>CM065393.1:12057500-12347500 GCA_033060915.1 Euryodendron excelsum | reverse complement strand
TGGGAGAAAATATTTGAAGACTTTATAATTAATTACTTACATTATGGGATGCTTAAATTACTTACTACCTAAATTGTTTTGGCAGATTAGCCCATTTTGGCCTTTGGTCTGATTTGTAAAATATTGATGTGCGATAGCCTATGGATTTTCAATAGAAAATGCACCAGAAATTGCCGTTAGAGTTCTATTTTTGTGAAAACTAATGATATAATATAATGACTTTCGTATTAAGGTTTTATAATTTTTGTTTATTAATTGAGATACTATTGTTTGAATTTTTAAAAATTAACATTCAAATGCAGCGAAACCCTTAATTCTTTTTTTCTGTTGGAAGTGCCCAAAAAAAAAAAAAAAGGAAAAAGAAAAAAAAAATATTCATTGTTAAACAAAGGCATTATCTGAACTTTGTTACAAAAATTGTGGGGCATCTCATTCTTAAACTTGAACCTTTCACCCTATAATATTGAAATACTTAGCCAATTAACATGTATATTAGGAACTTTAAATACTTAGCCATAATAGGGCAAAATAAATATAAAAAAAAAACACTGTGTTCTACAGTTCGTGAAGTTAATATTTTAAGGATCGAACTTACTTGAATAACCAGAAAACATTTACCTTTTAAGCTAGTGCATAAAATACCAGGCATGTTTAGATCAATCACTTAATTGAGCCAACCTGTCAGTTTAGTTCATAAAGAGTATGTTTTGAAATTCTAAATTACAATTAGTTGATAGCTGTCTGTCTAGGGGCCTAATGTGCAATGTGGTTTTCATTTCTTCCATATGATTCTAGTGCCATACTATGAATTCCATACATACAAAAACCCAATTTAAAAGATGAACATTAGATTTAGGCCACATAATAATGAGATTATTCTTACATCATACCTAATTGCTAGCTTGGGTGCTGATGAAGGGATGTGACACCAAAAGATTTGAGAAATACACTTAAAATAATTGATATATTTGAAAAATATGTTCAGAAAAACTTCCTGCAAGTTCCATGCACCGGGATACTTGTTACATTTCCATAAACTCCCTAAGAAGAAGCTTATATTTTCTCTGGCCAGGCTTAAAAATAGATAGTTACACTAGGGTCCCGTTTGATACAGCTTTTTTACTAAACTTTTTTTAAGCTTACAATAAAAAAAGTCAGGTTTTTTTAGTTTTTCTGTATTTGTTTTAGCTAAAGATAAGCAAAAAAAAAAAAAAAATGTAAAAAAATCAGAAAAACTTGACTTTTTTGCTTATAAGCTTAAAAAAAATTAGGTAAAAAATCTGTACTAAACAAGCCTAGATGTGGATACATATATAGGCATACTTAGATGTGGTTGCATACGTAAATGCACGTGATCAACATCTATATAAAAATTGCGATATAAAAAAGTAGGACTGGGTAGTTCTACATTTGTGGAAATGGTATTTTTTTGAAGGCATGAAATTTAAAATTTTACTTTAACACAAGTTTTGAATTAGTTAGTGCATGATTGAAGGCAATTATGCGATTATGAAAATATGACACATCTACAAATTGAGGCTTCACCAAACTTAAATGTTACAATAGGATATATCATTAGAATGATGTGGTTGAATAAGAGCCATTCATTTTAATATAAAATACCTATCATGATAGTTTTTAATTACAATAATGCCATTGTCATATTATTCTAGTGAAATTTTTTGTATAATTTTTTTTTTTTTTTTGGAAAGAATAACATTTTCTTTATTATAAAAGTATATAACCTTATCACTGTTTAAGTGACCAATTGTTGTACAGCTGTGTAAGAAATTTCAAGAAGTGATATTACAGCCCAAGATAGACATCCTGAATGGTGATTAATTATACTAAATCATCTTTGACATTCTGATAAATAAAATAAAATAAAATTTCAATGCAAGTAGTTGCTTCTCTAAATTGCCAAAAATCAGATACAGTACATCAATTTAATATTTATCTACCAACATTGAAAATTAGTTTCTACCTACTTTGATATGTAAAGAGGTATAACTGCATTTGATGTGGCCACAGAAGGGCCCGTTCTCCTCAGTACATCCAAGAAATGGATTTGCATGTAATGAGACCTTTTCTAGTTTCACTGCTATAGATTGATTACAAAAGCTAAAGTGAAAATAGAGAGGACCGCATTTCTTAGTCACTTCTTGTTAAGTGACAAGGAGTTTGGGGGATTATATTGGAACTATTAAAAATCCAAACCCAATTTTCTTTAGATACAGATTCCTCCTCCTCACATATAGGACCGACCAATATATGTAAGAAAGGAGGCTGTAACTCCAATGAAAATAGGTCTGGATTTAACAGTTTCCTTTATATTTAGTTGACTAGGTGTTCCTTGCTTCTTTCTAATGAATTTTCCGCAATCTCAGCCGTTCAATAAATAAATAAATAAATAAGAAATCTAATCATTTGAATGAAAATCTTAAAAAAAATTGAGGTGATTTTTGTGAAAAATAAGTTATCATAATTGTGACCCATAATTATAACAAATTTGAGCTGCAGTTACTATAAATGTGACTTGTAGTTACCACATTGTGGACGACACTTTTGAGTGATAATGTTATTACATCGATGAGTAAGTGAAGTTAGTTCAAGTGACAAGTACCCTCAAGGTCCTGAAGCCATTCTTGTCTCTAATACCTTTTTCCATTACAAGAGTTATACCCATCCGCCTGGAAAAAAAGAAAAAAAAACTTATTTAAGCGAAGAAAGAACAAAGACAAGCCGGAATCAACATGACTGCATTTTGAATGGTCTTAGAAGGAAACCATGCCCTAACATACCCAAGAAAGGAATTTTTGATGGATGCAGAAGACAATATATGTGAAGCCATAAATCAATGCTAGCCTTTGATTCCATTAGCGAGCAGAGGGAGCATAGGGAGGACCACATTTCTTAATTATTTACGTCTTTTTAAGTGCACAAATAACAAACACATGCCTTAACCAACACAACCTAAAAAGGTTCCATACTCCATATCTTAGCCAACACCACTAAAAATGGTCCACAAACCTAAGAATGTCCATTTCATTAATCAATTACCAACTAAAAGGTTTACCACAAATTGCTTTCTTTACAGATTACATAATCTCAATTCCCTACTCTAATTTGATTTTTCATGTTTGAGATGCAAAAAAAAAAAAAAGGTGAGAGGCTGAGAGCATTTCATTCTAGTTCCAGTCCTGTGGCATTTGAAATTAGATGTAAATAATATAGACCTCTCCTAAGGTTTTTAGGTTCCAAAAATTTCAGACTACATATAAAGAAAAGTCAACTAAACTATCCAAGTTCGAATACTCTGTGTTATGAAGTATTTATGGGAGGAAGTCACTATACTAGTTTCAGTCACTTTGAAGGTGCGTAACTGCCTGCTCGAAAGATTCATGCCTGCTCGAAAGATTCATGCCTTCCGTGAAAGTGATAGATTGTGGATTTTTGCTGACCTCTTGAGGGAATTTATTCGTTAGGGTAGTTTCGAAAAGCCCTTCTTAAACAAGTTCTCCCTTGTCATTAAAAATATTTTTCTTTCGTGATTTACTCACCTTTTTCATCTTACATTCAACAGACCATATGCACTCAACATATGTTAATTCATTTTTATTAGAATTGGAACACTTAATATACATTCATTTTAACAAATTAATCGTCTTTTATCTCAAATTCAATTTTTATGTAGAAATTCAATATCTCATTAAAATGATGTGACAATAGTATTTTTGTAATTAAAAGCCACCGTAATGAGTGTTTTGCTTTTAAGTGAATGACTCTCATTCAATTACATTATTTTGTTGATAAAATTTTGTATGAATTTTCTATTTATATAACATTACCCTTATATATATACATGTATGATGTTATACAAACAAAACATTGACACATAATTTGTCATTAGAATGATATGATAGTCATTTACTTTAAAACAAAACACTTATCATGATAACTTTTAATTATACTAATTTTATTGCCACACCAATTGTGGTAGAATTTTTTATGCAATTTTTCTTATGAATAATATTTTTCCATATATATATATACATACAAATCATCTCTGACCATTCATCAATCATCCTCCCTAGTCCCTTCTTTAGGGGGGCAAAATTGTCTTCTTAATTCTCATTCTTGTCCCTGTTAGCCAAACTAGGCTTAGTATCAATTTTCCTCAAACTTTAAAATGACGTGAATGCCCCCGACCATATGAGAGTCAAACTAGCGAGCCGTTCGCCGACCGCAGCGCGGTTGTCTCTGTAGCCCATGCAATTCCAATTTACAAGAACTTTCTGTGAGTCCTCTCACTTATTTTATTTATTTTCAAGTACACAATTTCGTTTTATTTATATGTTCCCCTTGCTTTTTCTTCACGCATTTTATCACCATCCCCATAAATATTAATTAAAAATTTCACCACCACTACGTACCTATACAATGGAAACAAGACCATCACACTCAAAAGGACCATAGAAAAAGAAAAAACACACCCTCTTTTGCATTCACAAGCAAACATCCCCACTCTCTCTCTCTAGCAGCCGGTTGTTTTTTTATGATCCTCTCTCTCTCTCTCTCTCATGTAAGTTGCTTTTTCTTGTCCTCTCTGTTTCTTACAAATCAAATCAGATGAGAGAGAGTGAGACCCTTTAGTCAGGGAGGTACTGAAGAAACAAGGAGATAGAAGACTGAGAGTTTTGAGTAATTCACCTTCACAGCCATTTAATAGGCAGCTTTGAAATTGGAAAACAACAACTCAACGTTAGGGCGTTTCAGACACCTTCCTGACTCTCTCCCGACATTTGTGCTCTCTCTCTCTCTCTCATTTATATATTTTCACCACAACCATAACAAACACACTCCCAACACCCAGTTTCACTTTCACCCTATTAATTTTCTCTCTGCCTCTCTCTCAACCCCACCAAAGACCTAACCCTTTTCAGTTTAGTTTCTGAGATTTCCTTCTCTCACCAAAGACCAAACCCTTTTCAGTTTCTTCACTATATCTCCTCCGAAAAGACAACCAAAACGCACAAGGTTTTAGAGAGAGAAAACACAAGAAAATCATGAACAATTTGGATTTACAAAGAAAAGAGTCCTTGAAGAGGAGATGGCAAGAGAGGAGGCTCTCAGCCATAGACGACGACGACCACCACCACCACCACCAGCAGGGTGCAGCCTCGCCAAGCTTCTATACCAAGCTTGTCGGTGCAACTCCATCACTTTTCATGGCTAATCCTAATAATCTTCAGAGCTTTCCCGGTGGGTTTGATGATGATTTGGTTTCTACTGTTGTCCCGCCGGTGACTGTCGTGCTCGAAGGTCGCTCGATCTGCCAGCGCATCAGCCTTCATAATCATGACAGCTACCAAAGCCTTGCCAAGGCTCTCCGGCAGATGTTTGTTGACGGTGGTGAGGCCGCAGCCACTTCAGATAATGATCTTGATCTACCAAATGCTGTTCCTGGTCACCTCATTGCTTATGAAGACATGGAAAATGATCTTCTTCTCGTTGGTGACCTCAACTGGAAGTAAGTTGTTGTTGATACATAGACACATACAAACATTTTTATAAATTACATGTCTATGGGTGGATGTTAGGATACACATATTTATATTTATATGAGTATACATACATATCTCACAGTATAACTATATCTGGATTACAAGTTATTGTTTTGGTTCTGATCTAATGTTTGTTGTGTCAACTCTCTCTCTCTCTCTCTCTCTCTATAGGGATTTTGTGAGAGTTGCTAAGAGAATTCGCATACTGCCTGTGAAGGCTAATTCAAGGAAGGGAAGAGGAGGAGCTTAGGTTGCTGCTGTTGAGATTTTTCAGGACGTTGTTGACAAGGGAAGTTAACAACTTTAAATGAGGAGTCCAAAACCAAACCCTTTTGTGTTGGGAACTTGAAGAAGTGTGTGCTTAACCCTATGTTGTTTTCTGAATGTTAAGTCCCTGGTCTATTTACATGAATAAAAGGCTTTTTCCTTACATTTGTTTCTAAGATGGATCTTTCTCCTAAAGCTCACACACATAAAGGAGTAATATTATATAAATAGACTTTTTTGTTTTACACAATTTTCACATAAAATAATGTGATTATTTGCAGTTCATTTGTTTCAAATCAAAATATTTATCATTTTCGATTATACTTTTCAAAAAACACGACTACCACCTTCTTTAGTAAAGCTTTTTTTTTTTTTTTTTGGTATAAAAGTTCTATAAACAAATTTATATATATATATATATATATGTATATATATGGAAAATGTTATACTTTTAAAGTTCTTGTCCAAAATTTTTTATCAAAATAACGCAATAGTAACGTATTTCTAACTAAATCAAATATTAGTGGGTTCTTTATTTGACACAACTCAGAGATGTCATTTCTATACTTTTTCTTTTGGGTTATGATAAACAAACACAAAAACTCATACAGGAAAAAAATTATAACATAACTTATCATTAAAATGATGTGATTGAATAAGAATTATTCGGTTGAAAATAAAACACTCATCACGATAGCTCTTACTTATAATAATATCACTTATATATTATTTTGATAGGATTTTCTGTATAGATTTTTTTGGAAGAATAGCAATTTTCTTTTTGAGTAAGTATCATTACCCCATATATGTACATATTGAGAGAGAGAGAGAGAGAGGGGTACAGAAAATGGTAATTTCATCTTGCTATAGGACATGAAAGAGAAAATTTTAATTTTGCAATTGGGTTTTTTCAAACAAATAATAGCTTTCATTTATGAGCAGATTATTTAATTGGGGAGTTCTTTTTACAAATTTTCTCTAAAAATTGATCAGTTTGAGGTCCAACTCCGGCCTCCGTCACAACTAACAGAGGATTTTTTTAATGGAAAATATATATATTAATGGTAGTACTATATAAATAGAAAATTCATACATAATTTATTACTAGAATGATGTAATTAGATAAAATTCATTCACTTTAAAATCAAACCTCTGCATCATGGTTCTTAATTATAATAATACCGTTACCACATCATTCTAATGATATTTTCTATATAATTTTTTTTAAAAGAATAAAATTTTTCATATATTAATAATCAAGAAAAAAGCATTTACAACGCCGTAGAATTGGGATACCCCACAAAGGCCGATCCTCCATTAAAATTATCAAAGGTTTGAGACACACCATAATGTTAAATAGCAAACCCCAACGTCAAAGTACTAAATCTAGATGTTTTTAGTTTGAAACTTGGCATTTTTTGGAGTCAGCCAATGAGAAATTTTTATCTCGTGAATCTTTTAAACTTGGTATGAATTACTTGCTTTTGACTAAATCGGGAAGAATATTAGTTGAGATAAGCGTAAGATGGCCCAAACACTCCTCACCACAGTTATCAGAACCATACCAGACATCGAACCAGCGAAGACAGTGGTTCACAGTTTATTAATTCAACCAGTGATCCAATTTGTTCAACCGTTGTTGCAAAATAATATATGTTTTTACTTATTCATAACTATATTACCTTATATACTAAGAGTGGAAGAAAAGATACACCAAGAACGAGACAGCCCAGTAGTTGTTGGAAGTTATTTCCCGCTTGATTCGCCTGCCCAAGACTCACTTTTTGAAAATGAACTCCTTTAAAGGAGGTTACCGTTGCAAACTTAGAAAATTAACTCTTTTAAAAGTTACCCTTGCAAACTTGCAACTGGCTGTGACGTGCCGTTGGTTGACGTGTCCAGTTAAGTAGTTAATTGCTCAAACGATACAGGTGTGTGAAGCCGGTCCAATTTAGCTAATTGTTCAAACGATACAAGTGCGTAAATTGAACCGTAAGACTCTCCAATTCTTGATTGAATCGGTCAGTTCGGTCCAATTTTAATAACTATGCTCCTCACTGCAGATCCACAAAATAATAATTATAATGTGAAGTAGCAAGAAAATTAGTCTGCTGTCGAGGATTGATATGAACACACGCACCAGCATTTAACTTCTACAGGAGAGATTGAAGCTATTTTCATTTATTTTAGTTAGTATATGGGGCTTGCTTGTGAAATGGAATGATCCAATGTGTTGAAAATAGGCATTCTTTGGCAACGTTTATTGTTTTTGTTTTTCGATTTTTTCTTGTAAAAATACAAAAAAAGGCGTTTCTTCAAATTTTTTTTTTTAGTTTTTTACAAAATTCAAAAAAAGAAAACTAACAATATTAAAATGGATGTGTTCTCTCTTAATAAAATATTGGTGTAGTACTATTGACACAACGACAACTTATAAATACTCATCACTAAACAAAAAAAAATACACAATAAAAAATAAAAATTGACAATATTACTAAACGGACTCACGCACTATCATTTAGTCTGCTGCTGAAGATTGATATGAACACACGCACCAGCATTTAACTTCCACAGGAGAGATTGAAGCTATTTTCATTTATTTTAGTTAGTACATGGGGCTTGCTTGTGAACTGGAATGATCCCATGTGGTGAACATAAGATTTATTACTTTCACTCCTGACGAGGTAGGACAGAGAGTCACAAATGTCTCGGTTTCGGAGGCTACTACTTTGGAATCACGGTCCACACTACGTACGTTCAATTTTACCTAGTAAGAGAGGGATTGCATGTTCTGCACTGATCTCATGTTATATTTGGTACAATGAAATGACATAAAATAAAATAGTTATTTTTATTTTGATTTTTATTCTCTTATTTAATATTACTATTTAAAGGTGTAATGATTATTATCATAGAATGATTATTTTTACATTTTGTTAGAATGATTATTTTTTATTTTAAGAGTAAAAATAGTCATTTCATTCCTAACTGAAACAGTATAAAATAAAACTTAGTAATATTTTCATTGTCTAATTTCTTTTAAAAAATATAAAATATGTTTGGTGATTATTTTTTTGATTTTAAAAATTATAAAAAATTTAAAAAGTTAAAAATTCATAAAAATATTTAATAATTAAATCACTGCCGCCACCACTGCCGCCACCACCACCGCCGCCGCCATTACAAATGCTTAATAATATTTAATGATTAAATAATATATATTACTAATATTTTGTACAGGCATAAAATTAAATTTTCATATCATACATAAATTTTATTTCGTTCTATTCTAGCATTGTTCATTGGTCTTACCAAACAAGAGAATGAGAATGACTATTCCATTCAATTCCATTTTCATTTTCATTCCCTTCCATTTCATTCTCATTCTATTTCTTTTAATTTTCTCGTACAAAACATAGCCTCATAGTCTTCCCATTATTTTCATTGACTATGAAAATAAAATAAATAAATTTTATTTTAGGTGATACTGTTAAGAACTCTAGTTTGCCTTGGGTGGTTGATTAAATAAATTTTTTTAATTACGATACAGAAGTATTTCAAATGCTGAAGTTGATTTACTCAATAAAGGTTGATAATTATAAAATGGGGTCTGTTACTGTCAAAGGACAAGAGAACAATTTCCATCTATAGTTGTTGATTTGTATGTTGCATTGCGTTCTATATAATCACACTTCAATAGAGTCAGTCTACTCTTTTTTTTTTTTCGTTTGAAAAAACTAGAAATAATGCTTGATCTCCATAAAATTGGGAAGGTAGCCTGTTGAGTTTGGTATTGCATATAAGGAACAAGTTTTAATGTAAAACCACGTTGTTTTGGCATTAGACTCATCTGGTCAATGGATTGATGGAGAATAGATAATTCAAATTTGCGCCATCAGTAATCTAAAGATTAGTTTCTTCTGTAAATTATTCTTGGGTTGTTATAAAAAAAAAATTCACACCTTTCGTAATCTAATTTCCAATTTACACCAAGAAAGAAAGAAAGAAAGAAAGAGAGAAAAATAACATGTGGTCGTTTTCGTTTGGTAACGAGTTTAGTTTCTGTTTTTGTGTTTCGTTTTCTGAAATTCGACAGAATTGTATTTGGCTGATTAATTTTGAAAATTGTTTCCATCAAAATCGTGTTGGTAATCCTGTTTCAGAATTTATTTTCGAGAAATTTTTCAGAAAACACCTCAGTTTTAGGAACTACTAAAAAATTATTTTCTGAATTTTCGAATGGTATTTTTGATGGTCCCATTTTCGTGTGTCCAAGAATAAGAAAAACGAGATGTTTTCAAATTTTTTTATTTTCAAAAACCCAAAGAACAAAAATAAAACCAGAACTCGAATCTGGAACCACACATACATATCATAATAAACAGGTCACCCATTATTGTGTCCCTTGCGTAACCGTAACCGAAAATAAATTAGGGTTTTATGGTATTTTTTTTTTTTTTGGTTAATCGAGTGTCCGAACTAGCTTGCATGCACCTCAATTAATTCAAAATTTGTGCAGTCATCCGTTCACCCGTTACACACAATCAGGTTAACCTGTGCAGTCTCTTAAGTACATTGGCATATTTGAGTCTTTGATTTTTTTTTATATTTGACTTAGTTACCGGTAATTATGCTATGAGAGTGCGTAGAGTCACTACCAATTGTGCAGTCTCCTTAAGTAGAGTTCTTTGGATTATAGAACTTCCAAACTTCGTACAATGCCATGTTTCAACACACCAGAGCTGAGCGAACTTAAAAGGAAACATGTTAAGAATTTTCTTGTAGACTCGACATGTCTTTGAGTCTTATTTCTCGAGTTTGAATTCCTTGAAATTTCTTTGCCAAGTGAAATTGGCAACTTGAGCCACCTGGGTTACATTCAATTGAAAGTGAGACAAGGTCATATCAAACTTCCTTCTACTATTACCAATCTTAGAGGTTACTCACATTGGATGCTCGAGGATGCAATCGAGCTTGGCATTCACGACTCTATTTGCAAAATGAAGCAGTTAAAGGCATATTCTATTTCCTCGATATTACAATAGTAAATACGATTTCGGGGGTGCTATAGCTCAACGTGGGTAAGTTCCTCCATCCAATTGAAAGTTCTGCAAATCTCCAAGGTTTATCAAATTTACGGCGCTTTGAGAATCTTTTTAGGCTGCATTTGGTAAGGCGTGTGGTGGAGTTGCCAAAACACGATAAACTACCCCCAAATCTCACCAAGTTCATCCTCAAGAGAATTATTTGTTAGAGGACCCAATGGAGATTCTGAAGCAACTACCTAAATTAAAGATCCTCAAATCGGATACGGCGTCTTACATTGGAAAAAAGATGATGGTTTGCTCTGGAGGAGAAGGACCAGTAACTTTCCTCAACTTGAAGTATTGGAAATTATCAACTTACCACTTTTAAAGGAGTTAATAGTGAAGGAAGAAGCCATGCCACGACTCAAGAAGTTAAGGGTCTGTTTAGAAGTGCTGTCAGTTTTTGTTTTTTGTTGTCTGTTTTTATTTTTTAGTTTTATTTTTTATTTTTTATGGTCTAATGATGACATTTATAAGTTATCATTCAGCTAAAAGTACTATATCAATATTTTAGAATCAAAAAATCCATTTATTTTAGTGTTTTTTTATGTTTTTATTTTTAAAAAAACAAAAAATAAAAACAAAAAACAAAAACCAAACACACCCAAAGAATCACATATTGCAATGATCCAGTGACAATGATTCGATACAGGATTAGACACATAACGGCGACCCAATGAAATGGTAATTTTTTTATTTTGCTAAGTCAAACTTCAAAGAAACCAAAGAAAACAAACCAACCCCCACAACCAGATCAAGAAACTGGAGGGGGGCCTTCTTTTTTTTTTTTTTTTTTTTTTTTCATTTTTAAAAGCAAAATTGCATGTCATTTTGTCAAGTGCTACCTACATGGAGTTGACCAGCACCCATTCCTTGACTCGAACATTATTTGTTTTGAAATTCAGCCATGAGGAATAAGCTGTTTTGTGTAGCAGAAAGTCTCCCTTGTCCATAGGAACACTAGGTTCCAGTTTCAGTCTGCCATGCCTTCAATCACAAATCCCTGCCAAAAGATTGTATATAAGGGGACAATTAAATTCACCTAAGTTCTGTTTCACCAAGTGCATGGCCTGATTCTATTGATGACTATGAATTTTGGAAAAAGGCTATGAATTTATCGTTTTCATTGAAAGAACAAATATTTATGGGTTATAATACAGGATTACCAGTAAATGAATGTTTTGTAGATCCCATGCACTTCGCCCAAAAAAATTCAAATTGTGAATTTTGGAAAGGAAAATGTTATTATCTTAAAAAACTTGTACGGAAAATTTCATAAGAATGATGTGACAGTGACATTTTTATAAATAAGAGTTACTATGATGGGTGTTTTATTTTTTAATAAAGATTCTCATTTAACCACCTTATTTAGGTGGCAAATTCTGAATGAGTTTTCTGTTTGTATAACATTATCCTTTTGGAAAGAAAATGCTTTGCATAAAGTAACTGTAACACACTTTCTTATCCACAAGACACAAAGTGAATGAGTTCCATATGCATTTTATTAATGTAGGTTCTATTACATTGTGTCTTGTGGGTAAAAAAATAGATTTAAAAATTAGTTAGGTATAGTATTACTTTTTTGGAAATTTTAGGAGAAGTTGAGATTTCATGTGATACGGACATGGGTCTACATTTCCCAAAAGATGTGCGAATTATAATGGAGTAAAGGAGGAGTAAAGGAGAAGGCGAGAACAACAGCCGTGAAAGCAATGCATGGTTTAGCTTACGATTCAATCTTGGAATTTACCTGCTGAACAACTTCACTTCTCAAAGGGGAAGTCAAGAATAACTACCAAGAAAGCAAAGCATGGTTTAGCAAACGAACAAAGGAATGTTGATCAAAAGACATCCAGTGCCCTCTGAAGAAGGGATTGTCGTCTTACTCTTTTGAAAGAGATCCATCCGGGCCTCTCTGTTTATTCATCACTGAGCAAAGGTTTTCATCTCCAAAAACTCTTTCTGCTGTGCTGTACCCAGAAAAGCAAACATGGCGGAAATTGCTCTTGCCGGTGCTACTGCAGTTCTCAGACAAGCTGCAGTCGTGTTAGGCAATATAGTTGTCCAAGAAGGTTCCCGCTTGTTGAGGGTGACAGAAGACTTGGAATGGATCGAGAACGAGATGAGATATATCCGAGCATACTTGGAAGATGTTGAAGATAAACAGTGGGGAAGCAGAGGAGTGACCAACTTGGTCAGAAATATTTGGGACATTGCTTATGATGTGGAAGACATCATCAAAACATACTTCCCTAAGATAGGATCATATGGGAGGGAGAACAAGAAGGGGCCTCTTGGTTAGTTGAAGAGTGCCAAATTCATCCTCAGCAACTCCAAAACTGCTCGCGACTTTGCTGTGGAGATTGAAGAGATTAAAAGAAGGGTCGTGGATATTGATCGTGTCAGCAGAACTTATGGAATCGAAGAAAGAAGTGGCCACAATGAAGGAGACACATGGGATCCAAGACGAGCTTTCCCACACATTGACGAAGTAAATGTTGTTGGTCTCGACGATGACATTAAACACTTGGTGGACAAAGTGCTCGACAAAGATTTACGGCATCTTGTGGTCTCCATTGTTGGTGTGGCTGGTTTAGGCAAGACAACGCTTGCCAAGAAAGTTTATAACTCTGTTTTACAAAGTTTCAATTGTTCAGCTTGGATTTGTGTTTCTCAACAACCAAACATAGCAGAACTTTTGCGAGACCTAGCAAGACAAGTGGACTTGGAGAAATGGCAGTGGGAGCACAACGTGGAACACAATTTGTTCAAATTTTTAAGCAAAAAAAGGTACGTAATAGTCATCGATGATTTATGGCAAATTTAGACATGGAATGCTTTAAAGGTCGGCATCCCTACCAATTCCAAGTTTGGCAGTAGAATAATTCTTACTTCTCGGAATAGACAAGTAGGGGTACATGTAGGTGGAGAAAGCTCCCTGCATGAGTTAAAACCCTTAGATGAAGAAGATAGTGGAAACCTCTTTTTCAGAACTATAATCGGCCCTCCAAAGAATATCAAAGAAACCAGTGAGGCTCCTCCCCAGTTGGAGATTATTGGCGAGCAAATATTAAAACGATGCGGTGGCGTGCCACTAGCAATTGTATTAACAGCAGGTATGTTGTTACAAAGAGAACTAACAGAACATGCATGGAAGGGGGTATTAGAGAGCATGGGTCAAGAGGAAGACCAATGCTCAAAGATCTTTGCTTTGAGTTATAAAGATTTACCCACAAAATTGAAACCAAGCTTTCTCTATTTTGGGCTTTTTCCGGAGGACTATGAAATTCCTGCATTCGACATAATTAATTTATGGGTGGCAGAGGGATTTATACAAGGCAGTGATGCACAAGAGGCTGAGGAAGTGGGGGAGGATTACTTAAATCACTTGATTGCTAGAAACTTGATTCAAGTGGTTCAGATGGGAAAATTTGATGGGAGGATTAAAAGTTGTCGCATTCATGATATTCTGCACGGTCTTTGTGTGAGGATGGCCAAGAAGATCGACTTTTTTAACACTTACAAGGATGTAGCTACTGGTAATTCTGCTATAAAAGTGCGCAGAGTCACTACCTATGGTAGCAGTCTTCGTGAGTACATTTCTACGGATTATAAAACTCCCAAGCTTCGTGCATTGCTATGTTTCAATAGAGAAGACCTAAGTGAACTTAAGAGGAAACATTTTAAGAATTTTCTTGGAGACTTGAGATTTCTTCGAGGGCTAAGTCTAGAGTGCTCTTTTCTTGACGTTTCTTTGCCAAGTGAAATTGGCAATTTGAGTCACTTGAGTTACTTCCGATTGAGAGTGGTAGATGGTTGTATCAAACTTCCTTCTACCATTAGCAATCTCAAAAGTTTACTGACATTGGATGCTCGAGGATGCTGTCCTCTCACCATTCCCAATTGTATTTGGAAAATGAATCAGTTAAGACATTTGCTGCTATCTCAATATTCTGAAGTCAAATTTGATTTAGGAGCGCTGCTGCCCAACGTGGGTACATTCCTCCATCCAAATGAAGCTTCTTCTGTAAATCTCCAAACCCTCTATGGGTTTACGGTTCCCAGCTGGCCGGCCAAATACTGGTTTCCGAAATTTACCAGTTCGAGAAAATTGGGGGTCTATTTTGAGGACGACAATGAATTGTCAAATGTCGAAGTGTTGTTTGATGCAATCATTGTATCACACAAGCTAGAGATCTTACGATTGAAGAGTTCTGGATTACATAATATCCAGGATCTGAATTTGTCCCGCTATGAGAATCTTTTTAGGCTGCATTTAGAAGTAAAAATGGTGGAGTTGCCAGAACAGGATAAGCTGCCTCCAAACCTCACCAAGCTTACCCTTGCGTGGACTCAGTTGGAAAAGGACCCAATGAAGACTCTGAAGAAACTACCCAAATTAAAGATCCTCAAATTGTGTCGCGGATCCTACAAGGGGGAGAAGATGATGATTTGCTCTGGGGGAAAACCTGGTGATGATTTTCCTCAGCTTCTAGTGTTGGAAATTGAGGAACTATATTATTTGAAGGAGTTCATGGTGGAAGAAGAAGTGATGCCACGACTTAACAAGTTAAGAATCACAGATTGCCATGCTCTAGTCACAAACGTTCCACAAAGGATCACATACATAATGACTACCAAATGAAAAACGTTAGTGAACAACTCTTTTAATTGTTGTTTTATTTCCTCCTGTTTACTTGTTTTTTCGTCTTCTTTTTTTTTTTTTTTTTTTTAACGAAATCTAGCACCTTTATCAAAATAGACTTGTTAATAGGAATACTTAATATATAGATTTGGCAGTTATTTTTTTTTCATCTTTTTTACTCGTCAAAAGATATTACATACATTGATGGTTTTTGTAATTCGAAATAATGGCAACAAATCTGTCAGGTCATTCTTACACATAAAAATTTCTGATTAGTGAATTCTGCTTAATGATTCAAATTTTCAGCTTAAACTAAACACATTCCTAGCAATTACCATGTTTCTAGGCTAGAATGCCTTAATCCATTACACTACATTGCTAAACAGTAAACCATTGCTGCTTCTCTTTCTTCTTCTTTTTAATAAATTTATGGTGCTTAACTTGGATTCGCTTCTGTGTTGTTTCAAAGGTGGAATCACCGTCTGCTTGTTGAAGATCATAGGTTCCTGATTCCAATCTCAAGTATGTTTCTTTGTCAATTAGTTCTCTACTACAGTTTGTGTTTCGTGGTTGCGTTGATTGATTGTAACAAGGAGCAGGGTGGGTGAAGAATTATCAAATGCTGGATTTCTGATAGAAATAGCAGAAGATGTTCTGCCTCGATTCCCTACGTCGTTCAAATGTCCACGGAAATGGAAATGTTGCAGCCCTTGCTCTTACAAATTTTGCTGCTAGAAAAAAATTACCCAGTGCCCATAGAGTGTTGCAGGTGATGCTCCATCTCCCACACGAGAGTGGAGTCCATCACCCTTAAAACAAGTGGGCTCTACCCTTATGTGAAAGGTAGAGCACCTCAGCTTTGTTTATTTTTTCAATAAAAGATCTATTTGTAAGTTTTCCTCAACTCACCCGCTAAAGCAGTTATAGATCAAAGGGGATATGTTTAGGCGTATGAAAACTTGACGGGTCTTCACCAAACTATCAAGTGTTTTCTTATAATAGTATAAATATAAATATATATAAAAGATAGATATACTTAGATGACTGTGTGTGGTTTTAGCTTTGATGTCCAGTAGATGAATACACAGACACTTTTGGATAAATGCCAAGATCCGCATGCTCCAAAGGGTTTGTGTTATCTACAAGTGAAATGTGTGATAGTGTATCTTCGAGTACAAGGCCTTCAAAACAAGCAAACAAATTTTTTTATTTGTGAGGAGCCCATAGATTGAGGAAAATTTTGAGCTCAGCTTATAGCTGAACCCCCACCCTGACCCCATGTCCCTCACGGGGCTTGAACCCCCAAGCTCCCTAGGCAAGGACAGAACTAGTGTCGCATCCCGGTTTTTATCAAGCTCTCTTTGTCACGCCCTAAAACTTGGTCTATATAGATTTAGAGTACATGACAGGCCAGTAGCTCAGCTACCTCACGCCGTATTACATAAATCGATTGACCACCTATGCATTTATCATTTAAAAGATACATAATCGTGGAAATTGAAGTTTATAAACGTAAAACAAAACGTATGTCATACATGGTAGAGCCGTGCCATATCTCCAAAACATAAACATACCATAAGATGAGCCTATCGAAGATCACCACAGTTATAATATTATAATATTACAAAATATTAGGGTCCAACTTTTATACATATTACATATCAAAAGGCCCGTGGACCACAGTCCAAATATCCACATAATGGACTTCTCTCTAAGGCTTCCTAGTTTGGTTACCTACAAACATTTTTAGAAAACGTAAGCTAATACTTAGAGCATAACAATGATGCATGAGCATAAAATACCAAGGACAAACATTTTTATTTTATATATATAACAATACATGAATATTTAGGCATATATGGCATGAACTTAGAAATGTATAAATATAAACTTGAAAACACGTGTAGCATAGGCTTTTGTATTAAAACATTTCATCATTTTCAAAACATCATGTCATAAAAGAGAGAGGCATGTCATAGTATGATCTTGTAGAGCATGGCATGAGCATAACATATCATAAACTTGTAAGAGTATATCTTAGCTTGCCGTATAGCATTGGACAGATCAAATATCGTTGTTCTCGAGAATGTATAAAGCGTAAATTTGAAAACATAGGTAGTATAAGCATCATATTGAAACATTACATCAGTATCAAATCATGGTGTCATGAAACAGAGAGATGCAACAGAAGATTGTATCATAAGCTTTCATAATGAAATGTTATAACATTTCGAACATAGTATTATAAGAGTAAGACACAAATCATAACATGATCTCGTAAGGCATAGCGTAACTTGTCATAAGCATACCATGGTAGGGTACTGTAAGCCATATCCTAATATTGTAAAAGGGAGAGATATACTGTGACATTAATACTTGTGAAAATATACATAACTTGTCATGAAGCATTTAAACAAATCACATTAAGTGTGTTATGTTGTTACATTAAAGCTAGACTTTGCATTAGTAACCTTAAAAGTCACACATAGGGCTCTTAGGGCAACATAGTAACTGTAAAGATCACATATGAGGCTCTTTAGGCTAATATAGTAACCGTAAAAGTCAGGCATAAGTCTCTTTAGGCCAACATAGTAACCGTAAAGGTCACGCATAGTAATTGTAGAGGTAAGGCATAAGGCTCTTTGGGCCAATATCGTAATCATAAAGGTCACGCATAAAGCTCTTTAGGCCAACATAGTAACTGTAAATGTCACACCAATATAGTAACTATAAAGGTCACGCATAAGGTTCTTTAAGCCAATATAATAACCGTAAAGGTCACGTATAAGGCTCTTTAGGCTAACATAGTAACCGTAAATGTCACGTATAGTAACTATAAAGGTCACGCATAAGATTCTTTAGGCTAACATAGTAACAGTAAAGGTTACACATAAGGCTCTTTAGGCTAGTCATGAGAGTTAGTCTCAATCATTAAGAGGTACGCTTAGTTCATTAGCAACATAGAGTATTTTAGGCCAATCATGAGAGTTTGGCTCAATTATAATAACCATAAAGTTCACATATAAGCTCTTTAATTCAATCATAAGAGCTAGACTCAATTGTAGTAACCATAAAGGTCACATGGAAGCTCTTTAAGCCAAGGAACATCTCTCAACATGGCGATAGATTATTACATATCCCTTGCTAGAGGACCATCATTGCTAATTTAGGATTTTGCCACGAAAGACCTTGAGTTGGTACTGTATATTAGAAAACCTTGCATTTCTTTCATTTAAGGCATTCTAGTTTCATGGTTTTCATTTCATAACATAAGTAAAGTTGCATTTCAAAGCATGACATTTATATATAACATAATCATTGATGTATAGAAACCATGGGAAAAAAATGCATGAAATACGATTGAACATAAAGGCAGAGTAGTTGAAATTGAAAACAATAGGAAATATAATTGAAATTTGAAACCTTTGGAAAATATTAGGATTTTAGTCGTGGCATATCATTACTCACCTCTATCCTTAAGTATTGGTGCCAAACAATGGAGTTCTTACATATAGAGTATATAGAAGTATCAAACATAAGACCCCAATGTAAAGCAAGAATATAAAAGTTGAGGTTTAAAACATTGATCTCTCAATGCTGGTTCATTCAATGCATCTCATTCTCATCAATAAAATGAGACTACATTCTAAGTCAATTTCACTTGAAAATAGGATTAAAGACCTTTATTTTGATGGGTCATGGGTCGAAAATACATTTTGGATGAAGAAGTTATGTCCCATGAAAAATGGACTAAAATTTTAAAAAATAATGTTGCTGACATAAATTTTGGATCAACTTTAAACTTCAATATCTCACAATCTACAAGGACTTAGAGTACAAAATTTATATGGATAGAAAGGTCTATGAGTCTACTTTCCAACATTTTAAACGATACATGAATTTAAGTTTCTAGAGCAAGTTACGCCCATTTTACAAAATAGTGTTGGAGTTATCAGGCACCAGCTTCAGCGAAGCGTCAAGACGACCCGAGAGCTCGACATCTCCAAAAATACCATCATCAGGACGATAAATGCTGTGTCTTGATGACTCATGGCCACCCTAACACTTCAAAATTGACCGTCAGGATGATAATACGCACCGTCCTGACAATCCCTGCACATTTTGGTTCGATAATGGCTTTTCTAAATCAGAGATTTTGAAATCCAAACTACCCCAAACTCTACTGAACTCTACCAATACTTCTAGGGTTCAAAGATTGACCCAAGAAGGAGACAATAATCCAAAATGAAGCTAAATCAATAAGTAAATCAAAGGAATCTAGGGTTTGAATCTCCGAACTCAACATGCACAAATTTGGGGGTTTTCAACCCCAACATCCAATCCGTCTATAGAAGCTTACAAACTCTCAAAATCCAACTAATTGGGACTTAAAGGAGTCACCAAAGGCAACTAAACATACACACCCAAGGGTTAGAATTCATACTTTTCTCTCCCAAGCTTTTCAAGCTCTAACAATGGCTTTCAAGTT
Organism: Euryodendron excelsum; assembly: GCA_033060915.1. Classification (NCBI taxonomy): domain Eukaryota; kingdom Viridiplantae; phylum Streptophyta; class Magnoliopsida; order Ericales; family Pentaphylacaceae; genus Euryodendron; species Euryodendron excelsum. The sequence goes on along the minus strand of CM065393.1, from coordinate 12,327,448 downwards.
TATGTTGAGCTCTTTAACCTTTTCTCTCCTCTTGATTTTCACTCTTCTCTTCCTTCTTTCTTCCTTCTCTCTTTCTCCTCTTCTCCCAAAAATGGAGAGTGTGTGTGTGTGTGTGTGCTTGTTATGGGTGTGAGGACTAATAGGAGATACACATAGGAATTAATCCCATGTGTCTCACACTAGAAGTATATGTTACAACATACCCTCCCATCGGTCATCTTGACCCAAAGGCATATTAAAATAATATAAAATTTAAATTTTTTTTATTGATTTAGATAATTAAGATTCGGGATATTACACTCTTGGTTTGGAAAAAACACGATACTTTTTATGTTAAAACTTACCCTCGTAAAAGGACAAGTGTAATAAGAGTTTAATTTTGAAATTGATTTTGAATAAGGAAATTTTTGAAAAAATTTGGAGTCGCCACCTAACAAAATTAAAGATGTGTTAGGTCACCTAAGCTAAGTATAATCCGAAGACTAAACTCAGGTTTTTCAGTAATGTTTTGAAAATGCCTTATAGAGAAGGTTTTTAGAAAAGAAGTTTTTAGTAACCTTTTTTGAAAACATTTTAAAGCCTTTTTGAAAATATGACTCCGAGTTGGTCTTCAAAATAGAAATCTATAATCAGGGGGTTAGTTACGTGTAGGAAAGATATCCTAAGATTATTACCCTCCCCCGCCCTTTCGGTACCTATATGTCTATTTATCCTTAATTCACTCACTTAAATTGCCAGTTACTTAATATCCACTTGTATCCACTTTTTAAGTTTTGCAAATTGGGTTTGGTTATTACATTTGGGATGAAGGAACAAGATGCATGTTTTTGAAAGACTTTTGAAAGCATGAAAAATTTTTGAAGGTTGATATTGAAAAGGTAACTTTGATGAAAAGAGAATTGTGAATGGACATTTAACTTGAAATAAGGGTTATGAACGCACTTATGAAGGTTGCCTATTGTTGACACCCAAAATTTAACCTCCAACCCATGTCACATCCTTAAACCGGAGTCCAGAAGACCGCATCCGGTTAGATTTTGATGACACCTTAAACTGGAGTCCAGAAGACCCACCTTGTCAAACTTTGATGACACCTTAAATCAGAGCCCAAGCGATTACATCTAGTCAAACTCTGATGACACCTTAAACTGGAGTCTAGAAGTGATGGTTTTTTAGAAAACCTTTGCGGAAGCGATTTCACAAAAAAATTTGAGATCATACTCATGTGTCTCCATTGATCCATGCATGAACAACAAGATGAATTAAAGATCATACTTTGTAAGGTTTGGTAGCACACCCTAAAAATGAAAGCACTTAAAGAACTTGAGCTTCCTTCTTCTAGGGTTCTTCCTTAAATCCTTAAATACCTTGAGCCTCCTTGGCCTAGGGTTCTTTCTTCTTGATCACTAAGGCACAAGGGATAGCAAGAGTTGGTGGGAACTCACAAGCACACACACACACAAACACCCTTAGCCAAAATCTCTCTCTCCAAGCTTTAGGTATGGCCGTCCATCCACTTGTATATATATATTGTGCCTTTCTAAGTGCCGGGGGGGTGGGGGATCTCTAGTGTTTTCATATTCTAGGCTGACACTAAGTTGCTAAATTGCACATCAACCCTTGATGAATGTAGCAATTAATGAAACTACCCTCAACTCCACTAAATGATGGTAGTTGACCTCCTAGAATAGGAAATTACGTCAAGGCCCTTATCCTATTAATTAACACAAAGATTAATCCCCACTACCCGTATTCGTAAATTAGCACGAAGCTAAAGAACTGTTAGCTTGACCTTTTACTTATTATCCAAGATTATCCAGTCTAACAACTATTGATTACTACAAATTATTTATTTTTTAAACAGTCATTTTGAAAGTAAATAATAACTTTATACTATAAATAACATATGAATAAAAAACTCGGTATGCCAATAGTGATCAAACGAAAGATTGAGTTAAGGGAATACCTATCTTATAAGAGTGTGGTGACCTTATTGAGATTAAAAGTTCCCAAGTCGTAACAATATACACCCAACCTATCAAGGTATTGACCATATAGAAGTTCCACTCATTGATAAATCAAAGTGTACACCATCAAGTACTTAAGTCTTTTAATTCCTCAAGGTTAAGACTCATTTTACAATTAATAGAGTTGTAAGAAATGACACTACATTGACAGTAGTGGTTATGTATTCTTACCTTAATCCTGTTCAATGTACTTCAAGTACATCAACACATTAACCTGGAGTTAACTACTCCAATAATTGAGACCAGCCATTCTATAAAATAGAGGTTATATGTGTTTTAGCCAACTAAGTGAGTTGTCCAAACTCACTCTGACTATGAACTAAGTTTGGAATTACAAGTAGTTGGTGATATCATATCTCTATGTGTGTGAATCATATTCACACATATGATCCACCTTACGTGCAATTCCTGGACCTTACACATCTCAGGCATGTATAATCGCCAACATAGTATGAATGAATGTAAACAAGAGAGAGAGAATTAAATATAATATTAATCATATGTCCTAAATATGGCTTTAAGGGCTTATACAATCTAATAAGAAGACTGCATCTAATCTGAGTCTGATGACACCTTAAACCAGAGTAAAAAAGACTGCATCCGGTCGTACTCCAATGACACCTTAAATCGGAGTTCAGAAGACCATATTTGGTTGACTTCGATGCACCTTAAACCGAAAACCAGAAGACCGCATCTCGTCAAACTCCGATAACACCTTAAACTGGAGTCCAAAAGACCGTATCCGGTCCGACTCCAATGATGCGTTAAAGCGAAATCCTGAAGACCGCATCCGGTCGTACTCCGATGACACCTTAAACTAGAGTCCAGAAGATCACATCCAGTCGAACTTTAATGGCACTTTAAACTAGAATCCAAAAGACTGCATTCGATCAGACTCCGATGACACCTTAAACCGAAGTCCCGAAAACTGCATCTTGTTGAACTCTGATGACACCTCAAACTGGATTTCCAAAGACCTCGTCCAGTCAGACTCTGATAACAACTCAAACTAGAGCCCGAAGACCGTATCCGGTCAAACTCTGTTGACACCTCAAACTAGAGTCCCGAAGACTGCATCCGGTCAAACACCGATAACACCTCAAACTGGAGTCTCTAAAACCATATCTAGTCAGACTCCGATGACACCTTAGACTAGAGTCTAAGCGTTCACATCCCGGTCTAACTCTGATGACATCATCCTGGAGATTAGTTATCTTCGATCACTTTCGATCAAAGTCTAGGCAACCTCATCTTGGTCCAACTCCAATGACATCATCTTGAAGATCAAGCATCTCTGATCACCTTATACATGAGTCCAGGCAACAGCATCTCGGTCCACCTTTAATGACCTCATCTTCGAGATCAGTCATCTCCAGTCACCTTAAATCGAAGTCCAGGTGACCACACCCTGATCTGACTCCGATGTCATTATCTTGGAGGTCTTCAATCTCTTATCTCTATTAGCATCACCTAGAGTCTTTAGCACGAGTCTCGATGATCGTAGCCTGGTCGGGCTTTAAAATCGTAAATCAGAAGCCCAAAACTTTTGAAGCTCACAAATCGAAGCCTTGGCGAGCTCCAGTGACCTAAACCAGAAGTCGATGATCCCCAGTATCACCGTTCAAAGCCTGGTCCATCAATTGGGAGCAAGAACTCTGGACCGGAGAGCACCAAAACAAGCTAAAAGCGAGAAAGGTAAGCATCATGGCAGTGCAATGCCGTGAAGCACAAAATTATATATCACGGCATTACAATGCTGTGACATAGAAAAACCTTCATCACGGCATTTCAATGCCATGATGCACACACTGTTATGCCACATCTGTTTATGTCATACCCGTGTCACTTGGATGACATCATCATCCGTTGACGTGGAAGAATACATATATAAAGAGGGCCACCCCCTCCCATTTCTTTACCTCTCACTTCACACTTGCACTTTCTCTCTCTAAAGGTCTCTCTCTTTCTTTCTAGAGAAGAAAGTTCCCCCTTTGGTCGTTGTCGCGCCCAGATTTTTCGCACTCAAGGAATACACACATAAGCAGGAAAAACACTGTACTCTCTTGTTAGAACCCACCCTCCTAAAAGAATGAGTGCGACTATATTTGAATTGAAAATTGATTTGAATAAAGGGTTTTTGGAAAACATTTGGAGTCACCACCTAACTTGATTAAGGTGAGTTAGGTCACCTAAAAACTAAACACAATCCGAAGGCTACATTTAGGGTTTTTAGAAAAGGTTTTTGAAAATACCACCTCAAGAGAGGGTTTTTAGGAAAACAGATTGTTTGGCAACTTTTGGAAAACATTTAAACCCTTTTTGAAAATAACTCCATTTTTGGTCTTACGAAAACAGTTATCTAGGTTCGGATGTTGGTTACGTGTAGGGAAGACGCACTAAGCCATCACCCTACCCCGCCCTTGCGGTACCTACATGTCTATTTATCCTAGATTTACCTATGAGAGTCTTCAACTAACAAATGTTCAATCCTATCCACTTTAGAAAAAGAATGTTTGAAAAGAAACTAACATGATGCATGGTATGCAAATGCAATAGAAAGAGAAAGTTTAGAAAATAGATTTGGAAAGTGATTTGAAAAGAAATTGATTTGACTTAAAAGAGATTTGAAAAGATAGACTTGAAATTGGAAAGTTTTAGAAATTGAAAATAGAAATTTAAAAAATGTTGTGACCGCACTGATGAGGGTTGCCTACGTATCCTTTTAGAGGAATCAGGTCAGTCGTAGTTTGGACCAGAGTCCGATAGAAAATAGAAGGTTTGACTGGAAAAAGAAATTGAATTGGAATTTGGATTTGATTTGAATTTAGAATAGAAGATTGGAATATGAAATGGAAGAATAGAGACCCTAGACCTAGGAAGGTAGGATTTAGGAAGGACTTGAGAGTTGAGAAAAAGTTTGATTCGAATGTTGGACTTTAAAAGATTAGGAAATATTGAATTTAGGAAAGTTTCGTTTTAGGAAAGTTTTTGTTTTAGGAAAGTTTCATCTTAGGAAAGGTTTCGAATTAGGAAAGTTTCATTGAAAGAAAGGTTTCGAATTAGGAAAGTTTCAATTTAAGAAAGCTTTGAAATATGAAAAGTTTAACTTAGAAAAGTTTTGAATTTGGAATATTTTAAAATAAGAAAGTTTTGAGTTTAGAAAATTTTAGATTTAGAAAGATTTGAAGTTTAGGGAAGTTTAGAATTTTAGAAGGATTCAAAACTTGAGTTTTAGAAATTCTTGAAGTTAGGAAAGGTTTGAGTTTAAGAAGGATTTGAAAACTTAGATTTGGAAAGTTAAGATTTGAAAAATAATGTAATTAAGAAAGGTTTGAAAGCTTAAAGTTTAAGGAAAGACTTAAAAGTGTAAGTTTAGTAAACTTAAGGTTTAAAAAAGTACTAGATTAGGAAGGAGTTGAATTAGGAAAGATTTGGGTTTGGAAGGATTGAGATTCCTATTTCCTAAAACAACGGATTGGATTTTGTTTATAAAAAGAGATGTTTTGATTTTGTTTCAAAAAACGGAGGATAGGATCTAGTTTCCTAAATGGGAGATTGGATTTGATAAGGATTTGAAAGGTAGAGTTTTAGAAACTCTAGATTTGGAAGACTATAGTTTTGATGTAGAAAATAGAAGGTTTTGGAAACATATATATATATATATATATATAGTTTTGATGTAGAAAATAAGAGGTTTTGAAAACCTAAGTTTTAAGGCAAGGTTGAAAATCATGTTTTTGGGAAGAAAAACTAGGGTTTCCTAATTGTTGGCTCTAGGGCTTAATTTGGACTCTAAGAAAAGAGATTTTTAGAAAGTGAGTTTTTAGAAAGGGAGATTTTTGAAAGGAAATCCTAGAGAGGAATTTCTAGAAAGTGTGTTTTGAAAAGAATTTCAGGAAATAAGTTTTTAAAAAGTAAAACTTTGAGAGAGTTTTGGAAACAAGATTTTGGAAGAAGTTTTTAGGAAAGAGCTTTTGGGAAAGTGCTTTAGGGGAGAATTTTCTAAGAAGGAAACCTAGGTAGTGTTTTTAGGAAAGAAATTTTGAAGAGAGTATTTTGGAAAGGAGTTGAAAAGGAGTTTTTGAAAAATAGATTTTTAGAGGGAGTTTTTGAAAACAACTTTGGAAAGGAGAGTTTTAGAAAAGTATTTTGAAAAGGAGGGTTTTAAAAAGAGAGGCTTTTGAAAAGGGAGTTTTTAGAAAGTATAAAAATGTCTCACTTTCCTAAAGCGATTCTAACCATAAGAAGGCTAGAACCACTTTAAGAAAGTGGTTTTGAAAACAACAAGGATTTGAAAATATGGACTATATTGGTCACTTTAAATGTAACATTTTCCTAAAGCAACCCTAGCCATGGAAAGGCTAGAATCACCCTAGGATTGTGATTTTGAAAACAAATTTTGGAAAAGAAGATTTTGATGCAATTTTGAAAACAATGTTAATGCAAGTTTTGAAAACGAGTTTGAAAACAAATTTTGAAAAAATGCAAGATCATGATATGCACAATGCAAAGAGGGTCGTGAACATACGAGGTTGAAGGCTTCACCACATAATCAAGAGAGGTTGAACCCACGTGGTCTCCGATTAAACTAAAGAAAGCCCCCGACACGGTGACTCTCCAATAGCCTAATCCTACATATGGACCGGGAGCTCCCTTGTTTCAAGCATGCAAGAAGGGGGGGAAGAAGATGGGGGATTAAAATAGAAGAAAACCCAAGTGGGTTCAGAGGGAGAAGAGAGGGGGGAAGATGCGTAAACGTAAATAAGAAGCCTACCTTGTGTCTTCTTTATTTTGCTTAGCTTTGCACACTTTGCTTGTCTTGCTTTGGTCTTCATTTCAATCTTTAAGAGTTTGTCTTCAATCTTCAAAGCTTCAGATTGCAGCTCTTCAAGTCTACAAAAGAGGCTTTGGAGGCTAGTGTATAAGTGTATAGGAGTGTAGGCGAGTGTATAGGAGGCCAGGGTTTGGAAAACCTAAGGAGACTAGGGTTTAGAGAGGCTAAGAGCTATGTATATCGAAAAGTAAGGTTTTTAGACTGAGTTTGCAGACCTCTTTTACACTGGAGGAGGCTTTGTATTTATAGACAAAGGAATGACCTGGCGCCTGTTGCAGTGGCGCTAGGGCAAAATTCCTCTTGGCACCACTCCTAGTGGTGCCAGCAAGTTAGGAAAATTTGTTAAGTCGGTAAGCAATGTATCTTTAACAGATTTGGGCGCCTGTACTAGTGATTACCATGCAATTTTTAGCCTAGCTTTACTAGGAGGGACTCCGGAAGGCCTGGGAAGGATTTAAGGGACCAGGAATGGCCCAGAAGGCCGGAAAGGGACAGGAACCCCTAGAACAAGGTCTTGGAGGTAGTAGACTTAAAAAAGGATGATAAGATTTGTTGAAAGGGTTGACCGAGCCATTGGGGGCAAAACGGTTAACTAGATTAGAAAGCTGTCGGGACGGACTCAGAATGTCCCGGAAGAAGTCTCGAGATTTAGAAATATTATTTAGAATGTTTCTAAAGGCTACTGGCTTGATAACCAGAGCCGGTGTGATCGGAAAAGGTGATCCGCCCACTAGGGGCAAAACGGTCATTTTGCATCGGGTTTACTGGAATTGACTCGAAATGATCCGTAAGGATAAAGAAATATTGAGAATACTATAAAAAGCAATCTCAGTAGATTACCGGTTTGATGCCCAGAGCCGGCGTGGCTAGAAAAAAGGCGATCGGCCGACCAGGGGCAAAACGGTCATTTTGCACCGGGTTTGTCGGAACTAACTCAGAATGATCCGGAAAGATAATAGAAGGTTGAGAACAATATAAGAAGCATTCTCGAGAGGTTACCGGTTTAATACCCAGAGCCGGTGTAGTTCTCGGAGCATTCGGATGCTTAAGGGCAAAATGATCATCTTGACCGGAAAGTCTCAGAATTGGACCGAAACTGACTAGAAGGCATTTAATCATGTCGGATTTCTTTTAAGACAATCTTGGAAGGGTGGACTTACCATTCTGAGGACTTAGGTGTGTTCTCGAGAAATGTGCCAGAAAATGGCTCTAGGGGCAATTTGGTCATTTTTTCACCGAAGTGGGCTAGCAGGCACTGGTGTTGGCCTGGGTTTTTAGTGTTTCCGCCACTCTGATAGCTGTTTCATGATAGAGGGGCTTGTTGGCAAAATTGCCTATATCGACCTGCTTATAAGTATTTTCGCTACTCTGACGGTTGCGATGTTTGCGAGTATTTTTGCTACTCTGACGGTTCGCGATCATTTCCGAGACTGCCTGATCTCGGGAAGCTGCTAAAGAGACTTAGCTCTTGAGAAGTTAACTTTCTTGGAAGGCATGCTTGAGATGGACATTTCTGCATTGGCGGGCTAGTTGGCGCCAAAGGTGGACCGTTCTACCATCCAGGGGACTTGGGATCTCGTCCTGGTCGACAGGTTTAAAAGGGACTTGCCGTCTTTGGAAAGATGTGCCTATTGGAATTGGAAAGGGGTCTTATAGTCTTCGGAAAGACGCGCCTGGTTTGGAATTGGAAAGGGGTCTTATCGTCTTCTAAAAGACGCACTTGATTTAGAATATGGAAAGGGGACTTACCGCCTTCGGAAAGACGTGCCTGATTTGGAATTGGAAAGGGGACTTACCGTCTTCAGAAAGATGCGCTTGATGGAATTGGAAAGGATAATGCCCCTAAGGGCATTTTGGTCATTTTGCCTCTATTTGGGCCTAGTGGGCCCGCGAAGCGATGGATAGACGGGATTAGACTTAGAGAGTTGATTTCAATTGGAATATGTCCATACTGACTTGAGTACAAGTCTGGATGGACCGTAGATTACCAAGGGTCAAAAATGGGGTGCTTACAGTCATATGCCGCTAAATCTGGCCTTGTCAGCCTTAGCCTAGCCAAACCGATGTCGGATTAATCAGTCCGAAATCACCCGATCCTAGTTGAAGCTCTGCTCGACCAGCGAGTCTTGATAGTGGTCCCGCTAAGGGTTTGGTAGTCACTCGCCACCTGAACGGAAGCTATCAAGTTGAAAAAATTTGGAACCAATTTCGACCCAATAGATGATTGGATATGGTTCGGGTAGGGTTGGTTGAAAAATTCATTTCTAAGAATAAAATGGTTGAGTTGGTAAGGTCGGGTTAATGAAATAAAGGTCCAACACCCGAATCGGATATGTTTGGGTCTTAAAATTTTCAACTAATATCCACCCATAATAGGATCGATTAAGGTCGAGTTTTGGTTAGTTTTGATCAGGCTGGTCGGGTTGGATGGATTTTTGAACAGTCATAGCTCCTGCCTAGCTAAAAATCTGTTCAATTTTTGGGCTTGAGGATTTAGAAACTACTCCCGACTAGCCGAAACTTTGTCTGATTTTTGGGCAAGATAGTGCTTCTGACTAGCCGAAACTCTGCCTGACGGGAATGGTGAAAACGGCCTCTTGGTAAGCCAGAATGCTGCAGAATCCCGCCAGCAACAGTTTAGGTTTCAACTGAAGTCATAACAATGCAATGGTGTTTGGTATGACTTATTGGGTATCTAAACTGTTACTTAGGGTGAATTCCAATATCTACTATCCCTCCAACATAGTCATCACTCTGTTTGGCTCTCAGCTTAAAGCAGGCATCACCTAGCCATCCCTCTATTTGATTTCTAGCTCAAAATAGGCTCCTGCCTAGCTATTGACTCGAATCCCACAAGCGTATGGTTTCGTAATGTAGTTTATCCATTAATCTTATCGTCTTCCAATAGAAATAGACTTTCAACTCATGATGGACTTACTCAACTTGGATTACAAATTGAATGAAATTGAATCTATAAGTAATAAAAATAGACCAAAAATCTTTTGATTTTGAGATAGGTTGATTTTATACTACCAAAGCAATGAAATTAAAGACAATTAACAACTAATCGATTAATTAAGCAAAGCAATTGAGATTCTAAGGCAATTAAAGAAGGATTTGAATGCAGTTGTTCCAATCCACCAAGTTCCACAAGAATTCTAATGGGGGTTTGTTAACTCAAATTAAGGATCACTCCAAGAATTCTTGATTCGGAGGATTTTGACTATATAAACTTGAATTCTCTCTTAATTGAGATTAGATCGAAATCAATTTATAGAACCTTAGAGATAAACCTTAGATTTGTGCAATCCCTATACCAATTGAAGAATTGTGCATAGGAATTACCAAATTGTGTTAGGAATCTAAGTTTTCTTATGAAATTAAACCCAATTAAGAAGAGAAGCAGAAATCATAAGATAATGCAATGAAATTGATATACCTCCATGGAAATCCTTGAAGATCCTTGGCAAACCTTCGTAATTGCACTCAAATTGAGGTTTAGCTACTTGATTCCATATTAAAAAGTATAGAGAAATGTAGATATTGTATTGAAATGAGAAGAATCTAGTGTTTGGTTACAAGGAAAGTGTAAGAAAGTGCAAGAAAAGCTAAGAAAATCCTATTCTCTCTTTACAATGCTCTCCAATATAAACTATATCGAAGTAAAAAACTGAGAACTTTCTTAAAAATTGCCTAAAATAGCCTTTTACACCAAGAACAAAAGCAGGGCTTTATAAGGCAATTTCTCGGTTAAGCCACTGATTGCTCAGTAGAGCGATCGGCTTGCGCTCCTGAATTGCTTGATTAAAATGGCTCTTTGAAGTTTAGTGATCCTGAATCGAACAATAAAAATGGCTCTCTAAAGCTAGCAATCGATGCATTTTTTGACATCTGAGTGCTCAGTGGAATTTGGTGAACGCTCGGTCTATCACTCAGTTGATTTGGCGATCGCTTGACCGATCACTTGGTTGCTTTAGGCGATCGCTTGGTTATGCACTTTTGGCCTTTCTTTCACAATTACGTTTCATTCCCTGATATTAGATCAAAAATGCATGTTTAGGATAATTTAAGGATAAAATACTATTCTAATACCTAAACTAGAGTTAACAATCCACTAATTAGGAGATTGAGATTACACTTTTGAAGTGTAATCACATTAGTCTGCCCGATTTCCCACTTAAAACAAGTCCTTGCCTAGCCGTCGCCTTACCCAATTTTTTACAAATATACTGTGTCCATACTAAGCCGAAACTCCACTGCAATCACTCCAGGTACACAAATTTGCATTCTAAGCTACGAGAATTGTGCATTTTTTTTTTATTTCTACTCCTTCTAGTTTTCGGTGGCTTACTTAGGATTTTGGCCTGCATATTGCATCAACATACTCATACATAGTTGCATTTTGACCGGTTATAAATCGTTATAATGCTTGTTTTAAAAAAATCCTAAAAATGCATACTGACTCATTTGAGTAGTCATAATGCCCATTTTCAAACTCAAAACTGCATTTCTAGCTAGTTAGAAGTCGTCATACTGCCCGGTCGAAAACCCAAAAATAGTTTTTTTTAAAACAAATGACTAGACCAACGTCATGAGCCACTGTATGTATGCTCTACAGTTGCCGTTACATGGATCTTTCGATATAAAAAATATGTGGCCTGTCAAAACGATAAAAATACCCTTTTCAAAAAAATATTATTTTTCTCCAAAAATCATAGACCAATGTCATGGGCATACAAGTATGCTCTACGGTTATCATTATGCGGATTTTCTGTACGAGAAATGCTAAAACTATCAAAATGATGAAAACGCTCTTTCTTAGAAAAACATCATTTTTCTCTAAAAAGCACAGACCCACGTCATAGGCCTAACACATATGCTCTATGGTTGCCATTATGTTGATCTTCTGTACCAGAAATGCTAAAATTGCCGAAATGAAAATTATGCCCTTTCGTGGAAAAACACCATTTTTCTCATAAAAGCATAAACCCACGTCATAGGCATAGCACGTATGCTGTATGGTTGTCGTTATATGGATTTTTTGTACCGAAAATACTAAAATTGCCAAAATAACAAACATGTCCTTTCTCAGAAAAACAACATTTTTCCTTAAAAAGCAATAACCCAAGTCATAATCATAGCACGTATGCACAATGGTTGCCGTTATGCAGATCTTCTGTACCAAAAATGCTAAAACTGCCGTAATGATGAAAATGCCCTTTTCTCGAAAAACGTTTATTTTCTCAAAAGCAACCCCAAAATCGAAACTTTCGTACCAAAAATACCAAACACCTCTGTGGACTAAGTCAACCTTTTAAAAAATGGTACAAACCAGCCAAAATTGCATATAATCGGGAAAGATCCCTTTTCAAAAATCTAATTTTGTATCATTCATCAGAATCATGCATTCAAAAACATAATTTCTTATAACCCTTTAGTCAAAGCTGAGAAGCTCTCTGGCGTCAACATCTTCCCAATTCAAACTAGTTTGCAGTCTAAGTTCTTTTTCTTGGCTTGGTCATCCTTCCCCCTTCACATTAAGCTAGAGTTTTATTCACGAACTCTAGACCACCAAGTTAGCCGGAACTATCCATTACCTTTTCCTTGAGGAGGTGAACCCATCTGATTCCTAGACCACCAAGCTATAGTTTGAACCCATTTGATTCTTACATGGTTAGGATACGTAGGCAGTCTGAGTTTTCTTCTGAGGTTCAGTCACATTTTTCCCAAAAAGTGGGAAACCATCCATCACCTTTTCCCCGATGAGTGGGAAATCATCAATAACCATTCGCTCGAAGGATGGGAAACCATGTTCACCATAATGGGGTCAAATACCTATGTCATTCAAAGTCAGTCTGAACTACGTTTGGCCCGATTTCTACATAGTTAGGATACATAAGCAGTTTGAATTCTCTTTTTTGGCTCGGTCAAAATTCATCCTAAACATCATATTTTTCTTCCTGAAGTGGAATAACATTTGAAAACCTCCTCCAAAGGAATGACAACTCTTTCAAGGTCGAGTGAAGCCCTTTTCAAAATAATAGTTTTGCATTCGTACTACATCCACAAATAGTATCGCAATTATATTGTCAGTATTTGTGCATCCACTACACATACACAACTACACATAGCATACACACATAAGCAAAATTATTCTCAACTGCATGCAATTGGCATAATACATGAACTCTAGCACAATGATGATGATGATGTTAAATTCAATAGACACTAAAAAAGGAGTTTTCTAGAGAGGGGGTGATGCCAATTTTGGGCGGGGCTGGGTGTTTATGCTTAGAACACATATGTTTCCCAATACATAATAAGATCCCCAAACCTAGACCTGATTAAAAAAACCAAAGAGTCAAACCAACAAGGGTCTTTCAAAACTGGCATAAATGCCTTTTCAAACCAATTAAAATCTTTCCAAACTTCCATATCATGTTTTCTGCATCAAAACCATGTTTTTAGTCTCTAAGCTCATGTTTATGAAAACACACATTATGGTGCCCTAGCACACCTTAATTATCTGGTGACGACTCCAAACTTTTTACAAAACTAATGGCCCTTTTCAAATTAAAATAAATCGTGCGAGCCGGGAAAAAGATTCCTGTACAGTTTGGAGTTAATAGAATCTCCAAGTCACATATAAAATCCTATTCTGGGCCCCGTCTCATTCATAACATATTTAGGTGATTCAAAATCTAATTAAAACAGCTGACAACTCCATTAGGAACCTACACTTAAGAGTATTTGAGCCACATAAAACTCCCTCTAGCTACCCCTTTCCAGGAGTCCATCAAATTCAGCATCATCATTTTCTGCATTTAATTAACTGTCATTAGATTACAGTTTGCATTATATGCCATCATATTCCATAACTGATTTTGCTATTATTTTGCAGGAAAAGTTTAAATACTTGCACTTTAAATACCTGCAATTTAAATATTTGTCTCTAGTTTTTGTCTTTACTTTAGGCCTTTATTTCTGTCTTTACTTTCTCGCACGAATGTATGGCATGATGTTGTTGCAACCGAATTTTGGACCACCTAATATCTCATGAATGAGACGGGGTCCAGAATAAGGTTGTCCATGTGATTTAGAGATCCTATTACCTTCAGACCGGACAAGGGTATTTGTCTTAGCTCACACAATTTATTTTGATTTGCTAAAAGCCATTAGTTTTGAAAAGTTTTAGAGTCATCACTTGACAACTAGGACACCAAAGTATGTTTTTGCAAACATGAGTTTAGAGGTTAAAAACAAGGTTTTAATGCGTAAAACATGATATGCAAGTTTGGTAAGGTTCCAATCGGTTTGGAAAGGCATTTATGTTGACTCAAGGTTGACCCTATGTTGATTTTGATGATAACTAAACCTTGTGTTATTTTACTAATGGCTCTACTTACTGTACAGATTAACAAAGTTCATAATTTAGACTTAAATTTCAATCTTAAGTCTAATGCATGTCAAAGAGAATGCACAACAAATTCAAGAGCTATGCAATGAACCAAACAGAGGATTGATGCATGTCTCTACTTCAAACAAATGTTCTACATTCGAAGTGATTGAAGGTGTTCAAATAAAGCTTCTATCAAGCATACATAGACTCAATGAAGATTGACTTGCACTCAAGAAAGAAGAAGACTTCGTCAGAATGTGCAATGGTCAGTTGGAGATAAATTGATTGTTGAAGATGTTGAAAATGATCAAGCGAAAACTTTATCAAGTTTGCAAAGTTCAGTTCCAGCTTATGTGATTGAAGTTGCTTGAGAAGAAAACTTACAATGGTTGTCTGATTTCTACCTGGAATCCAAGTAAAGAATTCCTCTACAATATAAAGAGTCAATGAAGACTAGATGTATGAAGAGATTTTATCAAGCCTGCAAAAGTTTCATTGAAGTGATTTTAAAGAAGAAAGAAGAATTGCTAGCAAAGAGAAGAAATCAGAAATAAAGTATTGTGAAGTTTTACATAATTGAGGAAGCTTGGCATTGAAGCAGATGTTCTACAATGAAAGAAGAAGCTTTGCAAATGAAGAAGAAAAGATCAACAGTGATCTAATGAAACTCTGACAGTTTGAGAGTCAAGAGAAGGTCAATATCCAATGATTGATTCAATCCAAATTGAATAGAAGTTAACTCTGATGAGTTAAAGAGATTTGATTGATCATCATACCCCAAAGAAATACTCCTTGAATATCTTATACCAGTGTTGAGATAAGCTGGATCAGTAGAAGTTAGAAAATAGATTTCTGGACAATGAGGGGACTTATGAAGAAATGAGGAGTCGCCTTTTGATCCCAGAAGCAAAAGGCCTAAAGATAAAATGATCAATGAGTGGACTCATGAAAAATGAAGAGTCGCCTCTTTATCACAGAAGTAAAAAAGCCTGGAGACTAATTAGACAATGAGTGGACTCATTATAATGAAGAGTCACCTCATAGAGACAGACGCAAAGGCATGAAGATGACATGATTAATGAGTGGACTCATGAAGATGAAGAGCCGCCTCATGATAATAGAAGTAAAAGGCTGATGATCGAATGAACAAAGATCGAACTCATGAAGATAAAGAGTCGTCTCATGACAACAGAAGTAAAAGGCTGAAGATCGAATAAACAAAGAGCGGACTCCTAAAGATGAAGAGTCACCTCATGACAACAGAAGCCAAAGATGTGAAGACACAATAAACAAGGAGTCGCCTCATTGATATGAAGAGCGGACTCCTGAAGTCAGTGAACAACATCTGGTAAATGCAAATGCAGAAAGTGTCGACTCCACAAACCTGGAGCCGACTCCACAAACCTGGACCCGACTCCTTGGATATAATAGCTATTTTTCTTAATGTTATAATGGATTGGACGTGCATTAATGATGCCCAACAACATCTAACGGATGGAATCAATACAGGGGGTTTATATACAAGCTTTCAGCTGCATTTATATAAGAGACATGAGACAAATACAAGATCAAACTGACTGATTCACTGAAAACCCTGAATATTCTTCCTGTCTTCATTTGTGAGCTTTAATTGTAAAATCTACTCTTGTTAGAGAGTTTGCTTGTTACTTGTATATTCTTATACACTTGTAAGGGAGAGTTTGAGAGTTCTCTTAAGAAAAAAAAACTCTTGTAAGTTGGAGTGGAGCTTGGACAAAACCACTTGAAGATTAAATAGCTCGGTGAGGAGTTCTTGTGTATAGTGAGCTGAGCACTTTGTCAATTAGTAGCCCATTCGTAATTGGAGGTTACATAGTGGAAGAAGACTTCAAGGAGGTCTTGGGGTGAGGTCGTAGACCACAGTTTGTGATTGAACCTCGGTAAATCTGTGTGTTCTTTCTTATTTTCTGTTTTCTTTCATTCTTTTGATTATATTGTATTGCATTTTGATTGATCACTGTTACATTGGTTAGATTAATTTTAATTAATCTTAATTGCTTTTAATCTTTGAAAAACCTAATTCACCTCCTCTTTTAGGTTGCCTTTTAGGCCAACAATTGGTATCATAGCAAGTATTCTTGTTCTTAAGGCTTAACATCATAGGAATAGATCCATGACAACCAATTTCGGAAGCTCTCTTGGTGAGGGTCAATCCACAAATAGACCACCTATGTTCAATGGCACCAATTACAATTAGTAGAAAAATAGAATGAAAATCTATATTCAATCGGTAGATTATGAATTATGGAGACTTATTGTAAATGGTCCTAAAACTTCTACTTTCAGAATAGAACAAATAGCTGTCCCTAAACCAGAATCTGAATGGGATGAAGATGATTTGAAAATGCTACAATCAAATGCTAAAGCGATGAATATTTTGTATTGTGCACTTGATCCCAATGAATTGAATCGTATTTCCACTTTTGAATCAGCTAAGGAAATTATGAATTGTAAAAGTCGCACATGAAAGTACCAATCAAGTAAAAGAATCTAAAATCAATATATTGGTACATAATTATGAATTGTTTAAAATAAAACCTGAAGAATCCATCACCGAGATGTTTAATAGGTTCACCGATATTATTAATGGTTTAAAATCTCTTGGAAAGGTGTATCCTAACAGTGAACAGGTAAGGAAGATTGTAAGGTCTTTGCCAAAAGCTTGGGAGGCCATGGTCACAGCAATCTAAGAAGCAAAGGACCTCAACACTCTACCACTGGAAGAACTTTTGGGCTCTCTAATGACACATGAGCTCACACAAAAACAACATGCCCAAGAGGATGAAGAAAAGACGAAAAGGGTAGTTGCATTCCAATCCACCTATCAAGATGATGAATCTGAAAATGATGAGAATGAAGATGAGATTGCTCTCATCACTTGAAAATTTAGGAGATTCATAAAGAAGAAATAGAGAGGGGGAAAGAAGCATGAAGCCAAAGGAGAACCTAGCAAGGATTCCAACATAACATGCTACGAATGTAAGAAGCCTGGCCATATGAAGACAGAGTGTCCTTTGCTCAGAAAAGGAGGAAAGAAATATCAAGGGAAGAAGGCCATGGCAGCTATGAGATGGAGTGATGATGAAGAATCAAGCTCCGAAGAAGAAACTGAACCACATGAAGTAGCTAATATATGTCTCATGGCTCATAAAGATGATAGTGAGGTATCTGATTCTTCCCAATTCACTTTTAATGAATTACAAGATGCTTTTGATGATTTAATTTGTGAATTCAGAAAATTGGGAATTAAAAATGGACTTCTTAATAAGATGGTTTCCACTCTTTCAAACGAAAATGAGAATTTAAAAAAGAAAAATGAAGTTTGTGTCTTAAAGAATAAGGTTAAGAAAAATTCTTTTCAAAAGGATCTTTCAAAAGAACATCACATTTTGCTTGAAAAGGTCAAAAGCTTGGAAACAAGTCTTCATAAGTGTGTAAATGGAAAAGAAAAACTTGATGCAATTTTAGGAAAACAAAATTGTTCTCTTGACAAAGCTGGTCTTGGTTTTGATCTATTTAAGAGGAAGAAACTTTCAAATGGCAGATTTAGTACTTCAACTAGAAAATCACAGACATCATGCTTTTACTGTCATAAAAAGGGAGATATTGCTAGTAGATGCTTTGCCTTACAAAAATTAAATGTTCTTAGCAATGCATGGGTCTCTAGAAGCCCAGTGAAAACTAACCCCCAAGGACCCAAAATGATTTAGGTACCTAAGGTCAAATAAACCTTGTTACAGGTTTGCCTTCAAGCCAAATCCAAGAAAGATCATTGGTACTTGGATAGTGGATGCTCAAGGCATATGACAGGAGATAAAACTCAATTCACTTCTCTCTCACCAAAGGAAGAAGGTCTTGTCACATATGGTGAGAATAGCAAAGGGAAGATCATCGATATAGGTAGTGTTGGTAAGAATTCCTCTACCTCTATCGAAAATGTATTACTTGTTAATGGACTCAAACACAATCTTTTGAGCATTAGTCAACTTTGTGACAAAGGATGCAAGGTTGTATTTGAATCCTCTAAATGTGATGTAATTGACATGAATAATAACAAGACAATTCTCACTAGACATAGACAAGGCAATATTTATGTTTTCAATCTTAATGATTTATCTTCATGCAAAATAGAATGTCTTGTTGCTATAAATAGTGATGAAAGTTGGTTGTGGCATAGAAGATTTGGTCACATTAGTATGAGCATACTTTCAAAAGTTTCTAAAAATGATTTGGCCAAAGGTCTTCCAAAGATCGAATTTGACAAAGATAGAGTTTGTTATGCTTGTCAATTAGGTAAGCAAATTAGAATTTCTTTCAAATATTTAAATATGCTCACTACTTCTAAGCCACTTCAACTATTGCATGTGGACTTATTTGGACCAACAAGGATTTTGAGTCTTGGTGGTAAACAATATGCACTTGTTATTGTTGATGGTTATTCTAGATTTACATGGACATTCTTCTTAGCTCATAAGGATGAGACAATTGTTTTCTTTACAAAATTTTGTAGAAAAGCCTAAAATGAAAAGGAATTTCAATTACTTCTATTAGGACTGATCATGGAGGGGAATTCGATTGTAAACTTTTTGAAATGATTTGTGATGTAAATGGTTTTGATCACAATTTCTTAGCTCCTAGAACACCTCAACAAAATGGGGTTGTTGAGAGGAAAAATAGAGTTTTAGAAGAAATGGCTAGAACCATGCCTTGTGAAAATGGTTTACTAAAATACTTTTAGGCTAAAGTTGTTAACACAGCTTGTCATGTTTTAAATTGAATTTTATTTAGAAAGTTTTTGAACAAAACCCCCTATGAACTTTGAAAAGAAAAGAAACCAAATGTCTCATACTTTAAAGCTTTTGGATGTAAGTGTTTTGTATTGAATAACAATAAAGACAACCTCGGCAAGTTTGATGTTAAATCTGACGAGGGTGTATTTCTTGGCTATTCAACACATAGCAAAGCTTATAGTTGATTGCTCTTAGAAATAGTAAAATTTTGGCTTAAATTTTTAGTTGATTAGTTGAATTTAGTGTTAATTTAGTATTCTAACTCCTAAAACGCATTAAAACTCTTTTTGTGCACTTCTTGCAGGAATTGGAGCTTAAACTAAGGCAAATGGGCAAATGCGGGGATGATCGATCGATCGGCCGATCGATCGCCCGATCGAACGGTCCACGGAACGTTCGATTGGCCGATCGATCAGTGATCTTGCGATTGATCGGTGATCCTTTGTTCGACCTTCTGCAGCAAACTTCAGAGAGGGCGTTTTTCTGATCGATCGGTCGTTCGATCGGTGACGCCGGAATTTCCTCAACAGACTATATAGAAGCAAACTTCAAAGGGGTTGGTTTTGCGATCGATCAAGCGTTCGATCGCCTGGACCATTCGATCGGGCGATCGATCGGTCGCTTATCGATCGATCGGTGTGTATAGGCTCTATTTTTCTGTAGAGTATAAAAGCTGTATGTTCGAGATAAAAAGGGTTCTAGGGCATTTTCTGCAAAAGCTGGACAGTGAAGAAGCTCCAAAAAGGGGATTTTTGTTATCTTGTAATGTTTTTAGTTAGATTTACTTTTAATGCTTTGTATTTAATGTCATTTATTGCTTTTGGATCATTGTAAATGAATGCTTGATATATATATGAAGTGAATGATTTTCTACTTTTTCTAGCAACTTTCTATTGTTTTCTCGGCACTTTTCCTCATTTTCTTAGCAACCAAACACTAGTTCTTTATAGTTTAATGGTAGATTTGGCTTCTTTTATGTTATTTGACATGGATTGTAGTAGCTAAATACCCCTTGGATGTGGTTGTGAAGATCCACCACGGATCTTCAAAGGGTCGAAAATGGGTTGTATGAACTTTAAAGTCATATCCTCAAAATTACATGATTTCATTTGATTTAGCATGAAATTCATTAGAAAAACTTAGATTCATAACCCCTTGGCAATATTTATGCACAAATCAATGTTTGGTATAGGTATTGCACATGTCTAAGGTTTGATTCTAGGGTGCCAATCATAGATTCCCTCTTTATGCTCAATCAAACAAAACCCACATTTTTATAGTCGACATTTTTCGAATCAAGAATCCAAGGTGAGATTCTTGATTTGAGTTATAACCCTCTCATTGGAGACCCTTGTTGTGAATTGGTGGATTGAAACAACCATGTCCAAGTCTTTCTTCATAATTGCATAAAACTAGCTTTAGTTGTCTTTATTAGTCATTAAATTATTGCATGAAGCATTGAACCACCATCATCTCAAAACCAACATATTTTCGGTCTCTTTTATGTTAGGAAAAGATAAGAATTTTCATTTGCAATCCATTAAGATAAGTACCCGTGCTAGTTGAGCTTTGTTGCTATATTTGCAGAATTCCCTTGGGAAAGAACGACACCGGATCCTTCGGTTTTACTACAAGCGCGACCTCCGTACTCTTGCGGAGTGGCTCCAGTTGAAGCACATCTGGAGGCGTGCCAATAGAGTCTTTAATAAGAGGACTCTAGTAGTTGAAGAATCAGTCCACATCACTTTTGATGAACTTAATCCTTCTTCAAAGAATGTTCCAAGTAATGATGCAGATGAGTTAGAACCTGGAATGGAAAAGCTGGACATCTAACCAAGCTCAAATGAGGAACCACAAAAAAGAAAGAGAATTACAAGGAGTTCCTACCAGCCAACAAGAAATTAATGAAGGTTTACCTAAGGAATGGAAGTTCATGCATAATCATCCTACAGAACAAATCCTAGGTGATCTTTCATAAGGTGTAAGAACTCGATCCTCTATAAAAAAATATATGTAATCATCTTGCATTCTTATCTCAAATAGTGGCAAAATGTTTTAATGATGTTGAACATGATGAATTTTGGATAAATGCAATGCAAGAGGAATTAAACTAATTTGAAAGGAATGAGGTATGACACTTTGTTCCTAGACCAAATGATCATCCAGTTATTAGAACTAAATGGGTATTTAGAAAGAAAATGGATGAATCTGGAATTGTGGTGAGGAACAAAGCAAGACTTGTTGCTTAAGGTTATAATCAAGAGGAATGCATTGATTTTGATGAAACCTATGCTCCTGTAGCTAGACTAGAAGCCATTAGATTATTACTTACATTTACTTGCTTTAAAGATTTCAAATTATATCAAATGGATGTGAAAAATGCATTTCTAAATGGCTTTATCACTAGAGAAGTTTTTGTTGAACAACCACCTGGTTTTGAAGATCCAAAACTTACTGACCATATTTTCAAACTAACAAAAGCTTTATATGGTTTGAAGCAAGTCCCAAGGGCTTGGTATGAAAGATTAAGTAAGTTTTTAATTGAAAAAGGTTTTTCTAGAGGAAAAATAGATACAACTATTTTTATCAAAATTAAAAAAATTGATATGCTTGTAGTACAAATTTATGTGGATGATATCATATTCGGTGCTACTAATGAATCACTTTGTGAAGAATTTTTTAAGTGTATGCAGGGAGAATTCGAAATGAGTATGATGGGAGAGCTCAACTACTTTCTCGGACTTCAAATCAAGCAATCAAAGGAAGACATCTTTATTAACCAAGCCAAGTACATCAAGGACTTAATCAAAAAGTTTGGCATGGAAGATGCAAAGCCTATAAGTACTCCAATGAGTACTACAATAAAATTGGACAGCGATGAGAAAGGTAAGTCAGTAGATACTAAGCTTTATAAAAGCATGATAGGCTGTCTCTTGTATCTAACTGCTAGTAGACCAGAAATAATGTTTAATGTTTGCTTATGTGCTCGTTTTCAATCCAATCCTAAAGAATCTCATGTAATTGCTGTAAAGAGTATATTTTGTTATTTTAAGTACACACCAAACCTTGGATTATGGTATCCAAAGTGTGCTTGTTTTAATTTGAATGCTTACACAGACGCTGACCATGCAGGGAGTAGAGTTGATAGGAAGAGTACAAGTGGCTCTTGCCAACTCCTAGGCAACATGATTGTATCTTGGTATAGCAAGACACAAAATTCAGTTGCTCTCTCCACAATTGAGTCTGAATATGTAGCAGCTGGTAGTTGTTGTGCACAAGTGTTGTGGATCAAACAACAATTAGAAGATTATAGAATCTTGTTTGATCATCTTCCTATTAAATGTGATAATACTAGTGCAATAAACTTGACTAAAAATCCTGTTCAACACTCTCGCACAAAACACATTGAAATTAGATATCACTTTATACGTGATCACGTGCAAAAAGGTGATATTGAACTTGACTTTGTGTGCACTAATATGTAATTAGCTGGTATATTTACTAAACCATTAAGTGAAGATCGTTTTTGTATGATTAGAAGAGAATTAGGGATGAGTGATCCTTTATCTTAAAATGTGTTTGATTTGAGCGAAACTTGTGTTTTGAATGTTTAAATGTGTTTATCATTCATATGAAATGCTTTTCTTGAATTCACTATGTATTATATGATCATATTATGACAATCTTTATCTCAAAACTTGAAGAAGATCATTTCATGAAATCCTTATGATTCACATGCTCAGTCTGAGTGAAAGAGTCGACACTTTATTTCATAGAGTCGGCTCATCACAATAGTGGAGTCAAATCATTTCATTAACAAGGCATGTGCCGGCTCTTTTAGTTCACGAGTCGCCTCATGCTTCGGGCCTATATATTTTGATGAAGCCCACTTTACAAACATTTGAAATTTCCCTCTCACTCATTCACTCTCACTCTTTTTCTCTCCGGCTCCCCTATTCGCTCCAAAACCCAACCGTCACTCACAAACCATCACATTCCTTCATCTCAATCTCTTTATAAACCCTAATCGACCACTTTCCATTCTCACTGAACCTTCCTTTCTCGTACAATGGCTCTTAAAATAGAACTAGGCCGTGAAAACCCTAATGTTCCTCCTTCATGCACTCAGAAACGAAAAAGGGCTGGACCAGTCATCCGAGATTCAAAGGAAAGGGCTCCAGCAGAGCAACCTGGATGGGATTCAACACACTTCATAGATACAATGGCAGAAGAAACGTATATGAACATCTTCGGTCTTTGTAAAGTTTTGAATGGACCCTGGATAGATCATGCCTTCTTTAAAACTGAGAACTTTGACTTCCCTAATATCCTTGAGAATCTAGGATAGGAGCCTTACACTACGATTAGAGAGAATGTATACCCAAAATTGGTTGCACATTTCTACTCTAATTTCATGAAGAAAGTTGGAAGCAACATGATTACTAGCTTTGTGAATGGAGTGAAAATCACTTTGAATGAAGGGACCCTAGCAGAAATTATGGGAACTAGTTATGGTGGAGAAATTTATTTCGAAAACATTAGTCGAAAAGAACAACTTAGAGTTTTCTTTGGTTATAACATGCCCGAATCCACTCAACCCATAGCCAACAACTTCCCTGTTGAATTGAGATTAGTCCACTATTTCGTAACAACCATTTTCTTATCCATAGTTGGTGGTTTTAAGCGTGTAACTGAGAAGGATCTATTTTTCTTATGGGTCTTTCTCACGAACACCAGAATTGATGTGCCATACTACATTCTCTCCAATATGGCCAATGTTGCTACCACCGCCTCCAAGAACCTACCATATGGAATGCTACTCACCAAGATTTTCAAACATTTTCATGTAAATCTTTTGGGTGTGACATACAGAAAGCCTGATCCCTACAAAGATGAATACAGCAAGTACACCTTGAGTCGAATGGGATATAAGAAAGTTAATGGCCATTGGGTTCCAAGGCCAAACAAAGTTGCTCCTGCCAGCTCTTTACAGAAAAGAGCTTCTGCCTCTGGTCTGAGAAAACCCTTAGCCCAAACACTTAATGCCTCCTTTGTTGATGCATTTCTGGGAAGCATGATGGACATGCTTCAGAGCATGGACCACAAACTTAATGAAGGGCTGCTTCAGTTGAAAAATCTCAAGCAAGATGTGATTCAACTGAAAAGACCTCAGGGTATTGCAGTAGAGGAAGAAGAAAGAGAAAGAGCACCAGAAACTGAAGAAAGAAATAAGGAAGAATAAGACCTGGAAACTGAGGAGGATTGTCCTTTTACCTCTATTTGGGCCTGGTGGGCCTGCGAAATGATGGACAGATGGGATTTGGACTTAGAAAGTTGGTTTCGATTGGAATATGCCCACAATGACTTGAACACAAGTCTGGACGGAGTGTAGACTGCTGAGTGGTCAAAAATGGAGTGCTTACACCTGTCCATCATTCTCACTCTATTGGTATTTATACAATCTCCTTTTGATGTATTATCACTCTACTTAATGTGCAGATTAACAAAGTTCATAATTTAGACTTAAATTTCAGTCTTAAGTCTAATGCATGTCAAAGAGAATGCACAACAAATTCAAGAGCAATGCAATGAACCAAACAGAGGAGTGATGCCTGTCTCTACTTTAAACAAATGTTCTACATTCGAAGAGATTGAAAGTGTTCAAATAAAGCTCCTATCAAGTATGCATAGACTTAATGAAGATTGACTTGCACTCAAGAAAGAAGAAGACTTTATCAGAATGTGCAATGATTAGTTGGAGATAAATTGATTGTTGAAGATGTTGAAAATGCTCAAGAGAAAACTTCATCAAGTATGCAAAGTTCAGTTCCAGCTTATGTGATTGAAGTTGCTTGAGAAGAAGACTTACAATGATTGTCTGATCTCTACCTAGAATCCAAGTAAAGAATTCCTCTACAATATAAAGAGTAAATGAAGACTAGATGTATGAAGAGATTTCATCAAGCTTACAAAAGTCTCATTGAAGTGATTTTAAAGAAGAAAGAAGAATTGCTAGCAAAGAGAAGAAATCAGAAATGAAGCATTGTGAAGTTTTACATAATTGAGGAAGCTTGGCATTGAATAAGATGTTCTATAATGAAAGAAGAAGCTTTGCAAATGAAGAAGAAAAGATCACATTGATCTAATGAAGCTCTGACAGTTTGAGAGTCAAGAGAAGATCAATATCCAATGATTGATTCAATCCAAATTGAATAGAAGTTAACTCTGATGAGTTAAAGAGATTTGATTGATCATCATACCCTAAAGAAATACTCCTTGAAGATCTTATACCAGTATTGAGATAAGCTGGATCAATAGAAGCTAGAAAGCAGATTTCTGGACAATGAGGGGACTCATGAAGAAATGAGGAGTCGCCTCTTGATCACAGAAGCAAAAGACCTGAAGACAAAATGATCAATGAGTGGACTCATGAAAAATGAAGAGTCGCCTCTTTATCACAGAAGCAAAAAAGCCTGGAGACCAATTAGACAATGAGTGGACTCATTGTAATGAAGAGTCGTCTCATGGAGACAGACGTAAAGGCTTGAAGATGACAAAATCAATGAGTGGACTCATGAAGATGAAGAGTCGCTGTAAGCACCCCATTTTTGACCGCTCGGCAGTCTACACTCCATCCAGACTTGTT
Source organism: Euryodendron excelsum (assembly GCA_033060915.1). NCBI lineage: Eukaryota > Viridiplantae > Streptophyta > Magnoliopsida > Ericales > Pentaphylacaceae > Euryodendron > Euryodendron excelsum. Next base: position 12,301,713 of record CM065393.1, on the reverse strand, counting down.
TTCAAGTCATTGTGGGCATATTCCTATCGAAACCAATTCTTTAGGTCCAAATTTTGTCTTTCCATCGCTTCGCGGGCCTGTCAGGCCCAAATAGAGGCAACATGACCAAAATGCCTTTAGGGGCATTGTTCTTTCTTATTCTAATTCCAATCCCACTCTCGAGAAAGTTTATTCCTCGAGACGGTCCGAGTAGCAAAACTACTCACAAAACCGTTAGAGTGGCGGAAACACTCACAATCCAGGAATGTCTCCTCGGAGACAGTAAGACCCCTTTCCAATCCCACTCTCGAGACAGTTTATTCCTCGAGACGGTCTGAGTAGCAAAACTACTCACAAAACCGTTAAGAGTGGCGGAAACATTCACAATCCAGGCACGTCTCCTCGGAGACGGTAAGACCCCTTTCCAATCCCTTTCTTGAGACAGTTTATTCCTCGAGACGGTTCGAGTAGCGGAAATACTCATAAAACCGTTGGAGTTGCGGAAATACTCACAAAACCGTTGGAGTAGCAGAAATACTCACAAAACCGTTAGAGTAGCGAAAATACTCACAAAACCGTTGGAGTAGCGGAAATACTCACAAAACCGTTAGAGTAGCGGAAATACTCACAAATAGGTTGATATAAGGAATTGGCAACAAATCCCTGTGTCACGGCGACCGCCGTTAGAGTGGCAAAAATAATTAAAACCCAAGTCAACACCCGTGTCTGTTAGCTCACTTCGGTGAAAAATGACCAGATTGCCCTTAGGACCTTTTCCGAGACTTTCCGGTTAAGATGACCATTTTGCCCCTAAGCATCCGAATACCCCGGGAACCACACCGGCTCTGGGTATCAAACCGGTAACCTCCTGAGACTACTTTTTATAGTATTCTCAATCTTTTTTTACCTTTTCGGATCATTCCGAGTCAGTTCCGGCCAACTCGGTACAAAATGACCATTTTGCCCCTGGAAGGCCGGTCTCCTTCTTCGACCACACGGGCTCTGGGTATCAAACCGGTAATGACCCGAGAATACTTTTTATAGTGTTCTCAACCTCCCCTCACCTTTCTGGACCATTCCGAGTCAGTTCCGGCAAACCTGGTACAAAATGACCGTTTTGCCCCTAGTGAGCCGGTCTCCTTTTCCAACCACGCCGGCTTTGAGAATCAAACCGGCAACCTCTGGGAACATTCTAAATAATGTTTCCAGATCCCAAGTCTTTTTCCGGGACAATCCGAGTTCGCCCCGACAGCTTCCTAGTCCGATTGACCGTTTTGCCCCTAAGGGTCCGGTCAACCTTTCCGACACATCTTATCCTCACTTTTCAAGTCAAATACCTCCAGGACACTATTTTAAGTATTCATGCTCCTTTCCGGCCTTCCGGGTCATTCCCGGCTCCTTCAAATCATTCCCGGACTTTCCGGAGTCGCTCCCAGTGAAGCCAGGCTAAAAATTGCATGGTAGTCACTAGTACAGGTGCCCAAATCTAGTCAAAGATACGTTGCTTGCCGACCTTAAACCTTTCCTAATTGGCTGGCGCCACTAGTAGTGGCGCCAAGCCAGAAAATGGCCTAGCGCCACTGCAACAGGCGCTAGGTTTGTCCAACTTCTATAAATACAGAGCCTCATTCAACGTGAAAGGGGTCTGCAAACTTAACCTAAGAATCCTATATTTTGATATACAGAGCTCGAGCACCTCCAAAAACCCTAGTTTTCCTTAGATTCTCCAAACCCTAGCCACCTTACACTAAACCCTAGCCACCATACACAAACCCTAGCCTCCTGTACACTAATACACACCTCCATACACTCGTACACTAGCCTTCAACCATCTTTTGAAGACTTGAGGAGCTGCAACCCGAAGCTTGAAGACAACTCTTGAAGACGGAAGACGAAGATCAAGACCGAAGACCGAAGACTGCACGGCGCGCAAAATAAACAAGACATACGGTAGGCTCCCTATTTAAATTTCCGCACTTCCCCCCCTCTCTCTTCTCTCTCTTAACCCACTTGGGTTTTCTCTATTTTAATCCCCCATCTCTTTCCCCCCCTTCCTTTGCATGCTTGAAACAAGGGGATTCCCGGTCCATGTGTAGGATTGGGCTATTGGAGAGTCACCGTGTTGGGGGCTTTCTTCTAGTCTAACCAAAGACTACGTGGGTCCGGCCGCCTTGATTATGTGGTGAAGCCTTAACCTTGTATGTTCACGACCCCAAATTGCATTGTGCATATCATAGTCTTGCATCTTCCAAAAACCGTTTTCAAACTTGTTTTCAAAATTGCATCAAAATCTCTTTTTTAAAAACATGTTTTCAAAACCACAATTCTAGGGTGACTCTAGCCTTTCCATGGCTAGGGTTGCTTTAGGAAAGTGTTACATTAAAAGTGACCTTTTTGGTCTGTATTTTCAAATCTTATTGTTTTCCAAAACCACTTTCTTAAAGTGTTTCTAGCCTTCTTATGGCTAGAATCGCTTTAGGAAAGTGAGACGTTTTCATACTTTCTAAAAATTCTCTTTTTAAAAAGTCTCTCTTCCTAAAAATATCTTTTTCAACATACTTTCCTAAAACTCTCCTCTCCAAAATTGTTTTAAAAAAACTCCCTTCCAAAATCTATTTTTCAAAACCTCATTTTTCAACTCCTTTCTAAAAACTCTTTCTCCTCAAAATTCACTTTCTAAAAACACTCCCTAAATTCACATTCCTAAAAACTCTCTCCAACAACCTCTTCCAAAAATCTTTCTAAAAACTCTCTTTCCAAAATCTTCCTTCTAGAAATTCCCCTTTAGGATTTTCCTTCTAAAATCTACGTTTCCAAAAACATGCTTTCCAAAAACTCCCTCTCTTTAAAATCTCTTTCCAAAAACTCTCTTCAAATTTACTTTTCAAAAACTCCTCCCTCTAGAAACTCCTCCCTAGGATTCCCTTCTAGAAAACTTTCGTTTCCAAAAACGCACTTTCCAAAAACTCTTTTCTTAGAGCCCAAGTCAAGCCTTAGAGCCCACAATTAGGAAACCCTAATTTTCTTTCCAAAAACATGATTTTCAAACTTTGCCCCAAACGTAGGTTTCCAAAACCTCTTGTTTTCTACATCAAAACTATACATGTTTCCAAAACCTCTTTTCTATGTCAAAACTATAATTTTTCAAATCTAGGGTTTCTAGAATCTCCTTTTACAAATCCTTGCAAAATCCTATTTTCCCTTTAGGAAACCGAATCAAATCTCCCCGTTTAGGAAACTAGATCCCATCCTCCGTTTTTGGAAACAAAAACCAAATATTTTCTTTTAGAAACCAAATTCAATCCCTTCCTAATCTAAACTTTTCTTAATTCAAAACTTTCCTAAACCATAAGTTTCCTAAACCTAAACTCTAAATTTTTCTTTAAATTTCAAAATCTAACTATTTCCTAATTCAAATCCTTCCTAAACTTCCGCTTTCCTAAACCTTAAGTTTCCAAAACTTGAACGCAAGAATCTTTCCTAAATTTTAAAACTCAACTTCCAAATCTTTCATAATTCAACCCTTTCCTAATTCTACTATCTTTTCAAATCTTAACTTTTTAAACCAAAGTTTTCAAACCCAAACCTTTCCTAATTTCAAGACTTTCTAAAATTTAAACTCTAAAATTTTCTAAATCCTAAACTTTCTAAATTTCAAATCTTTCTAAAATTCTAAGCCTCCTAAATTCAAAACTTTCTTAAGTTAAATCTTTTTAAACCCAAATCTTTCTAAACTTTAAACTTTCCAAAACTTCAACATCTTTCCAAATCTAAGACTTTTCTAAACTCAAAACTTTCTTAATCCAAACTTTTCCTAATTCAAAATTTTCTTAATTCGAACCTTTCTTAGTTCAAACATTTCCCAAACTGAAAACTTTCCTTTTTCAAACCTTTCTCAAAACGAAACTTTTTTATTTTCAAAACTTCCTTGTTTTCAAAACTTTCCAAAATCAAAACTTCCCTTTTTCAAACATTTCTAAATTCGAAACTTTCTTAATTCAAAACTTTCCTAATTTCAAAACTTTCTTAATTTTGAAACTCTCCTAATTTGAAAACTTTCCTAATTCAAAACTTTCCTAAGTTGAAACTTTCCTAAACCAAAACTTTCCTAATTCACAACTCGGAACTTTCCAAAAATGAAACTTTCCAAGTTCGAAACTTTCCTAAATCGGGCCTTTCCTAATTCAAACCTTTCCTAAATCCAATCTTTCTTAAATTCTCAAGTCTTTTCTAGGTCTCCTACCTTTTCCTAAGTCTAGGTTTCCTAAACCTTCATCTTTCCAAAACCAAGTCTTTCCAAAATCTATCTCTTCAAATCAAAGTCCAATCTTCTCAATTTCAATTTTTAATCTCCTCTTCTAATTTCAAGTCAAATTCAATTTTCAATTCAATCTCTTTTCAAATCAAACCTTCTATTTTCAATCGGACTCAGGTCCGAACTACGACTGACCTGATTCCCCCAAAGAGATACGTAGGCAACCTTCATAGGTGCGGTCACAACATTTTTCAAACTTTCAATTCCACCCTCATGGGTGTGGTTTTCAAAATCTTTTCAAATCTCAAATTCCAATCTACTTTCAAACTTCCAATTTCAAATTTCTATTTCCAAATTTTCAAACTTTCCAATTTCAATTCCATCTCTTCAAATCTATTTTCAAATCAAATCAATCTCTTTTTAAATTTATTTTTCAATTCTTTTCTATTGCACTTGCATATCATGCATCATATTTTTCAAACATTGTTTTTCTAAAGTGAAATAGGATTGAACATGAGTTAGTTAAAGACTCTCATAGGTGAATCTAGGGTAGATTGACATGTAGGTACTGAAAGGGCGGGGTAGGGTGATAGCTTAGTGCATCTTCCCTACACGTAACCAACCTCCGAACTTAGGATCACTGATTTCAAAGACCAAAAAGGAGTTATTTTTCTAAAAAGGACTAAATGTTTTCCAAAGGTTGCCAAACAACCTGTTTTCCTAAAAAACCCTCTCTTGAGGATGTTTTCCAAAATTGTTTTTCAAAAACCCTAAGTGTAGTTTTCGGATTACTCTTAGTTTTTAGGTGACCTAACTCACCTTAATCAAGTTAGGTGGCGACTTTGAATTTTTTTTTTTTTTTTCAAAAGCCCTTTATTCAAACCTGTTTACAATTCAAACCTAGTCACACTCATTCTTCTAGGAGGGTGAGTTCTAACGAGAGAGTACAACATTTTTCCTGCTTGTGTGAGTATTCCTCGAGTGCGAAAAATCTGGGCGTGACAGTCGCCTCATGACAACAGAAGTAAAAGGCTGATGATCGAATGAACAAAGACCGGACTCATGAAGATAAGGAGTCGCCTCATGACAACAGAAGTAAAAGGCTGAAGATCGAATGAACAAAGAGCGGACTCCTGAAGATGATGAGTCACCTCATGACATCAAAAGCCAAAGATGTGAAGACAGAATGAACAAGGAGTCATCTCATTGATATGAAGAGAGAACTCATAAAGTTAGTGAACAACATCTGGTAAATGCAGAAGCAGAAAGTGTCGACTTCACAAACCTAGAGCCGACTCCTTGGATATAACGACTATTTTTCTTAACATTATAACGGACTGGACGTGCATTAATGATGCCCAACAACTTCTAACGGATGGAATTAATACAGGAATTTATATACAAGTTTCCAGCTGTATTTATACAAGAGATAAGAGACAAATACAAGATCAAACTGACTGATTCACTGAAAACCCTGAATATTCTTCCTGTCTTCATCTGTGAGCTTTGATTGTAAAATCTACTCTTGTTAGAGGGTTTGCTTGTTACTTGTATATTTTTATACACTTGTAAGGGAGAGTTTGAGAGTTCTCTTGAGAAGAAAAACTCTTGTAAGTTTGAGTGGAGCTTGGACAAAACCACTTGGAGATTAAAGAGCTCGGTGAAGAGTTCTTGTGTATAGTGAGCTGAACACTTTGTCAATCAACAGCCCATTTGTAATTGGAGGTTATATAGTGGAAGAAGACTTCAATGAGGTCTTAAGGTGAGGACGTAGACCACGGTTTGTGGTTGAACCTCGGTAAATCTGTGTGTTCTTTCTTAGGCTCTGTTTTCTTTCATTTTTCTGATTATATTACATTGCATATTGATTGATCACTATTACATTGGTTAGATTAATTTTAATTAATCTTAATTGCTTTTAATCTTTGAAAAACCCAATTCACCCCCCCTTTTGGGTTGCCTTTTGGGCCAACAATTTATGCCAGTTTTGTAAGGCTCTTGATGGTTTGACTCCATATTGGTTTCCTTAATCAAGTCTGGGCTCGGGGATCTTATTGCGTGTTAGGAGCATATGTGATACAAACATAAAAACTCAACCCTACCAAAATTAGCATCACCCCCGCATTAGAAACCTCTTTTCCAATGTCTGTAGAATTCAACATCATCATCATCATCGTGCTTGTGCATATGCATCATGTCAATTATGTGCAATTCAGAATGATCTTGCTTATATAGGTATGCTATGTGCGGGAATGCATATGTAGTCAATGCACAAATGTTGGCAACATAACTGCTATATTGCTTATGGATGTAATATGAATGCAATGTTATTTGTTTTGAAAAGGGCTTGTGGCTTGCTTTGAAAGAGTTTTCACTCTTTTGGAGGGGGTTCTAAAATGCTATTCCAATTAAGAAACAAAACATGCTAATGTTTGTGATGAGTTTTGACAGAGCCTAAAAAAAAAATTTAGACTGCCTATGTATCCTAGCTATGAAGGAATCAGGCCAAACATAGTTTCAGACTAACTTTTGAATAACGCAGGTATTCGAACCCATTATGTTGACATGGTTTCCTATCCAATGGCTATTGATAGTTTTTTACTCCATGTGGAAAAGGTGATTGATGGTTTCCCGCTCTTTGGGAAAAATTTGATAGATGGTTTCCCACTCTTCGGGGAGGTGACCGAGCCTGGGAAAAGAACCCAGACTGCTTATCCTAACTATATAAGAATCAAGTCAGACATAGTTTCGGCTAACTTGGTGACCTGGAGTTTATGAACAACACTCTGGCTTGAAACTGGATTTTTAAAAAGGAATCTTTTCCATTTTTATGCAATTTTGGCCTGTTTGTACCGCTTCTGAAAAGAATGGCTTATTCCATAAAGGAGTTTATGATTATATTCTAAAAAGTATAATCAGAGTCTTTAGTTATAAGCTATTGTTTGTAATTATTTATATATTATTTATCATTTTAAATGCTAATGAGTTTTCTTTTATGTTTTTAGTGTCTTGTGCATATTTAAAGTTAAAATCGAGAAACATGAGATTAGCAGGTACACAGACATTTATTCGAGTGTGAAGTGAAAGGATGGCTGGAAAGTATTGAAGTGGAAGAAATGGCTAGAAAATTAAAAAAAATAATAATAATAAAAAAAGAAAAAAATGTAAGTGTCCAAGCCATTGTCGCCCACTAAATATTCAAAAAATATAATAATAAAAATAATAAAAAAAAGAAAAAATATTTAAGTGCCAAAGCCATTGTCTTCCACTATCATATAAAAAATACAAAAAAAAAAAAAAATTAATAATAATAATAATAAATTTTATTAAATAAAAAAAAATTTTGCATGCCTATAAAAGGAGAACTACGAGAGGAAGAATGAGAATGGAGGGAGCTTCAGAAGAGAGTTAGAGAGGGAGACCAGCAAAGAAAAAGTTCAAAACCAGGGAGCTCCACATTCAGTTGTTTCATTTTTAGATATAGATTTTCAATTAGTTTGTTAGTGTTTTTCAGTCAGCTTTTATTCTTTTTTCTACCATTATTTTGCTGTAATAAACCTTTTTTTTTTATTTATGAAGTCATTTTCTTTCAAATTATGTCTTTTTATTATCATGAGTAGTTAGCTTTATTCTTAAAACCAATTATGAAGATCACATGATGGTATTGGGATAATTAATTAAGGTTTGTCTTTTTATTCCAGATTTATTTGAAAACTTAGAGTTTTTGCACACGTTCGGTATATTACATGTTTGGGCACGGGCACGTGTATTTTATATACGTAATGGTTTTGTGTATAGTGAATAAGTTTAAGTTTATGAGTATTGTAATTAATATAGGAGTAGTGTAAAGTAAAGCAAACGCTGGTTTACTTATCACTTTTTGGAGACTTGTATATTTTATGCGGATCCTCTGTCTGGTATGTTTTTATATCCAAATCTCTGGTAGGGACCCAAGGCTCTTAATCTTAATCTGGAATGGATTGCTTTTATATTCTTGGTAATTAAAATCTAGATCCCTTTGAAACTTAGATTTTTAATTATGTTTATAATACTTTTTGCTTTGACAAAGCAGCTAGTATATGCAAATCGATAGTGAGGGTCTTTGATAATAATTTAATATGTATCTACCTAGAACCTTTGAAAACATGCGCCTTTAATTATACTTGTTACATTTATGCTTTGACAAAGCATTACCTAGTGTTTATGAGTTGATAATGAGGGTTCACGATTTTAATGTAATATTCTAGTATTTGGTTATTAGTGAATATTTTCATCTATTGGTTTATGAGGCTCAAATGGGCCAAATGATTGACAGATGGTGAACCTATATTGATCAAGTCCAAGAAAGTCACGTAATTGGATCAATTAGATCCAAGGTTGTTTTTAATTTGTTTCTTTTTGCAGTCTAGTTTAACAACCATCAAATCTCTTAAAAACAAAATAATTTTCTTTTGGATACTATTTTTTCAACTTTTGCTCTCATCAGCAAGATGTGAAATTCGAACAAGTTGGTTTAGGTTCCAACTTAAGCCGTCTATGACCCTTCTGTGTCTAGCATGATTTAGTCGGTATCTAATCCAATACTTAGGGTGAATTCTGGCACCTACCATCCGCAATTGTGATATTTCACATAATTTAGGACACTGTTCCTTGTGGATTCACCTTGTTCTTATTGGATTATTTTAACTGCTATTTCACCGCACTTGCACTTGAGTATTTAAATTTTCACAATCTGGGCATAGACATTAAATTTTTGGCACCGTGGTTGGAAAAGACAAGTAGTTTTTGGCGCCGTTACCAGAAAACAACGCAATTAAAATATGTAAAAATAAAAAATAATAATAATACATTTGTTGTGGATTTTGGACATATGATTGCATTTATACTTTGACAAAGGAATTGGGTGGTGTATTCCAACTGATCAATGATTTATGCTAATTTATTACTTTGTTCCATTGCTAATTTGTATATTTGTTTATAATTAATTCTTTTCTTTTTTTTTTATATTTTCTTTGTGATTAACCTCTTTAGTTGACATACTCGCCTATTGTTTGACGAAGCCATTCAAGATGGTTAGTATATTTTCTACTTTTATTTTCCATCTATCTCAAATTTTCCTTTATTTAGTGGATAACTTACTTTGGTTACCATTCTAACATTCTACTTTTTGTACTTTATTTTGAATTATTTTTTTATTTTATATTTTTCTTTGTGGTTTACTTCTGGGGTTGATTCATTGCCTACTACCTGATCTACTTAATACATCCAAGAGCAAATGCGTCGAAGTAGTCATAATAAAAATAACCCGGTAAGACTGAAGTCGAACCACAGAGAACGAATATAGTAGTTAAAATCGAATGACAAACATAACCAAAATAAAAATAAAATCTTTTTGTAATTTTGAGATGGAGGTTGGTAGCCATAAATACTTGTAAAACATAATAAAATAAAACAGTCATGGATTTAATTGATTCAATTAGTCTACTTACTTGAGAATGATCAATATAAATTTATCAACTGTCGATCGTTTAATCTACTCGGACTTCATAAATTAGCAGATGAGTATATTTAAAATAATTAATTATTAGAATATTACTCAGTCAAAATCATGAAACCCTCACCATTGACTCATAAATACTTGGCAATGCTTTGTTAGAGTATAAGTATAACAAACATAATTAAAGGCACCTATTTTCAAAGCTTATAGCTAGATACTTTTTAAATTATTATCGAAGACTCTCATCATCGATTTGCATATATTGGCTGCTTTGTCAATGGAGAAAGTATTACAAACATAGCAAAAAGTCTAAGTTTTCGAGAGGATTTAGATTTTAATCATCAAGAATATAAAAGCAATTCATTTTGGATTAAGATTAAGAGTCTTAGATCCCTATTAGAAGTTTGGACATAAAAGCATACCAGATAGAGACCCCGCATAAAATATATAAGCTTCTAAAAAGTGATTAGTAAACAAACATCTACTTTGCTTTTACATTACTTCTACATTAATTACACTACTCCTAATTTTAAACTTGTTTGCAAAACATAAAATTATTCTGTGCATAAAATATACATGTACGTGTCTAAGTATATAATATACCGAACATGTGCAAAAACACTAAGTTTTCAAATGAATTTGAAATAAAAAGAAAAACCTTAATTAATTATTCCAATTCACTCAAGCAATCTTCCTAATTAGCTCTAAGAATAAAACTAAATACTAATATTGAAAAGACTAGACATGAAATAAAAATATTTTATAAATAAAAATGTTTAATACAAAAGAACTTACAAAATAATAAAAATAAAAGATTGAAATAAAAAGAATAAAACTTGCTACCTAATGGACTCGTAAATAGAGTCTCAAAGGGACTCCTTCTCTGCTTTAGAGAGCTCTCCACCCCCTGCATTCTTCTCCTTTTTATAGCTGAGAAAAGCATCTTTGTTTTTTTTTTATTATATTTTTTTTTCTTCTTTCCTCATTCTTTCCCTCATATTTTTTTTTCCTTTTTTTCTTTTTTTTTTCTCTCATTTTCTCCTTTTCTTCCTTTTCTTCCATGTCGGTTGCACCTGTGATCCCTCCTGCAAAGATATATATATATATATAATATAAAGTATAATATATTACATTATATATAAAGTATGAGATATAATATAATATATATAAAGTAAAATATATATATTATTGTTAGGAATTTATACTAAAAGACATGCTTTATCTAATAGTTTTAGTATTTATTAATAAATTAGTTATTCTATTTTAATGAGAATCTGTGTGAGCAATGTTTGCATTTTGTTATTTATTTAATGATTATGCATGTGTGTTTCTTATTCTATATAGTAGATGATTTGGTGTGTTGAGTACGGCTTACACATGAAAGATCGGATCATCGGTTCTTATGGAGTATAAGTTTATCGTTCAAAGTCTTAGATGGAACTGGACACACCATCAGTACGACTGTAGCACAAGATTTTAATAGGTCTGTCTTGACTATGATGAATTATATAGTTCCAACTTCTTGCACTAGTACACTTTGTGTGTATTGTATATGATCGTGTTGAGATAATTATTTTTATACTGAATATAGAAAACAATTAATACTTCATTGTTATTATGAGTGCTTATACTTTTAATCCTTATATAATAAATAGACACGTGCATGTAGTATTTATTGTTTTGATTCACAGAAGAGTGAGATTCTTTATGGGTCAATAAACTTTGTGAGTTGGACAATAACATTATGTGTATGATGAATAATAATTATTGATGGAATCTACGTCTCGGTATGGGGATTGATGATACCCCATTGAGGAAGATTATAAGTTTTGATTATGTCAAATCCTGTAAGTGGATTATGAATCTGACATATCAAATAAGTTAAATAAAAGGTCTCAAGGAATTAAATAAGTCTATTAAATTTAATTGTCATTAATTTAATTTAATAGATGGGTATCTGTAATCTTAACTTGAGGAGGAAAATAAGTATTTAATAATATAGAGTTCGAAATACAATTCCTAGTATGATAGAGAGTGCAATTATAATTCATTAGTGGTATAAATTATAATTTACGTAAATAAGGATTAATCCTGGTTGGATTAAAAAACCTTATTTGCGTAAGAAGCCCTAGTTATACTAATCCTATGGTACTTGCTATGACCTCTATATATAAGCACTCTAAGAGCTGCTAGGATTACATTTCCTTATAAATGAGAGATACACTTTTTTGTGAGGAAGATAAATCCTAGGACCAGTGAGTCCACTCTCTTCAGAGTAAGGTGTGTACGAGGGATATAGCAGAAGTTCGAAGATTGAGTTCGAGTAGTTGATTTGTGCTTGTTGCTGTTACTTATTATTCCGGATCAAACAAGAGAAATCTCGAAGGTATGATTCTAATCACGTAGATTAAACTATGCTAATCAAATCATAATTTTTAATGTTATGCGTATGCACTATAGCCAGGTCATGAGAAATTTCACAATTCCCAATAATTATAATATACACAAAGTATAAGATATTATATATATATATAATATAATATATACACCCACTCATAAAGAGAATACACATCACCTTACTTCATTTTGTTTGGTTTTATCTTCAAATCTACTCAAGGCGTGTAAAACGTAAAAAATACTAAATTTATATAAAAATAATAAATTACACATAAATAATAACTAATATTAGCCTGCAATTAGGGACTCCAATTTTACTTTTTGGAGTACAATCATACCCCTCAACTAAGTTTTTACTAGTCACTAGCAAAACAAGTAAACACACTTAAAAGATAAAGAGATATGCTCCACTTTCGTAGGGACCACGAGTGCATTTAGTATATGTACCAAATTATTAGAATATTACTCAGTTAAAATCATGAACTTTCACTATCGACTCATAAATACTTGGCAATGCTTTGTCAGAGCATAAGTGTAACAAACATAATTAAAAGTATATGTTTTCAAAGGTTATAGTTGGATACTTATTAAATTATTATTGAAGAACCTCACTATCGATTTGCATATACCAGCTGTTTTGTCAAAGCACAAAGTATTACAAACATAATAAAAAGTAAGTTTTCAAAAGGATCTAGATTTTAATTACTAAGAATATAAAAATAATTCATTCCAGATTAAGATTAAGAGCCTTAGGTCTTTGCTAGAGATTTGAACATAAAAGCATACCAGATAGAGAACACGTATAAAATATATAAGCCTCTGAAAAGTGATTTGTAAACCAGCGTCTACTTCACTTTTACATTATTCCTACATTAATTACACTACTTCTAATTTTAAACTTGTTTACAAAATACAAAATCAATACGTGCATAAAATATACATGTACGTGCCCAAACATGTAATATACCGAACATGTGCAAAAACATTAAGTTTTCAAATGAATCTAGAATGAAAAGACAAACCTTAATTAATCATCCCAATTCAATTAAGCGATCTTCCCAATAAGCTCTAAGAATAAAACTAAATACTAATATTGAAAAGACTAGACATTGAAGAAAAAGACTTTATAAATTAAAATGTTTAATACAATAGAACTTACAAAATAATAAAAATAAAGATTAAAATAAGAAGTCTAAAACTTGCTGCCTAATGAACTTCTACACAAAGTCCCAAAGGGACTCCTTCTTTGCTTCAGAGAGCTCTCCACCCCCTACATTCTTCTACTTTTTATAGTCAAGAAGAGAATCTTTGTTTTATTTTTTTTAATATTTTTTTCTTCTTTCCTCCTTCTTTCCCTTATTTTCTTCTTTTTCTCTTATTTTCTCATTTTCTTCCTTTTCTTCCGTGTTGGCCGTGCCCGTGCTCCCTCCTGCAAAGATAAATATATAATATATAAAGTATAACATATTATATTATATATAAAGTATAAGATATAATATAATATATAAAAAGTAAAGGGTATAATATAATATATATAAAGTGAAAGATATATTTTATAATATATATAAAGTATAAGATATAATATAATAGATATATATATATATATATATATAATATACACACCCACTCATATAGATAATATACATCACTTTGCTTTATTTTACTTAGTTTTATCTTTAAATCTGCACAAGGTGTGCATAAGGTGAAAAATACTAAATTTATATAAAAATGATAAATAACACACAAATGATAACTAACATTAGCCTGCAATTAAATATTCCAATTGTACTTTTTAGAGTACAATCACCTACTTAGGTCGGTGCGCTCGATGTGGTGACCTTTTAACTATTTACTAACTCTCTAACTCTTTACTAACGTTTTACTAACGGACTAACTTTTGTTTCTTTTGTTATTTTTACATGCATGTATTTTAGTATACTGTTGTATTCATTTGTTTTTATTTTCTTTTTAGTGTTTTGTTGTGTTGTTGTTTTGGGAAGGGTTAGTGTATGTCATTCTCTATAGGGTATGTAAACTTGTATGTCACACTTCATTAGGGATGTATATAATCATTTTTAGTTAATTGGCTAGTATGGTGATCTTTCTCCCACCTATCGTATTCTTTTCCTATTTAGGACTTCCGTTCCAAACATCCAGGTCTTCGTCCTATCCTAATGGCGGTTTCCTATTTAGGACTTCTGTTTCAAACATCCAGGTCTTAGTCCTATCCTAATGTTGGAAGAATTCGAATCTTCACCACTTGTGAATTCCAATTTGCCAAATCCAAATAATGTACATGAAGATGGGAGTGTACATGACGATCCTTCCTATTGATTTCTTAGGGATTATTTGAATCCTGCTAGGCAAGCTCCTCGATTACATTGTAAACATGTAATTACAAGTTCCTAACTTTGTGTTTATTAGCATTAAAATAATTATAAATAGTTTTAATTAATTTGCTTTTAATCCTAATAAATTTTGTTGAGCATTTTGTAGGCTTTTAAAAAAAAGAGGGAGCAAACCTAAAAGAAAAGAAAGGAGTCTTCATTGATTGGAGCTGGGAGCCTACCCACATGGGCAAACATCCATTTTTCAACAACTCCACCAAAACAAGCAATCCATGTTTTTGTTTTTGGATAAAAGAGGGAGCAAACTCATATGAAAAGAAGGCAATTAACATGAAAAGAAGGCAACTCACGTGGCAATTGACATGGACATGGAAAGAAGGCAATTCACTTGGAAAGAAGGCAACTCACATGACAATTGACATAGAAAGAAGACAATTGATATGGAGAGAAGATAATTGACATGAAAAGAAGACAAAAGAAGAAATTAATAATTATAGCAAGGAATAATGCATCGTTGTAGGAAATGAATGGCTTTATCTTGTGAATCTATAAATAACAACACCAAGACCAAAGAAAGGGAGAGCTTGCGGAGAGGAGAAAACAGAGAGAGATATATGTAGGATATTCCAATTATTTATGAAGTTATTTTTTTCAAGTCAAGTCTTTTCATTGCCATGAGTAGCTAGTTTTTTTTCTTTTTTTTTTTAGAGCCAATTGTGAAAATCATCCAAGGATCTTAGAATATCAACGGAGGTAATTGGGTTTTCATTGTTTATCTTTAAAATCTTTCAATTTTTAATTAAATTCTAGATCTTTGAGAAAACTTAGGTTCTTGACTAAGTTTGGTAATTTTTATGTACAAATTTTAGTTTGGTATAGTTATTGCACAAATCGATGGTATAAATCTATGGCTTTAATTTTATTATTCTAGATTTAATTATTATTAAAAAAAATTTAACCGTTAAATTTTCAAAATCAAAGGCTCAAGATGAAGCTAATGATTTGAGTTACAAAATCTCCGTTGGAATTTCAAGCAAATCGAGTGATCGGATTAATTGGATTTAAGACCATTTTATTAAGTTCAATTTAAAGTCTAGTTCAACAATCATCAAACCTCCCAAAACAAACTTTTTTTTTTTTTTGGTTACTACTTGTTTTTTTTTTTTTTACACCAACTATCTAGATTTCATCAGTACTGTTCATGGTGGAATTCAAACAGGTTGGCTTAGGTTCCAACGGAAACCATTGCAATGTTACAGTGTTAAGCATGGCTTAGTCGGTATCTAAATTTTTTTTTATCATGGGTGAATTCTAGCTCCTACTTTGCATGTTTGGATAACCATTCCCTGTGGTTTAATCCCGATCTTATCGTGTTATTATTGAATACTACTTCGCCGCACCTGCTCTTAGATGTATTAAGTAGATCAAGTCAATTTTTGGCACTGTTGTCGGAAAATGACTTTTAATTAAAACATGCAAAATAAAACAACAACAATAATAATAATACCTTTGTAGCCTTAAGGACAATTGATTGCATCCCCACCTTAACGAAGAAATTTGGACGGTTTATACGGATTTGAGACTTCATTCCATTTCTGACTATCTAACCACTTAACATCATTTACAGTCTTTATTTTTATTTTTAATTTTCTTGTTTATTTTGGATAACCTTATTTCGGGTTGATTCACCATCTATTCAGGTTGGCGCTGCTCACTAAGGTTACTAATACTAACATTTCCAACGTGTGTTTTTTTTTTTTGGTTGTTTTTGTTTCTTTATGCATGTGACTTTTTAACCTTTGTTTTCATTCTTTGTTTTGATTTTCTTTTTAGTGTTTTCTTTGGTCAGAACAGTTCATTCCTTATAGGTAGTGTACACTTGTTTGTTACAACACTTCTTTAGGGATGTTCATAAGTGTTTGGTGAGAGTTGAAGATCTTCCTCCTACCTATCACACTCTTTTTCCATCAAGGACTCCTATCCCAAATTTTTGACTAGCAGTTGATCTATATCTTACACCCATGGCCAACATTATTAATGTTGTTAACAATACTCAGGGTTTGAATCCCCCTCTTAGCCCACAACTTCTAGTAGATTCTAATGGTAAAGGGAGTAACGATGGAGATATGACACCTTCCCAACATAGAACAATGCGGGATTATATGAATCTCGCAAGGCAAACCCCCAGATCATGCATAGTATTTCCTGAGCACCAAAACACGCTCAATTTGAGGTCGGGAATGCTACAACTGTTGTCTACATTCAATGGTATGGATTCTGAATGTCCATATATTTATATTAAGGATTTTGAGGACGTGTGCTCGCTATTTCAGGATAACTCTTATCCATGGGAAGTTTTACTTTTAAAACTATTCTCGTTCACTCTGAAAGACAAGGCTAAGATATGGTTTAATTTAATGAGGCCTAGATCTATACACTCTTGGCATATACCGTAAGGGGAATTCTTGAAAAAGTTTTTTCTTGAACAAAAAACCGAGGCGATTCATCGCCAAATCTATTAGTTTGCCCCAATTTTAGGTGAAACCTTCTTCTAACGTTAGGAGAGGTTTAAAGATTTGTTGTTGTCATGTCCACACCATGGGTTTTCCGGTTGGCATAGCGTCAATACCTTTTACTCTTCATTGACCCCTCAATTGAAGATATTTGTAGAGTTTATGTGCGCAGGGACCAACCCTGATAAGGATCCCACTGAAGTGTATAACTATTTTGACTACCTAGCTAACTTGGCTAGAGATTGGGCCACCACTGGGACCCAAAGTAGTGAAACTAGTCCAACCACACAACTTGGGAAAGTTAACGATCTGAATGCTAGAGTTACCTCACTTTCCTGTAAAGTAGAGGCTACAGAGATGTCTAGAGTTAATGCCATAGAGGTTGAGCCTATTAATTCATTATGTTTAGTGTGTGATACTTCAGAGCATGCCCAGTCATAGCAGGAGTGCGAGAGGCATTGCATAGCCAAGTCAATGCGGTTGGCCAATACCGAGGGGGGTATATAGACCAAAGGAGTGGGGGAAACCCCTACTCTAATACATATAACCTGGGTTGGCAAAATCATCTTGATTTTGGTTAGAGAAACGAGGGTCCCCAAAACCCTCAAGCTTACCAAGGAGGGTTTTAGAGCCCTCAACCTTACCAACCCCAACCACAACAATCGCAAGCTCAACCTTTCCAAGCCCTAACATACATAGTACCACCCAACCCACCTGTGCCTTACTAACCCCAACCCACACAATACCAACCTCCTCACAGATGTACTATGGATGACAATGTTAAGCAATTGTTAAATGATTTGAGAGGGGTTACTGTTACGCCCCAGTTTTTAACCAAGTTCTTTCGGCTCAGAAAAAAGCACAGTGCTATCTCGTTAGAACTCATTCTCTTAGAAGGACGAGTGCGATTAGGTTTGAACTTAAAATTGATTTGATTAAGGGCTTTTTAAAAAAAGTTTGGAGTCGCTATCTAACTTGATTAATGGTGAGTTAGGTCACCTAAAACTAAGTATAATCTAGAGATTATACCTAAGGTTTTAGAAAAAGGTTTTGGAAAACTCCCTTGAGGGAGGGTTTTTAAGAAAATAGGTTGTTTGGAAAACTTTGAAAAGTTTTAAACCTTTTGTGAAAACAACTCTATTTTTATTCTTTCAAAAATAGAAATCTATGTTTTGGGGGTTGGTTACGTATAGGGAAGATCTTCTAAGATCATCACTACCCCGCCCTCTCGGTACCTACATGTCTAATCACTCTTTGTTTACTCACTAGAATAACTGGTTACTATCATCCATTTAATATCCACTTTAGAGTTTTGAAAACGGGATTTGGTCATCACTTTTTGGATGAATGATGCATGTTATTAAAAAGACGTTTGAAAATATGATAATTTTGAAAGAATTTGAGATAGAAATCTTGAATTGATAGAAATTTTGAGAAGGAAACTTGGGTTGAAATAAAGATTATGACCGCACCATTTTATGTTCAAGATTTTGAAAAACTTCTTCCTCCAAAAAGTTTTCTTCAAACTTAATTCCTAAATTTTCAATCTTTCGAAATTCTCATCAACATCCTAAATTTTTTCAAAGTCAAAATCCGTTTTCAAATCTTTCAAAATAAAATCTTCCTAAGTTTTCTTCCAATATTTTCTAGGCCCCCGAGTTTCTCGGGGCCTTCTCCGCCAAAAAGGCCCCGCCCTCAATGGTTTTATATCTTTTCCCTTCAAAAAGATTTTATTCCAAAAATTTATCCAACCCTTTTCCCAAATTTCTAAAAATTTCGGCTGAGTTTTATTTAAAAAACGGTCCCTTCAATGCCTATGACATCAACACAAAACCCAAACCGTGCACTTCGTAATGTCACGATTACATAACATCAACATCCGCTCACACTTTTTAAATTTTTGAATTTTTCAAAACACATGTTTTCTTTTTCAACAAATTAATGGTTTTCAAAGATGTCCTAAAATTCCTCACAATTGTTTCAAATATTTTCTAAAATATTCTCAAATTTTTCTAAACTTTAAACTCTAAAAATTTTATCAATTTTTTAAAAATTTTCTTAATGTTTTGATATGTTTTTCCTATTTTTTAAAAAATAAAAAATTCACCGAGTTTTCAAAAAATCATGAAACTTCACATGGTTGTTAAACACATTTTTTTAAGGCACGTAGTACAAAAATCTAGCCGAAAAACTCAATAGCCAAGCCTGTAGGAACAAACCCCTAATTCCTGTAGAAACTCTTTTTACATAATCACGCAAAATCACTCAAATTCAATCAAACAAGCATCAAAACGCAAAAAAATAAAGTCACCACAGTGTTCAAAACATATTAAAACATCAATTTTCACTATTCACACAACTTAAATGGTAAGTCTCTTCAAACCTGTCGACCGGGACGAGACCCTAAGTCCTTGAGATGGTAGAACGGTCCACCTTTGGCGCCTGCTAGTTTGTCAATGTAGAAATGTCCGTTTCGGCATGCCTTCTGAGAAAGTTGATTCCTCAGGCGCTAAGTTCATTTAGCAGCTTCCCGAGATCAGGCAGTCTTGGGAATGATCGCGAACCGTCAGAGTAGCGGAAATACTCGCAAATATCACAACCGTTAGAGTAGCAGAAATACTCATAAATAGGTCGATATAGGGAATTGCCAACAAACCGCTATAACACGAGACTGCCGTCAGAGCGACAGAAACACTCAAAACCCAAGTCAACACTAGTGCATGCTAGCCCACTCCGGTGAAAAATGACCAAATTGTCACTAGGGTCATTTTTTGGCACGTTTCTCGATATAGTACGTAAGTTCTCAGAACGGTAAGTCCACCCTTCCAAGATCGTCCCAGAGACGATCCAACATGATTAGGTGCCTTCTAGTCAATTTTGGGCGAATTTCGAGACTTTCTAGTCAAGATGACCATTTTTCCCCAAGGCATCCGAGTGCCCTGGGGACCACACCGGCTCTGGGTATCAAACCGGTAAGCTCCCGAGAATGCTTTTTATAGTATTCCTAGTGTTTCATTATCTTTCTAGATCATTCCGAGTCAATTCCGACAAACCCGGTGCAAAATGATAGTTTTGCCCCTAGTGGGCCCGTCGCCTTTTCCGACCACACTGACTTTGAATATCAAACCGGTAATCTCCTGGGACATTTTAAATAATACTTCCAAACCTCGAGTCTTCTTCCGGAACATCCTGAGTCCGTCCTGGCAACTTTCCGGCCTGATTAACTATTTTGCCCCTAATGACCCGGTCAACCCTTCTAACACATCCTGTCATCATTTTTCAAGTCTAATACCTCTGAGACTCTATTCTAAGGGTTCCTGTCCCTTTTCGGCCTTCCGGGTCATTCCCGGCCCCTTTAAATCCTTTCCGGACCTTTCAAAGCCACTCCTAGTGAAGGCATGCTAAGAATTGTTTGGTAATCACTAGTACAGGCGCCCAAATCTTCTGAAGATACGTTGCTTGCCGACTTTAAAACTTTCCTAAGTGGCTGGCGCCATTAGTAATGGCGCTAAGCCAAATATTGGCCTAGCATCACTCTTAGTGGTGCTAGAAGAAATTTTTGCCTGGCGCCACTGCAACAGGCGCTAGGTCATTCTTCTTTTTATAAATACAGAGCCTTCTCCAGTGTGAAAAAGGTCCGCAAACTCAGTCTAAAAACTATACTAAGGTGAGTCTAGCCTTTCCATGGTTAGGGTCGCTTTAGGAAAGTGTTACATTTAAAATGATTAATATGGTCCATATTTTCAAATCATTATTGTTTTTCAAAATCACTCTCTTAAAGTGGTGCTATCCTTCTTGTGGTTAGAATCGCTTTAAGAAAGTGAGATATTTTCATGGACTTTCTAAAAACTCTCTTTTCAAATATCTCTTTCTAAAAATCTCTTTTCCAACATACTTTCTAAAAGCTCTCTTCAATCTCCTTTTCAAAATTCCTTGTCAAGATTGTTTTCTAAAAATTCCCTTCAAAAATTTATTTTTCAAAACTTCTAAAGTCTCTTTCCTAAAAACTCTTTTCAAAATCCCTTTCTAAAAACTCCTTTTTAGGATCTCTTTCCAAAAATCTTTGTTTCCAAAAACTTTTTTTTAGATCTCCTTCTAAAAATCTTCCTTTCCAAAAATTCTACTTTCCAAAAACTCTTTACCTTGGAGTCCAAGTCAAGCCCTAGAGCCAATAATTAGGAAATTCTGATTTTTCTTTCCAAAAACATGATTTCCAATTCCCTATTTTGGCCTTAAAACCTAGGTTTCCAAAACCTCTTATTGTCTACATCAAAACTATATATATTTCCAAAACCTATAGTCTTTCTAAATCTAGGATTTTCAAAAATCCATCTTTCCAATTCCATGCCAAGTCAAATCTTCTCTTTAGGAAACCAAATCCAATCTCCCCGTTTAGGAAGCTAGATCATATCCTCCATTTTTGGAAACAAGATCAAAACACTTCTTTTAGAAATAAAATTCAATTTTTCGATTTAGGAAATAGGAATCCCAATCCTTCCAACTCTAAAACTTTCCTAATTCGAATCCTTCCAAATCTCATACCTTCCTAAACCTTAAGTTTCTAAAACTTAAACTTTTAATCTTTTCTTAAATTTTAAGCTTCCAAATCTTTCGTAATTCCATACCTTTCAAAATTTTGACTTTCCAAATCTAAGTTTTTAAATCTTTCTTAAACTAAAACCTTTCCTAATTTCAAGAATTTCTAAAACTCTAACTTTGAATCTTTCTAAAATTCTAAACTTCAAATCTTTCCAAATTTAAAACTTTCTAAACTCAAAACATTCCAAATTTAGAACTTTCCAATTTTAATGCTTTCTTAAAATGAAACCTTTCCTATTTCAAAATTTTCCAATTTCAATACTTTCTTAAAATAAAACTTTCCAATATTGAAACTTTCCTAATTTAAAAACTTTCCTAAATCAAAAACTTTCTTAAATCGAAACTTTTGAAACCTTTTTTATTTCAAAACTTTCCTAAAATGAAACTTTCCTAAAATAAAACTCTCTTAGTTCGAATCTTTTCTAAATCCAATATTTCCTTAATCTTCCAAGTCCAAGTCAAGTCAAATCTTTCTTGAGACTCAAGTCCTTCCTAAATCCTATCTTCCTAAGTCTAGGTTTCCTAAACCTCAATCTTTCCAAATCAATTTCCTAATGCTTCAATTCCAAATTCCAAATTCCAGTCTTCTATTCTAAGTTCAAATCAAATCATTTTTCCAATCAAAATCTTTTTTTTAAATCAAACATTATATTTTCTATCGAACTCTTGTCCGAACTACGATTGACCTGATTCCTCCAAAAGGATACATAGGCAACTCTCATGGGTGCGGTCACAACCTTTTTCAAGCTTCTATTTCCATAATCTTCTTTTAAATCTCTAAATTCCATAATCTATTTTCAAGTTTCCAATTCCAAAAATCTATTTTCAAATCTCTATTTTCAATTTCTAAAACTTTCTAATTTCAAATCTATCTTTTCAAATTCCTTTTTAAATCAAATTAATTTATTTTCCAATCTATTTCCAAATCTATTTTCCAACTTTCTCTCTTCAATTGCATATCATGCATTATTCTTTTCAAAATTCTTTTCTAAAGTGGATAGTTTTGGACATTTGTTAGTTGAAGACTTTTATAGGTGAATCTAGGATGAATAGACATGTAGTTACCACAAGGGCAGGGTAGGGTGATGGCTTAGTGCGTCTTCCCTACAAGTAACCAACCTCCAAACTTAGGATCACTGTTTTCAAAGACCAAAACAGAGTTATTTTTCTAAAAAGGGCTTAAATATTTTCCAAAGGTTGCTAAATAACCTGTTTTCCTAAAAACCCTCTCTTGAGGAAGTATTTTCAAAATCATTTTCAAAAACCCTAACTGTAGTCTTCGGATTGTGATTAGTTTTTAGGTGACTTAACTCACCTTAATCAAGTTAGGTGGCGACTCTAAATATTTTTCAAAAGTCTTTTATTCCAATCAATTTTCAATTCAAACCTAGTCGCACTCATTCTTCTAGGAAGGTGAGTTTTAATGAGATAGTACAGTATTTTTCCTACTTATGTGTGTATTCCTCGAGTGTAAAAAATCTGGGCGCGACAACCATTTTTTCAAAACTTGCACTACCTCTATTTCTATGGCATTTTCAGCTCTGTATTCAAATGTTTTCCTAAAAATGGTCCTAGAGTTGGTCCTTTGGAGCCTATGTCAAACCCTTAATTTCTACACCATAGAAAACCCTCTTTAAGTCCCTTGACTTCACTTTGCAACCTCACACTTCATTGTTTTTCAAAGTTGCACTAAAATGGCTTTCAAACCCTTTTCTTCTATGTTGATTTCCAAATATTTTACTCTCTTGAATTCTGTGGTTGAAATGGTCTTTTGGAAGCCTCTTTTGAGTGGTTTCCCCATTATCTTGACCATATGAACCTTAGTTCATTAGAATTGGTTCTATTCATTTTAAAATGGTTTTCAAAGCAATCCCTTTCAAAAACGATTCTCAAAATTGCACTCTCTTTAACTTACATAAAAATGATTTTCCTAAATCACCATTTTCACCTTGGTTTTTAGAAGTTTTGCTCTCTCGAATATTGTGGTTGGAATGGTCTCATGGAGTTCTCTTTGGAGGGATTTCCTTCAAATCAACCATATGAACCCTTATTCTTTAGAGTAGTCTTCAACTTGATTAAAAGTGGTTTTCCAAAACCAATTTTCAAAGGATCATTCTCTTTAATTTTCAAGTTTTCAAAACTATTTATTTAATGTTAATTTTCATAAGTTTTGCTCTCTTGAGTTAGTGGGTGAAATGATTCTAAGGCAACCCTCTCTTGAGTGGTTTTCACATATCAATCATAGGACCCAAATACTCAATTGAGTAGTTTTAATAAAATAGTTTTCAAAAGCATACTTTCAAGTTTCTTGCATAAAACCACCTTTCTAAAACCCTAGTCCAAAACCACATTTCAAAACCACCCTTCAACCCTAGGTTAACTTGACCATAGGTCAAACAAACCCTAGGTCATCTTAGCCCTAGGTTAACCGAACCTTGGTTAGTTAACCCTTGGTTAAGCGAACCTTAGGTTAACCTAACCCAAGTTAGCTAACCTTAGGTCACCTTAACCCTAGGTTAACCTAACCTTAGCTAACCTTAGTTAGTTAACCCTAGGTCAACCTAACCCTAGTTAGTTAACCTTAGGTTAACCCAACCTAGGTTAGTAAGCTTTAAGGCTCCAATTCAAAGACCCCTTTTCGAATAACCCTTCAACTCAAAAACTATCCTACCCTCTTAAGATTTCAAGAATCAATTCCAAAACCTTCTCAAATATCCCTACACTCTATCCTTAAAAATTTCTCCAAGAAGTTCTCTTAAACTTGTCTCAACTAAAATGGCTAGACACTTCACACTTTTCAAAACTATTTTAAAAAATGTTTTCAAAAACTCACAACCCCAAAAGCTCGCTAACCCTTTATGGTTAGGGATACCAAGGGAAGGTGATACGTTAAATACAACCTTCATGTTTGTTCGTATCAGGGTTCCAAAACCCTAAGTGTTTCAAAAGCTCTTTTCAAAAATAGTTTTCGAATATCACATTCTTGAAGAAACCCTAATCCTTCCATGGTTAGGATTGTTCAAGTATAAGTGAGATATTTAAGAGGGGTTCCATAACCTTAAAATTTCAAAAAATAAAATAAAATAAAATAAAATAAAAGGGAAGTTTCTAGCCCACTTTTTTTCAAACATGTCTTCAAAACTCATTACCTTAAAGGAGTTTAGTTCTCCAATGATTAACCTCTCAAAGGTAAACGAAATATTGAAAATGCCTTTCATAAGGTGTTTAAAGACTACCGTCAAAATCATTTCAAGACAAGTTCATGAGAGCTCTTGTGTCTCCAAATCCAATTTTCAAGTCGATAGTCAGGTTTTTAAAATTTTCAAAACTCTCTTGAGTCACATCCAAAAGCATTTCAAAACACTTCAAAATCCCATTTCAAGAACACTTTCAAAAACCTTCAAGTCCTATTCCAAAAACACTCCAACATCCGATTCCAAATCAAAATTCCCAAGTTCTCTTTTCTCAAAGACCATAAAGTGTCTTCCAACCTTTCCAAAGACCTTAAAGGATCTTCAAATATTCTAAAGGCCCTAATGCGCCTATTTTGTATCAGGCCCTTACCCGAACTACGAATGACCTGATTATCGCCAAATGAGATACGTAAACAACCTAAAATGGTGCGGTCATAACTCTTATTTCTACCCAAGTTCCCTTTCCAAAAATTTCTATCCATTCAAGATTTTTATTTCAAATTCCGTCAAACTTCCATGTTTTTGAAAAAATTTTCTCAAGACTTGCATCATGCATCATTCATCCAAATAAGTGATCACCAAACAAAACTCTAAAGTGGATATTAAGTAGATAATGATAACCGGTTATTTTAGTGAATGAACAAAGGGTGATTAGACATATAGGTACCGAAAGAGTGGAGTAGAGTGATGATCTTAGGATATTTTCCCTATAAGTAACCAACCCCCGGACCATAGATTTCTGTTTTTGAAAGACCAAAATCGAGTTATTTTCTAAAAAGGGTTTAAAACTTTTCAAAGGTTGTCAAACAACCTATTTTCTTAGAAACCCTCTCTTGAGTGAGTTTTTCAAAACCTTTTTTTAAAACCCTAAGTGTAATCTTCGGATTATATCTAGTTTAAGTGACCTAACTCACCTTAATCAAGTTAAGTGGTGAACCCTATTTTTCTAAAAGTGCCCTTAATCAAATCAATTCCAAGTCCAAACCTAGTCGCACTAGTCCTTCTAGGAGGATGAGTTCTAATGACAGAGTTCCGTGCTTTTTTCAAGGCCGAAAGGACTTGGTTAAAAATCAGGGCACGACAACTTCAAAGTAGAAAATGCAAGGATGCAAAATGGAAGTTAAGGAGTGTAGGGGAGGCTCCGTAAGGCATGGAAATCTAGAGTTTGACCTTAAGCTTTAAGAAATCAACTCTTAGAACCATTTTTAGGAAAACACTTGAATATAGAGTTTGAGAATGATATAGAAATAGAAATAGTTAGCATTTTTAAAAAATGGTAATAAGCATGAAGATGGAGCCATGCATGCAATATATGAATACAGTAACCATATGTAAGGGGGTCTTGAGATCATATAAGGCTAAAAGGTCACACCACATTGCAAGGGACCTATGGTCCATACCATGATAAGGTAGGCTAAAGGGGGAGCCTCCAACTAGTGGCTCCCCTAAAGCTTCCCCTAGGCATGGACCATGGGTCCACTTGTTCAAGCAAGCAAGAATAGAGGGTTGAAGATGAGGAGTAAAATAGCTAATAGCCTAATTAAGCTAGAAAGGAGAAGAGAAGAGTAGGGGGTGTTGCGCCCAGATTTTTCGCACTCGAGGAATACTCACCCAAGCAGGAAAAATGCTGTACTCTCTCGTTAGAACTCACCCTCCTAGAAGAATGAGTGCGACTAGGTTTGAATTGAAAATAGGTTGAATAAAGGGCTTTTGAAAAAGATTCGGAGTCGCCACCTAACTTGATTAAGGTGAGTTAGGTCACCTAAAAACTAAGCATAGTCCGAAAACTACACTTAGGGTTTTTGAAAAACAATTTTGGAAAACATCCTCAAGAGAGAGTTTTTAGGAAAACAGGTTGTTTGGCAACCTTTGGAAAACATTTAGCCCTTTTTAGAAAAATAACTCCCTTTTGGTCTTTCGAAAACAGTGATCTAGGTTCGGAGGTTGGTTACGTGTAGGGAAGACGCACTAAGCTATCACCCTACCCCGCCCTTTCGGTACCTACATGTCAATCTACCCTAGATTCACCTATGAGAGCCTTTAATTAACTAATGGACAACCCTATTCACTTTGAAAAACAATGTTTGAAAACTATGATGCATGATATGCAAGTGCAAGATAAGAGAATGAAAAGATAGATTTGAAAAGAAGTTGGATTTGATTTGAAAGAGATTTGAAGAAATAGAATTGAAATTGAAAAGCTTGAAAACTTGAAAATAGGAATTTGAAAATAGAAATTTTGAAATTGAAATTTGAGATTTGAGAAGATTTTGAAAACCACACCCATGAGGGTGGAATTGAAAGTTTGAAAAGTATTGTGACCGCACCTATGAAGGTTGCCTACGTATCCCTTTGGGGGAATCAGGTCAGTCGTAGTTCGGACCGGAGTCCGATTGAAAATAGATTGATTTGAAGAGAGAGATTGGATTGGAGGAAAGAAGTTGAATTGAAAATTGGATTTGATTTGAGATTAGAAGAGGAGATTGGAAATTGAAATTAAGAAAGAGATTCAACTTTGATTTGAAAAGATTGATTTTGGAATAAGAAGGTTTAAGAAAACCTAGACTTAGGAAAGAGACTTAGGAAAGGTTTGACTTGACTTGGAAGGTTTAGGAGATTAGGAAAGGTTGGATTTAAGAAATGTTTGAATTAGGAAATGTTCGATTTAGGAAAGTTTCATTTTTGGAAAGTTTTCGAATTAGGAAAGTTTCATTTTTGGAAAGTTTTCGAGTTAGGAAAGCTTTGAATTAGGAAAGTTTTCAAATTAGGAGAGTTTCGAAATTAAGAAAGTTTTGAAATTAGAAAAGTTTTGAATTAAGAAAATTTTGAATTTAGAAATGTTCGAAAAAGGGAAGTTTTGATTTTGGAAAGTTTTGAAAACAAGGAAGTTTTGAAAATACGAAAGTTTCGTTTTGGGAAAGGTTTGAAAAAGGAAAGTTTTCAGTTTAGGAAATGTTTGAATTAAGAAAGTTTTCAACTTAAGAAAGTCTTGAATTAAGAAAGTTTTGAATTTAGAAAAGTTTTAGATTTGAAAAGATTTTGAAGTTTAGGAAAGTTTAGAATTTGGAAAGATTTGGGTTTAGAAAGATTTAACTTAAGATAGTTTCAAATTTAGGAAGCTTAGAATTTTAGAAAGATTTGAAATTTAGAAAATTTAGGATTTAGAAAGTTTTTAGGTTTAAATTTTAGAAAGTCTTGAAATTAGGAAAGGCTTGAGTTTAGGAAAGGTTTGAAAACTTAGGTTTAAGAAGTTAAGATTTGAAAAGAGGGTAGAATTACGAAAGGGTTGAATTAGGAAAGATTTGAAAGTTGAGTTTTTAAAATTTAGGAAAGATTTTTATGTTCAAGTTTTGGAAACTTAAGATTTAGGAAAGTGGAAGATTAGGAAGGATTGGAATTAGGAAAGATTTGGATTAGGAAGGGATTGGATTTGGTTTCTAAAAGAGAAAGGTTGGATTTTGTTTCCTAAAATGGAGGACGGGATCTAGTTTCCTAAACGGGGAGATTGGATTTGGTTTCTTAAAGAGAAGATAGGATTTGACAAGAATTTGGAGAGGAAAATTTTAGAAACCCTAGTTTTGAAAAATTGTAGTTTCGACGTAGAAAATAGGTTTTGGAAACATGTATAGTTTTGATGTAGAAAACAAAAGATTTTAGAAACCTAGGTTTAGGGCAAAGTTTGAAAATTGTGTTTTTGGAAAGAAAATTAGGGTTTCCTAATTGTGGGTTCTAGGGCTTGATTTGGGGCTCTAAGGAAAGAGTTTTTGGAAAGTGTGTTTTTAGAAACGAAGGTTTTTCTAGAAAGGAATCCTAGGGAGGAGTTTTTGGAAAGTGAATTTAGAAAGAGAGTTTTTGGAAAAGATTTTAAAGAGAAGGAGTTTTGGAAGGTGTGTTTTTAGAAACGTAGATTTTGGAAGGGAAATCCTAGAGGGGAATTTCTAGAAAGAAGATTTTAGAAAGTGAGTTTTTGGAAAGATTTTTGGAGAGAGTTTTTAGAAAGTGGATTTTGAGGAAAAGATTTTGGAGAGGAGTGGAAAAAGAGAGTTTTGAAAAATAGATTTTGGAAGGGAGTTTTTGAAAACAATTTTGAAGAGGAGAGTTTTAGGAAAGTATATTGAAAAAGGAATTTTTAGGAGGAAATTCTTGGAGAGAGAGAGAGTTTCTGGAAAGTACAAAAACATCTCACTTTCCTAAAGCGATTCTAGCCATAAGAGGGCTAGAACCACTTTAAGAAAGTGGTTTTGAAAACAAAGTTTGAAAATATAGGCCAAAAGGCCACTTTTAATCTAACACTTTCCTAAAGCAACCCTAGCCATGGAAAGGCTAGAATCACCCTAGAATTGTGGTTTTGAAAACAAGTTTTTGAAAAAGAGATTTTGATGCAATTTTGAAAACAAGTTTGAAAACGATTTTTTGAAAAACAAATTTGAAAACGAGTTTTGGAAGATGCAAGACTATGATATGCACAATGCAATTTGGGGTCGTGAACATACAAGGTTAAAGCTTCACCACATAATCAAGGGGGCCGGACCCACGTGGTCTTTGGTTAGACTATAAGAAAGCCCCCGACACGGTGACTCTCCAATAGTCCAATCCTACACATGGACCGGGAATCCCCTTGTTTCAAGCATGCAAAGAAAGGGGGGGAAAGAGATGGGGGATTAAAATAGAGAAAACCCAAGTGGGTTGGAGAGAGAAGAGAGAGGGGGGAAGTGCAGAAAATTAAATAGGGAGCCTACCTTGTTTCTTGTTTATTTTGCGTGTCGTGCAGTCTTCGGTCTTCGGTCTTCAGTCTTGATCTTCACCTTCAGTCTTCAAGGATTGTCCTCAAGCTTTGGATGGTAGCTCTTCAAGTCTTCCAAAGATGGTTGAAGGATAGTGTATGAGTGTATGGGGGTGTGTATGAATGTATAGGAGGCTAGGGTTTGTGTATAGTGGCTAGGGTTTGGTGTAGGGTGGCTAGGGTTTGGAGAACCTAAGGAAACTAGGGTTTTTGGAGGTGCTCGAGCTCTGTATATCGAATTGTGTGATTTCTAGGTTAAGTTTGCAGACCCTTTTCACGTTGATCGATGCTCTGTATTTATAGAAGTTGGACAAGCCTGGCGCCTGTTGCAGTGGCGCCAGGGCAAAATTTATACTAGCGCCACTAGGAGTGGCGCCAGCCATTTAGGAAACAATTAAGGTCGGCAAGCAACGTATCTTTGACTAGATTTGGGCGCCTGTACTAGTGACTACCATGTAAACTTTAGCCTGGCTTCACTAGGAGTGACTCCGGAAAGTCCGGGAATGATTTGAAGGAGCCGGGAGTGGCCCGGAAGGCCGGAAAGGAGCAGGAACACTTAAAATAGTGTCCTGGAGGTATTTGACTTGAAAAGTGAAGATTAGATGTGTCGGAAAGGTTGACCGAGCCTTTAGGGGCAAAACGGTCAATCGAACCGGAAAATTGCCGGGACAGACTCAAACTGTCCCGGAAGAAGACTTGGGATCTGGAAACATTATTTAGAATGTTCCCAGAGGTTGCCGGTTTGATACCCAGAGCCTGCGTGGTCGAAAATGGAAACCGGCCCACCAGGGGCAAAACGGTCATTTTGCACCGGGTTTGCCGGAACTGACTCGGAATGGTCCGGAAAGGTAAAGGAAGGTCGAGAACACTATAAAAAGTATTCTCGGGACATTACCGGTTTGATACCCAGAGCCGGTGTGGTTGAAGAAGGAGACCGGCCCTTTAGGGGCAAAACGGTCATTTTGCACCGGGTTGGCCGGAACTGACTCGGAATGGTCCGGAAAGGTAAAGGAAGGTCGAGAACACTATAAAACGTATTCTCGGGACATTACCGGTTTGATACCCAGAGCCGGTGTGGTTCCCGGGGCGTTCAGATGCCTAGGGGCAAAATGGTCATCTTGACCGGAAAGTCTCGGAAAAGGTCCTAAGGGTAGTTTGGTCATTTTTCACCGAAGTGAGATAACAGACACTGGTGTTGACCTGGGTTTTGAGTGTTTCCGCCACTCTAACGGTGTGAGTATTTTCGCTACTCGGACGGGGTTGACGATTTGAGAGTACTTCCGCTACTCTAACGGTTCTGTGAGTATTTCCGCTACTCTAACGGTTCTGTGAGTACTTCCGCTACTCTAACGGTTCTGTTGAGTATTTTCGCTACTCGGACGGCTCTGTGAGTATTTCCGCTACTCTAACGGGTCTATGAGTATTTCCGCTACTCTAACGGTGGAGTATTTCCGCTACTCTAATGGTTGTGTGAGTAGTCTTGCTACTCAGACCGTCTCGAGGAATAAACTGTCTCGAGAGAGGGATTGGAAAGGGGTCTTATCGTCTCCGAAGAGACGTGCCTGGGTTTTGAGTGTTTCCGCCACTCTGACGGTTGTGTGAGTGTTTCCGCCACTCTGACGGTTTTGTGAGTGTTTCTGCCACTCCGACGGTTTTGTGAGTGTTTCCGCCACTCTAACGGTTTTGTGAGTGTTTCCACCACTCTGACGGTTTGGTGAGTGTTTCCGCCACTCTGACGGTTTGGTGAGTGTTTCCGCCACTCTGACGGTTTTGTGAGTAGTTTTACTACTCGGACCGTCTCGAGGAATAAACTGTCTCTAGAGAGGGATTGGAATTGGAATAAGAAAGGATATGGCCCCTAAGGGCGTTTTGCCTCTATTCGGGCCTGACGGGCCCGCGAAGCGATGGAAAGACGGAATTTGGACTAGGGAATTGGATTCGATAGGAATATGCCCAAAATGACTTGAAAACAAGTCTGGACGGAGTGTAGACTGCCGAGCGGTCAAAAATGGGGTGCTTACAAGGGGTACCAAATATAAATAGAAATACTACCTTGTCTTCATAACTTCTTCAAGCTTCAATTAAGGGCTTTGCTTGAGCTTTGAAGGGTCTTTAATGGCCTTGAAGTGGGCTGGAAATGGCACCAAGGTTGTTTAGAGGCTTGAAAAATGGAGTGTATAGGCTAGAGAGAGGTTGAATCTAGCTTCAATGCCTTAAGAGTGCAGCATATAGGCTTTTTCAGAGTTTTGGGGTGATTTTAGCAGAGCTTCGCTACTATTTTGGCCTCTGGAATACGCAGACGGGGACGAAAAAAACCCTTCTAAGCGCATTTCCTACATGCTCCTAATCAAAAATTGGCAAGACACATTGTTGTGCCCCGTTTTCGGACATCGGGCCCTCATGGCTCAAGGGAAAAAGTACAGTACTCTCTCATTAGAACTCGTCCTCCTAGAAGGACGAATGCGACGAGATTTGAATGGAATTGATTAGGGCTTTTTGAAAAGGTATTTGGAGTCGCCACCTAACATATTTAAAGATGTGCTAGGTCATCTACATCAAGTAAAACCTGAGGGTTAAACTTAGATTTTGGAAAGTATTTTTGCAAAACATCTTCATGAGAGGGTTTTATAAGGTAGGGTTGTTTGATAACCCTAAAAATGTTGGAAAGCCCTTGTGAAAATTGACTCTAGTTTTGGTCTTTAAAACAGAAATTCTTAAGTTCGGGGGTTGGTTAATGTGTAGGGAAGATGTCCTAAGACTATCACCCTACCCGCCCTTGCAGT
This sequence comes from Euryodendron excelsum, assembly GCA_033060915.1. Taxonomy (NCBI): domain Eukaryota; kingdom Viridiplantae; phylum Streptophyta; class Magnoliopsida; order Ericales; family Pentaphylacaceae; genus Euryodendron; species Euryodendron excelsum. The sequence goes on along the minus strand of CM065393.1, from coordinate 12,269,365 downwards.
ATCTATATGTCGATTCATCTTTTACTCACCTAACTATGATTCACCGGTTACCTATGTTTAATGTTATCTACTTTGAAAATTTTTGAAAACTAAGTTTGAAAAATAGTTGGAAACATGGAGTTGAGTTTGAAAAATGGTTATGAAATTGAAATTTGAAAAGGGTTGTGACCGCATCCCATGAAGGGTTGCCAACGTACCTCCTTAAAGAGAATCAGCTCAGCCGTAGTTCGGACAAGAGTCTGAAAGTGTTGGAATTTTGAAATGGGTTTATATTTCTAGAAAGTTTCCTTTTTCAAGAAAGTTTGAGGTTGAAAATGTTTCCTTTTTAGGGAGATTTGATTTGATTTTTGAAATATTTTCTTTTCAGCATGATTGGATTTGATTTGAAAATATTGACTTGATTTGAAAAGATTTGATTTGATTTTGAAAAAGGCAAGTTTGGATTGTTTCCAAAATGGGAGTTACTTTGGGTTTTAAATTTGGAAGGTTTGAAAAAAGAGTGATTTGAGGGATTTGAATAGAAGTTTTTGATTAAATTGATTTTAAAAAGGAAAGGTTGGAAAAGAAAATTTTCGATTGATTTAGAAATTGAGGATTTTGTGGGTTTGAAAAGGGTATAATCTTGACTTGAAAAAGGGAAGTTTTCGAGTGGGCAAAAATGAAATTTTCCGAGGATTGGACTTCTAGGGTTTAACAAATACGAGTTTTATAAATGGTTCGAAAATCAAGTCTTTTGAAAGCATGTTTTAGGACCCGAAACCCTAACTTGGATTTTAGACATCTAAATAAATATCGTACTTTGCCTAAAGCAATGCTAGCCATTGAAAGGCTAGAATCGCTTTAGGCTTGTGGCTTTAAAAAACAATAAAGACATGAGACTAAAAATGTAGATCTTTTCGGCTCGTTTTGAATGACACACATTTCTTGAAACAACCCTAATCATGAAAAGACTAAGATCACTCTGAGACCGTATTTTTGAAAAGAAGCAAATGTAAGCTAACTGAGCCATTTAAAAATGTCACACTTTTCTAGGAGAAGCCTAACCATAAAAGGGTTAGGATCCACCTAGAATTGTGATTTTGAGAAAGTTACTTTGAAAATGGTTTTAAGGGGTAAAGAAATTACATGAATGCAAATATATGATGATGATAATAACAGCATGAAACATACAAGGTTAGCTATCACCATATTACAAGAGGGCCCTAAGGCCATGCCGTGAAGGAAGTGAGGGTCAAGAAGAGGGTCCCGATCGGTAATCTCCTCTTGTTCACTCTTGATGTGGACTTAACGTCCTGTTGCTCCAAGTATGCAATAAAGGGGGGTTTGGAGATAGGGGATTAAAAAAGAGAAGAACCAAAGTGGGTTTGGAGGGAGAAGAGAGAGCGGAGAATACGGAAAGTAAACAGGGGATTTACTTTGTCTCATTTCTTCTTTCTTTTGTGGAGGCTTAGGCCTTGGACTTAGGAAGACTTCGGGAGCTTCCAGGCAGTGGGGCGAACCTTCGGTGGAGCTCGAAAGCTAGGATTTCAGAAGTTCGAACTCAGACTCGGCCGGCGAGACTTTAAGAGAGGGAGAGAAGGCTCTAGGAGTTGTCTGGAACAGAGGGGGAGAGTTTCTGGATAATTTTTCTGACCTAAAACAGTGAGGGCGGAGGTCTGTATTTATAGTGCAAAAATAAGAGGGTTGTACGCCATTATTGTGCGTCACTAAGGCATTGACCTTGTTTGTGCACCACTAAGAATGGTGCAAGGAGATTTAATGATGGTTTTACAAAAGGCTAGATACGGGGTTGGTTGATTCGTAACTGATTCTGGGGGTTATGTGCCACTATTAGTGGCTCACGGCTAAAGTTAAAGTGCGTGCCACTAACAGTGGCACAGGCTCATTAATGGAAGTTGAAAAAGGGGGCTGATCAAAAGGCTGGTTGATTTGTAACCGCCTTTGACAGCTGGTGTGTACCTCTAGAAGTGGCTCAAGGCTAAAAAAATGGTCATGCTTCACTCAAAGTGGAGCAGGGTGGTTCTAGGTTTTAAGAAAAAGTGTCAAACGGCAGGACCGAACTAGAAATGGAAGGGGACATTCTGGACTGTGTCCCGGAGATTGCCAGTTTGATTCTCAGAGCCGGTATGGTTAAAAAAAAGTGATCAGATCGTGATCACCTCATCCGGAGAGTTCTAGGGTTAACCAAGATTGACCGGGGTTGACTGGGTTGACCAAAGTTAACTGGGGTTCATCAGAGTTGACTGCAGTGTTGCCGGTTTGATACCCTGAGCCAGTGTGGCTTCCTAGGGCATTTGGATGCCTTGGGGCAAAGCGATCATTTTGATTAGAAAACCTTCGGGAAAGGACCAGGGTTGATTGGATGGCACTGGACATGCCAGACCGTCAAGGGATGGCTCTAGAAGGTGGTCTTATCATTTTGAGGACTTGGTACTTTATCAAAGAATGTGCTGAGCCCGTTGGGGGTAAAATGGTCATTTTTTATCAGGACGGGCTAGTAGGCATTGATGTTAACATGTCTGGATCTGGTTTGGACTTCTATTCGAGGAATTAGTACTTTCTCGGTGGTCAGGCTTGAAACGGTCTTACCGCCTTGTGGGATAAATATTTTTTAAGGTTATGCTGGACTGGGATGGTCTTTCGTTCTCGAGGGGTTTGTGCTTTCTCAAAAAATGTGCCGAATGAGGACGGTTTTCCGTTCTTGAGAGGTTTGTGCTCTCTCAAAGAACTTGCCGGACTATTAGACATTCTACATTGGCGGGCTAGGAGGCGCTAAAAATGAACCGCTCTTCCATCTCAGGGACTTAGGTAGTTTTTGGAGATGAGTATGAAAGGGGCTTTACCGATCTGGAGAATAAACTTTCTCGGTGATCATGCCGTACTGGATTGAATGGTCTTACCGTTAATGAGGGATCAACTTTCTCGAATGACGGGACAATTACAATTGACTTTGAATTTGAATGGACTTATCGTCTTATGGAAGATGTGCTGGGCTAGATTGGATTGACTAATGCACGAGGGGCATTTTGGTCATTTTGTCTCTATTGGGCCTAGCAAGCTTGCGAAGTGGTTGTTTGATTAGACTAGACTTGAAATCTAGTTTGGGCCTAAGTATGCTTGTGTTGGTTTATGGGTGTTTTTGGTCGAACCGGAGATCGCCCAGTGGCCAAAATGGGGTGCTAACAGCTGCCCCTCTTTTCCTGTCTTTGCTTGCCAGAGACAGAAAATGATAAAGTAAGAGCCCTATTTGGGTCGCGAGGCGTTCGGAGGGGCCAAAGTTGATGAATTTGGAAATTGATTTTTGAAGTTGAAGGTGATTTTTGGAATGACTTTTCTTTTTTTCTTTTTTTTTGGACAAAAAGTTTGCAAAACCTTTGAAAGCATTTTGAAATGGGGCTTTTGAAAGGAAAGCCTAGGAAACCTAACATTTGAATTGGATAGAAACTTTTTGAAGGAAAAAGTTTTAAAATTAGGGAAATTGATTCAAAACGAGGCTTTTGAAGGAGGAAGCTGGGAAATTGAGGTTTAGAAACTTTGACTTTTTGTGCAAAAGTTTAAAAAACAAGCATACCCAAGCCTAAATCGGCTTTCCAAGTCCAATCCAATCTGTCAATCGCTTTGCGAGCCCTCTGGGCCCAGTAGAGGCAAAATGACCAAAATGTCCCTAGTGTATCAGTTAGTCCAATACAGACCAACATGTCTTCCATAAGACGATAAGTCTATTCAAATTTAAAGTCAAATCCAGTTGTCTTGTCATTCGAGAAAGTTAATCCCTCATTGATGGTAAGACCATCCAATCCAGCATAGCACGATCACCAAGAAAATTTATCCCTCGGATCAGTAAAGCCCCTTTCACACTCATCTCTAGAAAGTACCTAAGTCCTTGAGATGGAAGAGCAGTTCACTTTTGGCGCCTGCTAGCCTGCCATTGTAGAATGTCTGCTAATTTGGCACGTTCTTTGAGAAAGCACAAACCCCTCAAGAATAGAAGACCGTTCTAGTCCGGCCTGACCTTCAAAAAAGTTTATCCCTCAAAGCGGTAACACCCTTTCAAACCTGTTCACTGAGAAAGTACCAATTCCTCGGGCAAAAGTCCAAACTAGATCCAGATCAGTCAACACCAACGCCTGCTAGCCTGTCCTAGTGAAAAATGACCATTTTGCCCCCAGCAGGCCCAACTCATTGTTCGAGAAAGTATCAAGTCCTTGAAACGGTAAGACCACCTTCCAGAGCCGTTCCTAGACAGTCTGACATGTCTAGTGTCATCCAGTCAACCTCAGTCCTTTCTTAGAGGTTCCTCTATCAAAATGACCGTTTTGCCCCTAGGTATCCAAATGCCCTAGGAAACCACATCAGCTCTAGGTATCAAATCGGCAACACGCTAATCAACTCTAATCAACCCCAATTAACTCTAGTCAATCTTGGTGAACCCTATAACTCCCGGGATGAGGTGACCACTATTCGATCATTCTCTTCAACCCTACCGGCTCTGAGAATCAAACTAGCAACCTTCAAGACACTTTTCAGAGTATTCCTTCCATTTCTAGCTAGGCCCCGCCGTTCAGCACCTTCCTTTATTGAACCAGAACGTCCCTTCTCCACTTCAAGTGAAGCAAGACCATTCTTTAGTTGTACAACACTAATAGTGGCGTATAACCCCCCAAAATTGGTTACGAATTGACCAGCCTCCTATTCAGCCTTTTTTCAAGCCTTTATTAATGCCCTTTGCACCACTCTTAGTGGCGCACAACCAATTTTAAGCCATACGCCACTAAGAGTGGCGCACAACCCTCCTATTTTTGCACTATAAATACAGACCTCTCCCCTTACTATTTTAGGTCAAAAATTCTATCTAGAAACTCTCCGTCTCTATTCCAGATAGCTCTCAAAGCCCTCTCTCTCTGTCAAAGTCCCGTTGATCGAGCCCTAGCCTGAAGCTTCGAAGCCTTAGCCTTTGAGCTCCACCAAAGGTTCGTCTCGCTGCTTTGAAGCTCCTGAAGTCTTTCCAAGTCCAAGACCTGAGCCTCCGTCAAAGAAAGAAGAAACGAGACAAAGGTAAACCATATGTTTACTTTTCGTACTCCCCTACTCTATTTTCTCCCTCTGAACCCACTTGGGTTCTTCTATTTTTTAAACCCCTAACTCTAAACCCTCCTTTCTTGTATGCTTGGAACAAGAGGACGTTAAGTCCATGTCGAGAGTGAGCAATAGGAGATTACCTATCGGGACTCTCTTCTTGGCCTTCATTTGCTTCACGACATGGCCTTAGGGCCCTCTTGTAATGTGGTGATACCTAGCCTTGTATGTTTCATACCATTATTATCGTTGTCATGCATTTCCATTCTTGTCATTTCTCTACCTCTTAAAATCATTTTCAAAGTAGCTTTCTCAAAAATCATGACTCTAGGTGGATCCTTACCTTTTTATGGTTAGGGTTTTCCTAGAAAAGTGTGACATTTTTAAATGGCTCCCATTAGCCTATAATTGCTTCTTTCCAAAAACACGGTCTCGGGATGATCCCAGTCTTCTCACGATTAGGGTTGTCTTGAGAAAAGTGTGACATTCAAAAAGACCCGAAAGGGTCTACATTTTCGGCCTCATGCCCTTATTGTTTTTCAAAGCCATAAGCCTAAAGCGATTCTAGCCTTTCAATGGCTAGAATGGCTTTAGGCAAAGTGCAATATTCATTTGGATGTCTAAAATCCAAATTAGGGTTTTGGGCCCTAAAACATGTTTTCAAAAGACTCAATTTTTGAACTATTTATAAAACTCGAATTAGTTAAACCCTAGAAGTCCAATGCCAGGGAAAATCATATTTTTGCCAACTCAGAAATTTTCCTTGTTCAAGCCAAAATCATACCTTTTCAAAACCTCAAAATCCTCAATTTCCAAATTAATTAAACCTTTCCTTTTGAAACTTTCCTTTTTAAAATCGATTGAATCAAAACTTTCCATTGCAAATCGCTCAAATCACTCGTTTTTCAAACCTTCCAAATTTAAACCCTAAATAAATTCCTCCCATTTTGGAAACAATCCAAACTAACCTTTTTTAAGCAAATCAAATCTTTTTCAAAAAGGAAACAAAACCTTTCCAAACCTTTTCAAACCCTTTCAAATCTTCCAAATCTTTTCAAATCTTTCCGAAAGGAAGCAAATCAAATCTTTTTCAAAAAAGGAAACAAATCTTTTCCGAAAAGGAAATAAAATCTTTCCAAAATTTCCAAATCAATTCTTTTCAAATCAATGAAACATTTTCAAATCCAATCTTCCTGAAAGAGAAACATTTCCAAATCCAATCTTCCTAAAAAGGAAACATTTTCAAAGTCAAACTTTTCTAAAAAGGAAACATTTTCAAACTCAAACTTTCCTAAAAAGGAAACTTTCTAAAAATAAAAAATTTCTAGAAATAGAAACCCATTTCAAAATTTCAACTCTTTCAGACTCTTGTCCGAACTATTGTTAACTTGATCCTCTTTAAGGAGGTATGCAGGCAACCTTTCACAGGGTGCGGTCACAACTCTCTTCAAACCCCCAATTCTATAATCAATTTTCAAACTCAACCCTATCTTTCAAACTCTTTTTTAAACTTTGTTTTCAAAAGTTTTCTAAATGGATATCATTAAACATAGGTAACCAGTGATTCGTAGTTAGGTGAGTAACAAGTAAATGGACATATAGGTACCGCAAGGGCGAGGTAGGGTGATAGTCTTAGGACATCTTTCCTATACGTAACCAACTCCCAGACTTAAAAATTTTTGCTTCAAAGACCACAATCGGAGTCAATTTTCAAAAGAGCTTTCCAATATTTTTAAGGTTGTCAAACAACCCTACCTTCTAAAACCCTCTCATGAGGATGTTTTTCAAAAATACTTTTCAAAACCTAAGTTTGATGCTCGGGTTTTACTTGGTGTAGATGACCTAGCACATCTTTAAATATGTTAGGTGGCAACTCCAAAGACCTTTTCAAAAAACCCTAATCAATTCCGTTTAAACCCCGTCGCATTCGTCTTTCTAAGTGATGAATTCTAACAAGAGAGCATCGTACCATTTTCCCCCAAGCCAAGAGTGCCCGCTGTCCAGAAATGAGGCACAACAAAAGCTCGGGAAACCTTAACAAGTACATTTTTTGAAGGAAAAAGTTAGAAAACTTAGACTTGAACTTTTTTTCCTTTGTAAAGGGAGAAAGTTCAAGAAACCCCGTCATTTTGATAGGAGATAAAAACTTTTGGAGTAAAAAGTTTTAAGAAACCGACAGGATTGATTTTGAATCTAAAACTTTTGAGGAAAATGTTTGAAACTGGAATTTGATTTTTTTAGATAAACTTTTGAAGCAAAAAGTTTGAAATCGGAATTTGGTTTTTTTTTAGATAAACTTTTGAAGGATCAAGTTTGAAACCATGATTTGAATTTTTTTTATGTAGGATTTGAAATTTTTGAAGTAAAATTTTGAAAGATAAAGTTTGAAACTAGACTTAAATTTTGAAGTAAACTTTTGGAGGATAAAAGTTTTAAAAACCATGAATGATTTTGAAACTAGCGTTTGAGGACAAAGCTTAAGAAACCTTTGAAATTGATTTTGAATTTTAAAACTTTTGAGAAAAAGTCTAAGAAACCTAAAGAATTATTTCAAAAATGATTTTGATGGATCCTCTTTTTTTTTTTTATACATACCTCTTACTTGTCGATGAACCCTTATCGAGTCTCTTTCTTCCTATTTTGTCTTAAGGATGGCTGACAAGGGGGATGATGATCTATACAACAGGTGATGGTTGAGCTGACAGCAGCAAGAGTTACTTTTGGGCAAGGATAGTACTAGTGCTGCTGTCATTTGAGTTGATGGAGGTGATCGGTATACTCTGGTAATCGTATTGGGAATCCATTGAGTTAGGTTTGTTGAGGTGGAATGTGAACAACTACAGAGTTGGCTTGGAGAGCATGGAACTGTAGAGCGAGCTATTTCTTCTTGTCCTCCTTGCTCTCTTGATTGAATTTCACTTTCAGCTTTTAGGAGGCCTTTGAGAGGCTAGTAGCTTCTGAGTATTATTTTTGAAATTCTTTGGACTGATGGCAAGGAAGAGGCCCTTGTGAGACTTCTTAGGAAGGATACCTCAGACAAGGTTGGTGGAAATGAGCTAAACTTGAGGAGTCATGGGAGGTTGTTTTGTGTTTGTAGTTCTTCTGTGTTGGCTTGACTATTGAGTTTTGATTTTGGCAGGTACGATAGGATTCTTGTTGATGTGTCTTTAGAAGGATTTTGCTTTTTCGAGAGTCTTGAGCTGGTTTATGAAGGAGGTGAGGTCTCCTTTGATTGATTCGAAGTATCTAAAAAGTCGAGCATCTTTGATTGGTTCTTTATTTGATTAGGATGGTGGGCAATTGCCCCAGTCTGCTTGGCTTGGAAAGGTTTGAATTAGGATAAATTGGGAGGTCGAGGGTGGGACATTGCCCTATTCTCTATTTCTTGTTGGTTATAGATAGCAGCCCAGGTTGTGTTTCGTTTCTCTTCTATTCTCTTCTTTTCTTAGGGCCTACTTGGCGTGAGAATTCCATCTAGTTAAGCTTCTTCTCTTGAGCCAGTCACCTAGGGATTTTCACTTGGATGAGGAGCCCGTCTCTTATCGTGCTTTTATTTCTAGAGGCCTTTCCTTCAATGAATGCATGGGTTTATGGAGGATGGACATGGATGCATGCCCCAGTTGGTTGTGACTTGGCTAGCAAGATGATGGATCTTATCGTGGCGTCGAAATGTTGTATTTTGGAGATGCCTTCGAAACTTAGGAAAGCTTCGGGAGGTGCCCCTTGAACTTGTACCTATCTTAGTATCTCATTAGCAAATATCAAGATATAACAGAGTAATCTTAATAAATGACTTATGACATTCATACTTATCATTTTGCCATACTAAGTTTAGAAATCTGTTACCAATGCAAGTTCTCCATAGGTTGGCATCCCTTGACCCATTTGTTGAGGTGTGAGACTTTGCTACTTCGTTGAGGCCATCTTGGATTCCTGATCATGAAATTTGACTCTTTTTATTTATTTTTATTTTTTTCCTCTCATTTAAGCCATTTTTGCCACCTGTGCCTTTGTTGGTTTTAACAGATGCCAGCTCTACCATTGTTGTACGTCAGCGCCCGTTTTTGGGTTTCCACTGCGTCAGTAGTTTTGTATCTTGCCATGACGCTACTCTTTTACCCATAACACCCTAGAGGGTTTTCACTATGTCCTCAGGCCATGCATTTTCTTATGGTTTCTCTCGTTGATGCTGATGAAGATGACTCATTGCCTGTTGTTAACTGAAGTTTTTACTTTTGTTGAAGACTGTTATGTTGCTTTTGACAGGGGTGCATTGAAACACTTACTAAGTTGGAATAGAAGTTGTTTTCTCAAAACTTCTTTAGCTAGATGGAACACTTTCCAATGTAACTATCTTACTTTGAAGTGCAATGACAACAATGACCAATTTGAAAGGTCTTTTTTGGACTGTAACATGAGCTAGGTGTCGGGTTTTTGAAAGAATAGGATAGAAGGCTCAAACCTATCATTCTACTCAGTTTTGATTCCCGTGATCATATTTAATAGTTTCATCCCCTTCTTACCCTTTGTTTTTATGACTAATGCTGAGGTCGTTTATTTGATGACTTTGACCTTGGCATTGCTAGATTTTCCCTATTCATTTTCTCCCACTTACCTGGCAGAAAACTACCAGACCATTCCCTTTTGTTTTCTACCACTTACTTGGCAGAAAATGACATTACTAGAGTTATTCCTTTTTTTGTTTTTGACAGGTAACACTACCCGTTTTTTTTTCTTTCCTTGCCCACATGCTTTGGCTTTTGACCCATTGTGGATGGTGATCACCGGGCTAGTTATATGATGGAAATGTGACCAGCTCAAGGGGGTTTTGCAAGGGTTCTATTTAACTATATGGTAGAGGAATTGAGGGCTTCTCTTTATTTTGATTATTGTCATCATTGCTCTATCAGAGTTTCTAATTACATAGAGTAGTGCTTCATCAAGCTTGAGTTGATGGGTGTTAGGAAAACTTCCTTGTCCATCTCTGCCGAGATCAATGACTTCGAGTCTTCATTATTGGGAGTGAACTTTGCTTCTAGCTTTCTACCAGGCTGGAGATGTCTTTTTGGTGACGAAGTCTCCTGTCGAGGTTTTATTTTTTTGTTGAAGGATCTGGAGATGCGTCTTTGGTTGTACCAAGCATAGTAGATGGCATGTTGTTCTCTAGGAGGCAAGGCTGCTCATACTGCTTCTGTGGTTTGAGTTTCCCTAAAGATTTAGAGAGAGGGGGTTCCTTCTTTAACCAATAGAACTGCCTTATTGCAGTAGATCAATAAGGGTGGTGTTGCCCCAGTTGAGACTCTGACTAGGACTTTATGAAAGGGTAGCTGCTCGTGCCAACCTTTGTGATCTGCTTGACATTTGTATTCTGATGACTCAATGGCCTCCTTTGTTTGTGGATGGCTGGATACTGAACTATTTGTAATTGATTTTGAATTTCTGCTATCATATGATGTTTTAGGTTGCTAGCGCTATCTGTGACAATCTGTAGAGGACCTCTAGGGAGTCTTTAGGGTCAAAAGATGCCAGCCTTTAGGATACCCAACATTTTTCATTTTTCTAGAAAAAAAAAAAAGATTTTAGCATGGCAGAAAAATCATTTCATGATCAAGAGTCCTCTATTTCAAATTAGCCTATTACACACTTGATATTTACATGACACTTCGACAAACTAAAATCAAGGGTTCCTCCCGTAGGCTTTACCAAGGCCTTTAGGGTCTGAAAATTTGATGGACGGTCCAGTCGGCTAACTTCTTGTCCGATGTTACTAGATTGGCGAGACCTTAAGGAGAGTGAATTGGTAGAAGATAAGGCATGGATTTTTAGTCAATGATCAGGGATGGAGTAGCATGTTTTTGTTTTTTTGTTTTTTTTTCTTCTTTTTTTTATTTTTTTCAGAGGATCACCCGTAGCTGTGCCCCTAGTCCCTTCTCAGGTTGGTGCCTTTTGCTGCTGAGATAATTGGTGACCATTTTCCTAACTATCAGGTGACAGGAGGGTTTTGTCATGTCGATGCATGGATGGCGATTGTCATGACATGGTGTGGAGGCAGCTGCTTGAGAGAGAACACTTTGTTAATGAGCAATCAATCCCTTCTGCTCTTCATGGGCTCATCCTTGCAAGAGTTATGGACTGGGTGGGACTACGGAAAGACTACATAGCTTGGGTTGTGCTCTTGGGCCTGGAAAAAAGAAAAATAAAAGCAAATGGAATTAGCATGTGGAGTTGAAGACCTTATGCAATGCATATCTTATGGAAGTTCCTTCTTCACGGGAATCTAGGCATGATGCTGAGTCCATTTTGGAGGTGGGGTGTTGCTCCTGTATGCAATTGGTGTGCTGTCGCGGGCACCCAAAAATAAAATCGATACCCCAAAAATAATTATGTAGTAGTGTGAGTAAGGATCATTCCCACAGAGAGTGTTCAGTCCAGTTTTATGCCATGTGAACTTTGATGGGGGGGGGGGGGTTTGGATATAATGAAAACAATTTTAATAATAACTAGCTACGGAACAATTCAGATTAAAGTGTTGAAATCAATCAAAAGAATAAACCTTGGTATAGGTCAACGTCCACAATCAGAATTTACAACTGATCATCAATACAAGCATATCAATTCACACTGAATATTCACCGTTGAAATTGTTTCCCTATCTCTCCTTGGTCGTAGTTAATTAAAAATAAGCGAGCTGATTAACCCTAACTATTAAACAACCCAGGAAAAGCACACAAGGTTTAATCTATTAGCAGCCTTAAGAATTAGAGAGATTGATGAAACTAAACAACACAAGCACACGCGGTTGTATTTATTTTAGTCAAATGTCCTTCCTAAGATCTAACAATTACTGACGCCGTAATCCATTAAATCTTAGTTGCTTCACAAATCAAAGGAATCAAACAATTACGGATTTGATATCTAACTCAGCAGTAGATTGCAATGATTAATAAACTAGCAGGCTTCCTAGCGATTAAACAAGACAATCATGAAAATATGCACAGAAGAACATTTGATACTCAAAGTATAAATCAAATAATGAAAACAAATTAGATCTCACAGTTTATAATTAATGTTGAGGTTTCTATCTCCTTTGACAAAGATTCAGAGTTTAGCCATGCAGGGCCATGAAAACAACTCAAAGAATAACCTAGAATAATATGAAAAATGTCAACAACCCTAAAAAAAAAAAAGTCCTAGCTTTTATAGGCTTCTCAAAATCTGCAGCTACGTAAGACCGTTCAAATGTCCTTACCACCGTTCAAACGCATTGGACTACCATTCGAACGGTGCATCAAACACACTTCGAATGGTTAAAATTGCTCTCTGTATATTTCGAACGCTCTTCAAACCTAAACTTGACGGTATGCATTTGACGTAGCATTCGAACGCATATACTACCATTCGAATGCCTCTTTGGACCGTTTGAACGCTCCTTCGAACGCTGCGTCTAAAATCACGCGAATTCGTCCCTTTTAAGCTAGGATCTTCTTCTTAGGCATTCCATAACACCCTAAGTCAAAACATAAGAATAGTAAGTATCTTTAGGTACCAAATAAGTATAAAAGATTAAACATTAAGGGAGAAAATATGACATTTGTATTCTCATCAAATTCCCCCATATTTAACCTTTGCTCGTCCTCGGGCAAAACTCAAACTCACTTTCCAGATATATCAAAGTCTCAATAAAGAACAACCAAACTCTTCAAAACTCATAACATATCATGAACAACATTCTCGAACAACTCACAATCACTTAGCAAGCATTTTCACTTAAAGATGGAGTAAACTGAATATGTAGACCCTCACGGAAATAAACACTCTACCCCCATGCATTTAAAGGATATGTGTATCACTCAAATTCATTCCAATGAAAATAATCTACCATAGGCTTGCATATCTTCTCATTCTCCATCACTAAAATCATATACATAACACGAATCATAAGAACTTTTCAAGGGTTATAACGGGGTTTAGGATCAAGGTAGGAAATATTTGGAAATGTAGGTCAAAAGCCATCGAAACTAATGGAGCAAAAATGAATCAACTCAAGTTCGAATATATAAGACGTGTAAAACCAATCACTTCATTCAACAGTTTTTGTCTTTGTATAAATCCCGTATAAACAGACCTACTTCTTAGAATTTTAGGAGGAATTATGAACATGGATAGTTTGTAACATTAAAAGTAATTTACTCCATAACTTCCCTTCTCTTTTTTTCTTCCTTTTTTCTTCCTCTTTTTTTTTTTTTTTCAAAATTACATCAACAATGGAACTCATGAATTGAGAATGAAAACATGTTCCTTTTCACCAACCATAGTCCCACTACAATTCCAAATACCCCCACACTTATTTCTTGCACGCCCATACATATCATAATGATGAACAACGCTCTACTAGCTCTACGGCTTGAGTAAAGGCATTATTTTTTTTTCTAGCTTAAAGCTTGTAATGTGGCACAATAACGACAAAACAACATATAAAGCTCAAAGGGTTCACGAAGGGAAGAATTAATTACAAAGCAGACTATTTAGCTCATATAGCTTATAACAAAGATGGCCTTAATCATGTTCATGCATGCATGTGTCAATATGACCTCAAAGAGAATCAAGGCAAGTTCTAGAGAAACAAATCCATGGAAGAATATCTCCAATGAAAGAAAATAGTGACTGATATGGATGTATCAGTCTAAAGTCTCAAAATCTCACCAACTTTTGTCTACCAAATTCAGTCACTCCAATCTCAAGTAAACTAACTAGACTAATTAATTCTAAGTTGGAAGATTACTTATTCAATCATGTTATGAATGCTTCAAGCTTAATTGAATCTTGTTATTATTATTATTTTTTTTCAAATTGCAAATTAGAACACAAAAACACAACCCGAATCTCCTCCCCCACACTTAAAACTTACATTGTCCCCAATGTAAAGTAAAATGCATAGAAAGGGCAGAGATAACCAATATATAAATGCAAAAATAAGAAAAGAAAAATGAACTTCCCTTGGGTTGCCTCCCAAGCAGCGCCTTTGTTTATTGTCGTGGGCTCGACTCAATGCTTGCTTATGGGTCATCCCACACATAGTATTTGGCATCACTCTTGATCTTATCTCTTCGAGCCAAGGTAATATCCGCAATTGTCCAACCAATAGCCGTCTTATGCTCCTTAAGACCTGCACAAGTTTTTCTTCTTGAAACTCATAAAGTTTACTAGAGATGATCACTGGTAATATTCCTCCGTCTTCAAGGAACACCTACTTGAGGTGATTGGGGAGAGGCTTCAAATCTGGAATAGGGGCCTGCAAAACAGAGCGTAAAGGTTTTTCGTTAGAAACTGGTAATGTAACATAAGGAACATTACCTAATTGCTATAACTTCGAAAAATCATTCAGTGTTGTAACAGTTACTTGCAAATCAGTGCTCAACGGTAACTCTCCATTCTCTTCCTTAAGATGCTTACTGATGGCAACTTCCAATACATCTTGTCCATCAAGTTCAAAAACTTCCTGTGCTAGAAAATCAATCATATCAATAGAATAAACAGGATTATTATCACAAGGGTATTTCATGGCATCATAAATATTTAATTTAACAATTTCACCATCAAATTTCATAGTAAGTGTGCCACTATGGATATCCATCTTGGTCTTAGATGTCTTTAAAAATGGTCTTCCTAACAAAATAGGAGCATTTTGGTCTCCATTTTTCGTATCAAGCACATAAAAATCAACAGGGAAAACCAGATCATTAACTTGTATAAGAACATCCTCAACTACACCCTTATGATAGGTATTAGATCTATCAGCCAATTGAATCACAAAACCAGTTTTATTCAAAGGTCCAAGTTTCAAAGAAGTATATATAGAATATGGCATGATATTAATGGAAGCTCCTAAATCTATCATGGCCTTCTCAAATCTAGTGTTACCTATCGTACAAGGGATAGTAAACATACCCGAATCCTTGCACTTCGCAGGGAGTTTTCTTTGAATAACTACAAAAACATTCTCCCCTACTCTCACCTTCTAACGTCCTTCAAGTTTCTGTTTCCTCTTAATTGTACACAATTCTTTAAGGAATTTAACATAACGAGGTACTTGCTTAATAGCATCTAAAAGTGGAATATTTACCTCGCATCTAAGTAAAGTCTCATATAAATCTTTAGTTTGCTCATCTTTTCTAAATTCTGCTAAGGCCTGAGGAAAAGGAGGTACAGGTTTATAATCAGAAAGAGGCAGGAACTTACGCTTAGGTACGTCATCAACATTGGGAACGTTCCCCTCTACTATGACATTTTTCTCCTTTTCTTGATTCAACGATGCGGGGGCGGCCTTTACTAGAATCTCAACCTCCTTACCACTTCTCAAAACGATTGCACTTGCATTTTCTCTTAGATTTACTACCGTCTGAGAAGGTAATTTTCCCAAACTTTGGCTTCTAGCTGACTAATTGTGGTTGCCATCTGGCTCAGCTGATTGTCTAGACTTTGAATACTGGCCCTCGTCTGTTGTTGGAATTGTTTTGTCTCCTATTGAAATTGCAAAGTATTAGTGGCAACAGACTTAACAATATCTTCTAAAGACATACCTGAATTACAAGTTTGGCCCGGTTGCTACCTAGGGGGGTATGGTTGCTTATATTGCTAGTAACTTGGGCGGTTTTGAATCATGAGCTGATTCACTTGTGAATTCCCATAGCTAAGATTGGGGTGATCTCCCCCGCCATCCCATGTTATACGTGTTCGAATAAGGATCATACTTTCTTTGCAATTGTCTAGGGAAACCACCTATTGCATTCACTTGCTCCATGGGCTCTTCTTGAAGAGTTGGACACATATCGGTTGGATGCCCTGTTACTGAACAGATTCTACAAGCCTTCGCCGTTTGCATACTACCTACCACCATTTGACGAACAAGGGAAGTTAGACTTGCAATTTGTTGTCAATGGAGGAAATATTTATCTCATTAACATGCTTCGATGAATGGACAAGTCTAACGCCCACTTGTTGAGAATTGGTTGCCATATTTGCAATCAGATTTCTCGCGGCATCGGGAGTTTTATCCTCCAAAGCTCCTCCACTAGCAACATTAATCATGCTCCTATCAGTGGGCAGAAGGCCCTTATAGAAATATTGAATAAGAAGTTGCTCACTAATTTGATGATGGGGACAGCTTGCACATAATTTCTTGAAACGCTCCCAGTATTTGGGTAGGGACTCTCTATTGTGCTGTCTTACACCACAAATTTCTTTTCGAATGTTAGCCCCCTTTGAAGCTGGGAAATATTTCTCCAAAAATAATTTTTTCATCTCGTTCCATATGGTAATACTTCCGGAGGGTAGATAATAGAGCCAATCCTTAGCTGAATCCTTCAAAGAAAACGGAAAAACTCTTAATTTAATTTGCTCTTCAATCACTCCCATGGGTTTCATACTCGTGCATACTATATGAAACTCCTTTAGATATTTGTGGGGATCTTCACCTGCAAGACCATAAAAAGTGGGCAAGAGATGCATTAATCCATATTTTAATTCAAAGTTAGTAGGAACATCTAAAGTAGGGAATGTTATGAATAAGGGTTATTGATTTAGATCAGAGGCCGCAAGCTATTTCAAAGCTTGATTTCCAACCATGACTTCCTCCTCTCCTAAATTAGAATTACTAGCAAATAGGGAATCAAAAGCTGGATCGTTCTCTAAAGAATTTCTCCGAGCTTCCCTTCTTGACCTATGTAAAGTTCTCTTTATTTTTAGATCGCACTGCAAATCACCTTGCTTAGAAGATCGAGTTATGCTCATAAACACACAAGGAAACTCTAACCAACCTTGAAAAACAATTCAAAAAAAAAAAATCTAGAGAATGAAAATAATTAAAATAAATTTTTTTTATGAAATAAATATCACAAAAAACACAAAAATGAACTAAATCACTCCCCGGCAACGGCGCCAAAATTTAGTGTGCTGTCATGGGCACCCAAAAGTAAAACCGATACCCCAAAAACAATTATGTAGTAGTGTGAATAAGGATCGTTCCCACCAAGAATGTTCAATTTAGTTTTATGCTATATGAACTTTGATTTTTTTTGGGGGGGGGGGGGGGGGGGGGGGGGGGGGGGGGGGGGGGGTTGGATATAATGAAAATAATTTTAATAATAACTAACTACGGAACAATTCAGATTAAAGTGTTAAAATCAATCAAAAGAACAAACTTTGGTCTAGGTCAACATCCACCATCAGAATTTACAACTAATCATCAATGCAAACATATCAATTCACACATTGAATATTCACCGTCGGAATTATTTCCCTATCTCTCCTTGGTCATAGTTAATTAGAAACAAGCGATCTGATTAACCCTAACTATTAAACAACCTAGGAAAAACATACAAGGTTTAATTAATTAGCAGCCTTAAAAATTAAAGAGATCAATGAAACCAAACAACACAAGTATACGCGGTTACATTTAATTTAGTCAAACGTCCTTCCTAAGATCTAACAATTACTGACGCAGTAATCCATTAAATCTTAGTTGCTTCACAAATCAGAGGAATGAAATAATTATAGATTTGATATCTAACTCAGTTGTAGATTGCAATGATTAATAAACTAGTAGGCCTCCTAGCGATTAAACAAGATAATCATGAAAATATGCACAGAAGAACATCTGATACTCAAAGTATAAATTGAATAATGAAAGCAAATTAGATCTCACAGTTTATTATTAATTCTGAGGTTTCTGTCTCCTTTGACCAAAATTCAAAGTTTAGCTACGCAGGGCTATGAAAACAACTCAAAGAATAACCTAAAATAATATGAAAAATGTCAACAACCTTAAAAACAAAACAGTCCTAGCTTTTACGGGCTTCTAAAGATCTGCAGCTGCGCAAGACCGTTCGAATGTATCGAACTACCGTTCGAACGGTGCGTCGAATGCACTTCAAATGGTTAAAATTACTCTCTGTATATTTCGAACGCTCTTCAAACCTGAACTTGATGTGTATCTGTTTAACATAGCATTCGAACGCATATACTACCGTTCGAACGACTCTTTGCACCGTTCGAACTCTCCTTCAAACGTTACGTCTAAAATCGCGTAAATTCGTCCCTTTTAAGCTAGGATCTTCTTCCTGGGTATTCCATAGCACCCTAAGTCAAAATATAAGAGTAGTGAGTATCGTTAGGTACCAAATAAGTATAAAAGATTAAACATTAAAGGAGAAAAATATGACATTTGCATTCTCATCAGCAATACAATACCTCTTCGGCATGGGCCAGTCGATACTTCTTTGTTTAGGCAATCTTGTTGCTATGGTTGGAGAGAGATTTGAGCCTCTCTTGAGATATGGTTCTATGCATGCCATGAATTCTTTAGGATTGGAAGACCCTTAGAGGCTTTGGTAGGTTTGATTAACATGAGATGGGATTGTCCCTTTCTCTTTATAGTTGATTGAATGTATAAGAAGGCAATGATTTGAGTTACCTGGAACTCGTGCCTTTAGAATGGATATTGATAGATGAGCATGATAGTACTGAATATGTGCACAGCATAATAACAATAGATAAGTGGTTCAGGAAACCCCTTTTCTGTCCATGCTTCGTCTTTAGTTTTCTTGGTACTTGAGAGGTGAGGGGAAGGATAGATGATACGAAACAAATGAGAAGTTAGTGCCTTGATTTGAAAGTTTGTATGCAATGCATGCCCCATGGGTGCCCCTACTTTGAGAGGGGGACTAAGCAGGCTGTGTTTGCTCACTTTTGGAGATAGGGGGTTGCCTCTGTATGCAATACCCTACCTATGTCTGTTTCATACATTCGTTCATTCAAGGGAAGTAAATTGATGATTTTATTACATTGGATTTTTCTAGTACATGGAATTGAGAATAGATAAAAAGGGGAGAGAGAACATTTTTCATTGGACTTTCCACCTATTTATTGTTACAAGGGAAAACTTAAACTCCTGTTGAGTCTTTAGTTCTGCCTTTTTGACGTCTGGAGGTCGTTGAGCAACAGTGTCTTGGGATTTTGCTCCTTGTCATATGGCAACCTTATCTCCATGAGCGAGAGGGATTGGGGGCCCCTCTTATGAAATGATTCTTGGATGCATGCGATGATCCTTAAGGTTTGGAACCCTTATGAATTTGGTAGGCTTATGATTTGAGATTGGATTGTAGGCCATTCTCTTGGATGTTGATCATATGCATGAAATGCGAGTAGTTTAAGTTACTTTGAAACTCTTGCCTTGGGAAGATTACATATTCATGAGTAGTTTAATAGCATGAATGACAAGATACTGATAACAAAGCATTCACGTAAGCATAATAGCAACAGGAGTAAGGAAATTGAAAAGCGATCGTTCTTTCCTCCTTGGTTTTGAAAAGACACATACCTTAAATTGGGTAGAGGTTCAGCTATGCATGGGTGCTATATGAACATGAGGTTGAGGGCTACTAATGCTTCCTAAAAAGCTCGGCTCCCAGATCTTCAAATCTAGGCCCACTTCTCGGGGTAGTGCCATTGTAGGTTGGTGATCAAAGCGGGGGAACTATCTAAAGACCGTTGGTTAGGTGACATATCTGCCTACCATTAACAGTCAATGTACTGTTTTCCCTTCTAACTAGAAGGTAGTAACTAGAGTCAATATTCCATGAAGATGCAGACACAAGTGTGTGTGTGATTTTGAAATTGGAGAAAAGAGCCCAATAACTCCCATACATCCTATCATACATAGCATACATGAAAGTTTATGAGCATAAATTAAAATATGAACAAGGATCCACCTACAAAACAAATGCACAGAGTTAGTACTTTTCAAGAAACTCAAATACAAAATAAAGTATAATGCATGAACAATGCAAGAGCATGTAATGAATGAAATATTTGACTTTTTGCAAAACAAAAGATCATTTTGAAAAAGTTAGAATTTTGAAAAGTTTAGAAAGTGGATATAACTAAACAAGGCAACCGGAAAACTTAAGGTGAGTCAAGGGTGACTGGACATGACATAGACCTAACCCTGTAATTGTCCTCAGTGGAGTCGACAAGCTGTCGCGCCCCGTTTTCGGACACCAGGACCTCTTGGCTCAGGGGAAAATATATGGTGGTCTTTCGTTAGAACTCGTCCTCATATGAAAACAAATATGACAGGGTTTAAACGGAATTGATTATGGCTTTTTGAAAAGGTCTTTGGAGTTGCCACCTAACGTATTTAAAGATATGCTAGGTCATCTACACCAAGTAAAGCTCGAGGGTTAAACTTAGGTTTTGAAAAGTATTTTTGAAAAACGTCCTCATGAGAGGGTTTTAGAAGGTAGGGTTATTTGACAACCCTAAAAATGTTGAAAATCCATTTTGAAAATTGACTCTGGTTTTGGCCTTTGAAATAGAAATTCTTAAGTTCGGAGGTTGGTTACATGTAGGGAAGATGTCCTAAGACTATCACCCTACCCTACACTTGCGGTACCTATATATCGATTCACCTTTTACTCACCTAACTATGATTCACCAGTTACCTATGTTTAATGCTATCCAGTTAGAAAACTTTTGAAAACAAAGTTTCAAAAAGAGTTTGAAAGATGGAGTTGAATTTGAAAAATGGTTATGGAATTGGAATTTGAAAAGGGATGTGACCGTACCCCACAAAAGGTTGCTTACATACCTCCTTAAAAAGGATCAGGACAGCCGTAGTTCGAACAAGAATCTGAAAGAGTTGGAATTTTGAAATGGGTTTCTATTTCTAAAAAGTTTCCATTTTTAGCAAGTTTCCTTTTTCAAGAAAGTTTAAGTTTGAAAATGTTTTTTTTTCAGGAAGATTAGATTTTGAAAATGTTTCATTTTCAAGAAGATTTGATTTGATTTTTGAAATGTTTCCTTTTCAGGAAGATTGGATTTGATTTGAAAATATTGACTTGTTTGAAAAGATTTGATTTGATTTTGAAAAAGGTAAGTTTGGATTGTTTTCAAAATGGAAGGATTTGATTTGGATTTTAAATTTGGAAGGTTTGAAAAAGGAATGATTTGAGGGATTTGAATAAAAGGTTTTGATTTGATTGATTTTAAAAAGAAAAGTTTGAAAAAGGAAAGTTTCGATTGATTTGAAAATTGAAGAATTTGAGGGTTTGAAAAAGGTATGATCGTGACTTGAAAAAGGGAAGTTTTCGAGTGGGCAAAAACGGATTTTTTTAAGGATTGGACTTCTAGGGTTTAACAAATGCGAGTTTTATAAATAGTTTGAAAACAGAGACTTTTAAAAATATGTTTTAGGGCCCGAAACCATAACTTAAATTTTAGAAATCCAAATGAATATCACACTTTGCCTAAAGCCATTCTAACCATTGAAAGGCTAAAATGACTTTAGGCTTATGGTTTTGAAAAACAATAAAGGCATGAGGCAAAAAATGTAGACTTGTTTGGGTCATTTTGAATGTCACACATTTATCGAAACAACCCTAATCATGAAAAGACTAGGATCATTCCGAGACCGTGTTTTTGAAAAGAAGCAATTGTAGGCTAACGAGAGCTATTTAAAAATGTCACACTTTTTTAGGAGAACCCTAACCATAAAAGGGTTAGGATCCACCTAGAATTATGGTTTTGATAAAGCTACTTTGAAAATGGTTTTAAGGGGAACAGAAATGACATGAACGCAAATATATAATGACGATAATAATGGCATGAAACATAAAAGGTTGGGTATCACCATATTGCAAGAGGGTCCTAAGGCCATGCCGTGAAGCAAGTGAGGGCTAAGAAGAGGCTCCTAATCAGTAATCTCCTCTTGTTCACTCTCGACATGGACTTAACGTGCTCTTGTTCTGAGCATGCAAAAAAGAGGGATTTAGAGATAGAGGATTAAAAAATAGAAGAATCTAAGTGGGTTCAGAGGGAGAAGAGAGAGTGGGGAATACGAAAAGTAAATAGGGGATTTACCTTGTCTTGTTTCTTCTTTCTTTGATGGAGGCTTGGGCCTTGGACTTAGGAAGACTTCAGGAGCTTCTGGGCAGAAGGGCGAACCTTCAGTGGAGCTCGAAAGCTAGGACTTCAGAAGTTTGGACGCAGACTCGGCTGGCGAGACTTAGAGAGAGAGAGAGAGAGTGAGAGAGAGAGAGAGAGAGAGAGAGAGAGAGAGAGAGAGCTATCTAGAATAGAGGGGGACAGTTTCTAGATGTGACTCAAGGCTAAAAAATGGTCATGCTTCGCTCAAAGTGGAGCAGGAGGGGTTCTTATTTGAAAAGGAAGGTGCCAGACGGTGGAATCTAGCCGAAAATGGAAGGGGACACTTTGGACAGTGTCCTGTAGGTTGTCAGTTTGATTTCCAAAGCTGGTATGGTTGAAAAGAGTGACCAGGTCACAGTCACCTCATCCCGAGAGTTCTAGGGTTGACCAAGATTGACAGGGGTTGACTGGATTGACCAGAGTTGACTAAGGTTGACCAAAGGTTACTGGGGTGTTGTCGATTTGATACCCAAAGCTAGAGTGGTTTCTTAGAGCATTTGAATGCTTAAGGGCAAAACAGTCATTTTGATCGGGGAACTTCCGGGAAAGGACCGAGGTTGATTGGATGGCACTAGACATGCTAGACTGTCTAGGGACGGCTTTGGGAGGTGGTCTTAAGATTCCAAGAACTTAGTACTTTCTCGAAGAACGTGTTCGGCCCACTGGGGGCAAAATAGTCATTTTTCATCAAGACAGGCTAGTAGGCATCAATGTTGACCGTTCTGGATCTAGTTGTGACTTCTGTTTGAGGAATTGGTACTTTCTCGGTGGACAAGCCTGAAAGGGTTTTACCGCCTTGAGGGATAAATTTTCTTGAAGGTCGGGCCGAACTGGGACGATCTTCTATTCTTGAGAGGTTTGTGCTTTCTCAAAGAGCGTGCCGAATTAGGATGGTCTTTCTATCTTGAGAGATTTGTGTTTTCTCAAAGAACGAGCCAGACTAGAGGACATTTTACATTGGCAGGCTAGCAAGCGCCAGAAGTGAGCTGCTCTTCCATCTCGGAGACTTCGGTACTTTCCAGAGATAAGTGTGAAAAGGGCTTTACCAATCCAGGAAATAAACATTTTCAGTGATCATGTCATACTAGATTGAATGGTCTTACCATCAATGGGGGATCAACTTTCTCGAATAATAGGACAAATGGAATTGACTTTGAATTTGATTGGACTTATCGTCTTATGGAAGACGTGCTGGGCTAGATTGGATTGACTAATGCACGAGGGGCATTCTGGTCATCTTGCCTCTATTGGGCCTAATGAGCCCGCGAAGTAGTTGTTTGATTGGACCTGACTTCAAAAGCTAGTTTGGGCTTGAGTATGCTTGCGTTGGTTTGTAGGTATTTTTGGTCGGACCGGAGATCGCCAAATGCCCAAAATAGGGTGCTAACACACATGTAGCACACGTGCCTGTCTTCCTCCTGTGGCTGAATGCCATGTGGCACTCCCTGTATTACCCTTTCTTAGCAGCAAGCAAATTTTTGGATAATTTGATCATTTTTTGGGTGCATGTAGCACACACTCCACCACCGAAAACTTGTATACTAACTTCGCCTTGATATTCATGCAATTCGGGAAAGATCAGAGAAAATCGGTCATGTCCATAACGTTTTCCCGCTATTTCTCCTGAAGTGGGCACCCTCAGGGAGCTTCAAAGGATTCTGGATGATGGTGACATTTCATCAGGAAGCGTGCATAAAAATAAGCTTTTTGAAGCGTCTGTGAGACACTCCATGGCCTTTAAGAAATGACCCCCTCGATCAAATTATACCGATGGGAAGTCCTCCGGACAAACTTCAAAGAATTTCCTAATTTATGCATTTCTCAAGTCGTTTGACAATAGATTTTAATCAAGGAATTAAAGAAAGAGTCAATCTTTGCGGAGCGTTTGTGAGACGCTCTAAGGGTTTCTTAAAATGGCAACTTTCGAGCCACACGATCGAGTGCATCGGGAAACGATATTTTCAATTGAGCCATATCGATAGAAAGACTTATGGAAAGACTTTGGAATTTCTTAATTTATGCATTTCTCAAGTCATTTGATGGTGCGTTTTAATTAGAGAATCAAAGAAAAAGATAACCTTTGCGAAGCGTCTACGAGACGCTCTAAGAAGCTTTTGTTGACTTAGAGGTGTTTTGAGTCAAGGGACATGCCTAAAAAGGGACAAGGATCTCATTCAGAGTATTTTGATGAATGCGGGTTTGGTACCTAAAACCGGTGTGGTTTAGAAAATGCTTGGGCCACCAAAGGCAAAATGGTCATTTTGATTAGAACTTGTCGGAATGTGACTAGGATGGATTTGAGTGGCATATCAAACATGCTGGACTATCTAGGGACAGTTCTAGAAGGTGGACTTACTGTCTTGAGAAATTGGTGCTTTCTAGAAGGACGTGCCAAAGTGTTCAAGGAAAAAACGGTTACTTTGATTGGGTAACGCCAACATAGGTCCAGAGTCAACTGGAATGGCATATTGAACATGTCGGACCATCTAGGGACAGTCTTGGAAGGTGGAATTACCATCTTGATGACTTGGTACTTTCTTGAAGATGTGTCGGGTTGGATGGACTTATCGTCTCGAGAAGTTTGTACTTTTACGCAAGACGTGCCATCATGCCTAAGGGACAAGTTGGTCATTTTTCACCGAGACGGGCTAATAGGTGTCAGTGTTGACCTGGGCTTATGAGTGTTTCCATCACTATGACGGTTATGAAGGGTTGGTTTCTAGATATCTTTTTTTTCTTCGGTAAATGTGTCATGGCCAAGAGGTGCATTTGGTCCCGTGACACTGGGTGGTTTAATGGTAAAACCTATGTTGATCTAGTGAGTGTTTTCGTCACTCCAACGGCTTAAAGGTTTGTGAGTGTTTCTATCACTCCAACGGTTTGGTGTTGGTTCCAAGGAGTATAACGAACATTCTATATTGGCGGGCTTGTAAGTGCCAGAAGTGAATAGTTTAAGGTTTCAGTCACTCCAATGGTGGTGATTGATTTCAGAGACCGCTCGGTCTCTGAAAACTAGCTTGGAAAGTTTGTGGGTGTTTCCGTCACTCCAATATTGTGATAGGTTGTGAGTATTTCTGTCACTCTGACGGTGTTTGACATTAGTTCCAAAGATTGATCAATCTTGATAAGCTGCCTAAAGTGCCTAGGGGCATTTTGGTTATTTTGGCTTCAGTTTGGCCTAGCGACCAATTGATGGGATTGGAGTTTAAAAAGCCTGTTGGGCTTGATGGTGTTGTGACGTTTAAGTGGGGGTCTAGTTTGAACCGAAGATTACCGAGGGGGAAAAAATGGGGTGCTTACACTCTTGTAACTATCCCTGCTCAACAGTCAATTGCAAGTCAACGCTAATCAACAATGGGCACATCACCCTCCATAAGAAGGCAAGAAGAGGAGATCGAGTCTTCTCCCCATTGGCATGCTCTCAAACTAAAGCTTATCACATGCTTCTCAAGCTAAGAAAACTTGTTCCCATACTATTAACTCAAAGTTAATCCCCATGTTAATTTTGATGATAATAAAACCATGTGGTTGTTATCTGATGACTTTAATTAAGTGTGCAGATTATATTTTGAATCATTGATAACATGGTTTAGTTCATTGAGTGCCCAACAAGAAGATTACTTAGGTAATCTTGTTTTCGAAAAAATTGAAGATGCTCAAGAAGATCAACCAGTATTGAAAAGAATGATGTAAGCTCTGGAAGTATATTATAATGATTTGAAAAGTTTTTTCATACATGAAGATTGATAAAAGAACCTTATGGATTAATTATATTTTAAAGAGACTGAATGCTCTAAAAGGGTTCAATAACTTGTTCTAACATTCAAGCACTCAAGGAAGATCATTTGAAGAGTTTCAAGATAGTATGAAATCTATTCTCGAAAACTAAAGTGCTAACAAAAGTGTTAACACTTTACAAATATGGTCGACATCTTGATCATCCCTATTGAAGAGTTTTTGAAGATCTGGGAGCTATTGTCAACATGCTACAAGGATGGTCGACACCTTACTGAAGATTCGTAGAATTTTGGATAAGATATTGCTGGCACCATGCAAATATGGCCAACACCTTTGCTAAAGACCTTCGATCCTCGAAAAAAGAGAGACCACAGCTAGTGTTAACAACTTGCAATTACAGTTGACACTTTGTGCAAAACTCAACTTGCTCAAATCTTGCTCAGAGACATTGTTAATACTTCTCAAATGTGGTTGACACCTTGGAAAGGCCTTATCTTCATAGTTTGATATGAAGCTCTTGTCGACACCCTAAATGGCTCTGGTCAACACTTTGAAGAAAGTGTGCAAATGAAGAAAAGTAACCCCTAGATTGCCGACACCATACAGATATGATTGACACAGTTAAAAGCTAAACTTACAAAAATTGAAAGAAGTGTCGACACTTGCATCGACACTTGACTCGACAACTTCAAGGTAGTGAGCAATTAAAGAGAATTACCCTTGCTTTTGTTGACACCATACAGATGTGATTGACACCTTCAATAGAAGGAATTCAAATATGTGAAGGAATTGCCGACACCTTGAAGAACTCTTATCAGCACTTATCTATAACGGTTAGAAATTTAAACATTCTGACGAGCTGAACTTGCATTAAATGCTACTCCAATGACCTCCAACAGCTAAAATTGATGAAGGATTATATATATATATACATATGACTCCCAACTCATTTATGATGATGAAGATAGAGATTAAGTGCAATAAAGTGAAGAGTCAATCATTTACATTCAATACTTTGTTTTTATATATTTGGGGGTTTATACACTTGAGCTAAAACTTGTTTATACACACTTGAGAAAGTGATCCCTTTATATTAAATCCTTATTTCATATTTGGATAAGGTTGGATACTTTGTAAGCTTGAGTGTAGCTTGAGTGATACACTTGTAAGATAGAGTGATCATGTAAAACATCACTTAGGATTGAGAGCTCTGGATGAATTCTTATAAAGAAAGTGAGCTGGTCACTTGAAGCAACTAGCAGTTGTGTAAGAGGCTTTGTATAGTAAATACCTTTGAGAGGATCGAGAAAGAAAAGACGTACGCAAAGGTTGGCCGAGCCTCTATAAAAATTTTGTGTCTCTATTTATTGCTTCTTGCTTGATTATTTTATTCATCAACATCAACAGAACTTGCCTGCATATTGTCATATTACATTGAGGTTACTGTTCCATTGGTTTATGCATTTCTATTCTGTGTTTATCGCTTTAAAGATTTTAAAAACCCAATTCACTACCCCACCCCCCCCCCCCCCCTCTCGAGTTGGTATTTCAGGCTAACACATACCACCCATTCCTATAGAGCCGTGGATGGTGCTTCAATTTGCCCTACTCGACCTGATGAAATATCTAGTAAATGGAGTGTAAAGGACATCGGCGTGGTTCCCAAACCTATCTGAGGGCTTTTGTTTCTAAAAAGCGATGTCTTTCTCAACCTTGTTTTTTTGTCTTTTAGCTTTCAATTAAAATCTGAGTATGCAAACAAAGTCATTTAATGAAAAAGGTTCGAGTTTCATGTTCTACGTCGTTGTCTCATTGCTTTCCATGAATAATATTATCCTTTAGGGATTCTCCCTAAAATATCATACCCCAACTTGGAGGGTGAAATAGCATAAGTACCCATTCGACAAAAATAACCCTTCGCTCCATGAGAGGAGGGGGGGGGGGGGGGGGGGGGGGGTAGACAAAAAAAGAAAAACCCAGAAGAGCGAAAGGCAAGACCAGTCATGAGGTGCGGAGCTTGCTAAAACCAAGAATGCTGCACCTGAAGGATGTCATAAACAAAGCAATGAGTAAGTTGAACCCTTAAAATGAAGAGAAGCCATCATTTCATCTATCCTAAAGCAATCCCTTAATGAGCCCACTAGAGTCGTAAGCAGTTTCCATTCAAAATACCCAAACCAGGGATCAACCCCACACTGGGTAAGTGTATGTGATTGAGCTTAGAGGTACATTGACTCGCATGAGATACATTGACTCACGTGCTATTTTTTGTGACATGGTGGCTCAGTTAAACAAAAGATTGGGGCTTAGAGGTCTCAAAAGTCCAATACGTCAGCAACCTTTGTGGACTTTGGTATCTTGGTAGTCTACAAAATTCACCTTCTTCTTTTTCCGTGCTCAAATGCAAAATCGATTTTGCTTTAATGATTGGTGTATGCTCCTAGTGGATGGCCAAACTAGACCTCTGCAAACAAAGAAGATTGCAGACTTGCAGTAGTTTAAGTTGAATGTGCATTTCTTCTTTTAAACAAGCCAAAGTTTGAGTAAGAATTGGATTTGCAAAGTTGTTTTGGCTCATTATGCTCATAGAGTCGTGGGGTTTCCCCTATAAGTTGGGGTCTTAGTAAGTAGGGAACTAACATGTGAGTGATGAAAACAAGGACACGTGACGCTCTAGGGCACTGAATAATTTCTCCTAAACATGGTGCTCTCTTAGTCTCATTTTGAAAAAATTGCACCATTCTTCAATAGCACCACGTCATTGTTCCTCCAATTTTATTCTATTTTGGACTCTCCACCTTAAACTTTAAAATTTTCTATTTAATTCCTAAACTTTCATAAATAAGTCAATACAATCCAATCTATTAATATTAGTTATCATGTTATATCACGCTATGAAGACGGGAATAATTTTGGAGAATAACTATAATGTAATATCACGTGTTTCCTACTTGAGTTAATTTTAGGGCTTAAACTAAAAACAATGATAACCTAGCTGGAGAAACATAGATGAAAATGTGATACCATTGTTTATTTCAAGTGAAAAACATTTTCAATTTGAGATGTAATAGATACAAGCTGAAAAATGATTTAACTAGGTGACATTGTCTGGTGACATTTTCTCACATTCATCAATGGATTAGACTACATTTAAAATGGAGTAAAATTCAAGGGTCAGAATAATAGCTTATCTTTTTTTAAAAAGGGCATGCTATACAAACAAAAATTTCATACAAAATTTTTATACAAACCGATGTGTTAGAATCTTTTACTTTAGAACAAACACCCAAACCCTTTGAGGTTTATTTTCTGGATATTGTGGATGGTCCTGTCACTCAGTGGGCTACATAACTACAGCCCAAGCCTGGTTTTATGCTGGGCTTTCCCTTCGTCAACTCGAGTTTGCCAAAATAATACTAATTTCTTTGAATAGGAACATAACAAGTGATATTTATTTCCTTGAATGAGTAGATATCGTTTTTTTTTTTTTTTTTTTGCTAGTCGGGTGTCCATACCAACTTGCGTGCAGCTCAACTAATTTTAAAACATGTATAGTTCCTCTGTTTCACACAAATCAGTTAATTACCGAGCCAAAAATCTTAGGAGTAGCCCCAAGAATTTATAACACTTGAGAAGTTTCGAACTTAAAACCTTGAAAGGAGCAAACTCCCATATTCCAAGCCTTAACTATTAGGCCAACCCCTTAGAGTTAATTAGTAGTTATCATTCATCCGAAAAAATATCTAATTGCTAGGTTGTACCAACTGTTGAGTGCTCACGGCTCATCCGTGTTAAATTAGGATACAAATTGTTTTATTAGATTAGCAATATGAATTTGTAATTCAGATATAGATTTTTAATATAGTAAATAAGACGTGGCACAATCCAATATGCATGAATACTGAAAAATCTCGTACTATCTGAATATTGGATTTTTTTCCTATTTATCCCTTTCATTACATCTAACATATATTTGCAGACTGTTATGTTTAACATAACAATGTTGTTTCCTAGAATGGACAATTTTTGATAGTCTCATATATGGGTAAACTGACAGGTCTTTTCCCCCTAAAGGTAGTGATAAATTTAGGTTATACCTGCAAACATTTATAAGTGAAGATTGGTGTTGATAATGATAAAGCTAAAGGAACTTAATAGAAGTACACACAATTTGAGATGAAAAATTATTCAATATTCTTGAAGCATCACGTGGTATTGCTCTTATTCTCAAAAAAATTTGTGGGTTCCACAACTTAGTGGGGTGTTCGTTCATGCCAACAGTGCAGATCCACAAACGTTTGTGAGCTTGTAAGAGCGGATTGTGTCATTCTCCAAGATCATTGAATAATTTTTCATTTGAGATATCCTTCTGCTTGTAGCGACATCACTTTTGTAGCAGATGCGAAAAACCCTTCCACTCATTCTTTCTTCTTTTTGTTTTGGTGTAGTGGACTAACCCTTCCAGTCATTCTATGTATAGTGTTCCTTTGATTTGATTAGAAATTGGATTCCCCTAGGAAATGATAGATTAATGAAATTGAATTGAGATTTAGAATTGAAGTTTCAGAAGTTCTAGAAGGAACCTAACCTAAGAAACATTCCCCTAGTAAATATGGAACCAAGTCAGCTCCATTTCAATCTGGATCTTCTTTTATGACCAATTCTTAATCTGATTTGATGTTCCCACCTATATCAAAACTGCAATTATATTAAGGTCATTCTCAGAAGAAGGTAGCTAAACAAACCTACTTCATGTGAATTATCAAGACAGGTCACACTACTTTCATTTCAACATATCTCTCCTTTTATGACCAACAGGAGAGGAGTAAATGGGTTTATCATGGTTTGACAATCTGTTTAAGCCATTCTTTCCAGAAAGAACTTCTCACCTAACACAATATGCCTATTAGAAACTTGGAATTGAGTCTGAGTTCACTATGATGTACAAACTAGGTCACATTATTTTGTTGGACATGTTTAGTTCAGTGTACAGTACTTTTAAAAGGAAGAGTCTAAATGGTCACTAATTCACTATCAAACCCACTTCTTTGTTTTGGAGATAAGGTACCCTATCCCGCCAAGCGCTATGTGGATATTGTCCGTTTAGGGTTGTCCCTTATGGTTTTAAAACGCGTCCGTGTAGATCTGCAGTGTCCTCCATTATAATCTATGCATCAGCCCCTCATCCGAGTGATGTGAGATTCAAACATATGGTACTCTCACATCCATCCCCCTTTGGGGCCACCAGCCTTAGGCAGGAGCAGCGCCACCCTTTACAAAATGTGGCGTCGCCCCTGCTTTGATAGAATGTGTTTACTTGAACTCATAGTTGTTAATCTCGTACCGGCTAACCGTTCTTACTATTGATACTGTACGTACTGGTATTAGTACAATATCGAGTACCGTTTCGGATTTATTTCTATAAATATTATATGCTATAAAAATATATATATTTAAAATATCAAGAGTTTTAATATAATATAAAAGTATTATCCAACCAAAATATATATATTTAAAAATACTTAAAAGACATATTATTGTCTAGTATATGCTTAAAATAAATTTTAATTGATAATTATCAATAAAATTAAATTATTTTAAAATAAATTACACAAAAACGATACTATCCAGTAAATCCGGTACCACCAGTATTTGTTGGTATCACTGGTATTATTCGATATTGGTCAATATTGATCAATACCTTAACCAGTATAATATTTATAGTTATTTGTATCGTATGAAGACTAACACAGTATGTATTAACTGATATTCTCGATATCAGAACGAAATTAATAACTACTTGAACCCACATAGCTTTAAAATTTTATATTTTGTTTTATATAAGTTTTTATTGTGTATGGTATGGAACCCCTGACTCCATACTTTGAACCCACGTGGGAACTGCCTAAATTTCTGTTGGAAGTGTTGCAACTTAACTGTGAATCCTTATATTAAATAGGGCCCCACAACTACGTATCCTTGCCTTTTTATTATCAATCAATCATTTTTACTTTCTTTTTTTTTTTTAAGATAAATATCAGTTTTTCGGGTTTAATCCCCCCCCAAAAAAAAAAAAAAATCAGATCAAATTAGAGAACTTCAAAGGTTTTCTTATCCCAACGGCGTTGTCTTCTCATCTCGGCACTCCGTTACATTAATCATCATCTTTTGGCCTTCTCCAGTACAAAGGTAAGATACTAAGATTTAATCTATTCTTTGTTTTTTTAAATGCATTGTTTAAAAATTTTGATAAAAAAAACTCACCTAGAATAATGTGATAGTTTTATTATTACAATTAATAGCCATCCTAATAAGTATTTTGTTTTAAATTACATATAACTCTTATCTAATCACATCATTTTAGTGATAAATTTTATATAAATTTTTTGTTTATATAAAATTATTATTATTATTTTTTTAATCTCCCGTAATTCAATTTATTTTGGGGTGACGCTACATAAATTATTTTTTTCTCACTGGAGCCCACATAAGTTTGTATATGTATTGTGTACCTGTGGCATAAATGTGGAAATAGTTTTTTTGGGCAATGAAAAGAGAATAGAAAATTAATGTATAAATGATTGTTTGGTTACATATATTGAAAAAAATGTATATGATAGTGTTGATAATTATGGTATTACAAAACAATTTTAAAATATAAAATCTCATTGAGATTAATTGTAAAGGTTTATTTGCATGGCTTTTTGTTAGAACAATAGTACCAATACGTAAAAAAATCTAATTTGTCTATGATCTAAGAAGTTTGTCAATTTTTAAAAAATATGTGACGGATATGACCATTGAAAATTATCGATTTTGTAGAGTTAAAATTTTTGAATGACACTTCTAACAAAAATTTCTGGAATTGCCAGACTTGCTAAACCTCGAGACGGTTTAGCTCTAATGTTATTCGTAAAAACTCGCCAGCTAGAGTTTTCCGTCACTGCTATAAAATGCATTCACACAGATATGTTGTTTCCCCCTTATAGCCCTGGCTCTCCCTTGAGCAATGTGAGATTCTTGGACATGCGGTAATCTAACTTAAAGAGAACCAAACACAAAACAAAAACAAGTGGCTCATGACTAAGATGGCACATTCTAGTTGCATCATATCTTAACCAGCCCCACTACTGTGATTATTTTTTTTTTTCCCACTTTTTTCTTTGTCTTTTAGATGGCCTAAGCCTATAATACAATTAATAACTTCCACTTTTTTGTGGGGTGGCAGGCGGCTAAGCTTTTTGGTAGCTTAAATTCGCAGACATTCATGGACAATGGTGTGGTGAGCAAGCAAGCATGCTTAATTGAATATATTGAGCGCAAAAGACATGGGCTGAAAATTTAAATAACCCAATTGACATACAACTGTTCTGAATTTCCTCTCTGTCCCAATGCAACTCCCAAAAGCACAAAAAATGATTTTGAGAATACATATAATATAGATATATCCACTTTTTATCTTTAATTTTGTCTCTTGTAGTTGTTGGATTAAAGGAAACATTTCTTATATCAAAAGATTATTCACAGCCTATTTGGCTTATTTTTCTTTGTTCGGTTTTGCAAAGAAAATAAAATAAAAATAACTTTTGCTGTTAAAATAATGTGATTATGAAAAGTAAAGAGAAATTAAAATAAAAGAAAAATAGAAAGAAAAATCAATTTTCTTAATTTTTCTTTAAAATTCTCTCTTTTCTCTCAAACTAGGAGCAAAAGAAAAAGAAAAGAAAAGAAGAAAATGGAATAAAGAAACATTTTTTGGGACAAATATAGTTCCCATATAGATCACATAAAATATATATATGTATATAAACTTATAAAGTACACCACTTGAAAATATTTAAAGGTTCCGAACCAAACATTCCTTCCCGGTACAAGAAACGAATCTTGCCTACTCCAGCTGCAAAACCTTTCTAGTTCTTCCATGGCTCTGAATACACTTAACACAGATCCCTCGTCACCCACAAGAGGAATTGAGGAAACACAACATAACAAACACTCATAGAACCTTTCTCAAAGTTGGCTCGTTTATGGCACAAAGAGTCACAAAACACTAAATCTTTCTCATTCATTGCTTCTTTTCTTTTCATTGATAGAACACTAAATCTTTCTCATTTTATTACTTCCTTCTTTACATTTATTTGTCATTGATGACTGTAATCTGAGTAGTCGAAGTGGCTATATTTGGGCAAGCGTACAGAATTTGAATCGCTGGCTGAGTTTCCAGTATTTAAAGCATTGGAGTTGTGTAGACTACGCAGGTCGGGACATGGGTTTGCTGAGAAAGTGCTCGTTTTAATCTTTTCTTCTCTGTGATTTCACCTGTTCTGCGGAAATTCGATAAGCGATATGGGTTTTGTGATCTGTTCATGTTTGATATGGGTTCTGGAGAGGGGCATGATTGGTTTATACGGATTTGATCCTTTTGGTTTGATTATTTTGTGGGTTTTGCATTTGAGTTAAATTTGATAGTTGTGTTTTACGGCTACACTTGATTGAATTCTATTGTTTGGGCATTCAATTTACTGAGATATATAGATTCTGACATTGTTTCATAGGAGACATTGTTTGATGATTTCTAGGTCTGTGATAAGTCCTAGTCAGGATTTAGCAGCTACAAAGAAGTACAAATCTTTACTGTATACTTTTTTCTTTCTCCGGAGGACTAAAATTTTAGAATTGGATTGAGAGTTTTAGAAACGTTTTTGGATTCATTTGTTGCCATCATTTTGTGAATATGTCTGGTGGAACACCAGTTGGGAGTGGACTCATAAGGCAGAGGCACAACCAAGGATATGCCTCGAGTAGTGAGGACCTGGAGGATGATGCATGTTCAAGACTATATAGTCAGTCACTATCATTGTAGAGGACACGGACGTGAATCAAGATTACAGAGAATGTTCTTTGGATTGCTTCTGCTGTTTTTATTGTATACTATGGTGATCGGGATTCAAATTTTATTTATCTCTTGTGGCATGATGATCGGATTGAAAGGTAAATTGCTTAAGCTTAAAATTTATCAGTTCCTTAAATGTTATAAATGGAGTACAGTTAAAATATTTATTTTCTGGTTATTAGAGGCTAAGATTAACGTAGTTTTAGGCTTGAATAATTTGAAAATTTGTACTAGACTGGTGGAGTTTTGGTAGTTGCAAGATGATGAGACTTCTGTACTTCGTCTATTCTTCACAGTAACACACTTCCCAGTTAGTATTTTTGGACTGTATAGGATGTTTGCCAATGCAATCATGCAGTCATCACAATTTCAAAATGACTTCATTTCCGGAAAATGCCCATATCATTTGGGGAGTCTTGGTGTGATTTTATTTTACTGAAAAAAGAAGAGAAAAAGAAAGTTGTAGAACAACAAATGGACACATTCTGAATGATCCAAAAAGAAAAAGTTTGCCAATTGTTAATGATATGCATATATGGACTTATTTCATAGTAATGTGGTTTTCAAACTGCCCTGAAGTAATTTTTTTTCCCACTTGTGTGGAAATGGCATATCTTTGTTTATTTCTATCTATCATAATGTCCAAAGATTTGCTGTGCATCTTGATGGCTTCTTGTAGATTTAGAGTCCACGCTGTATATCTGTTCTGTCTTGATATCCATGTTGTATTTGTGCTGGCTAGTAAAACATGTATGAATCTGGAATTGTTAATATTTTCGCTTTTGTATTTTAATAGATTAAATTACCCTTGTCAACAAATTATATGATGAAATTAAAACTAGAAAGGTTAGGGTCATAACTAAGTTGCTTTTGTCCAGCAAAAAGATGGTGATCCTGATTTTTGATATTCTCTGTATATTGGTAGCCTCAAAAAAGTTGCAAAACCTTGATCTAACATGTAATGATTGAAAGGATTGCATCATGTTGTGTATTTCAATTTTACAATAGCATGTCATATTGTGTAGTATCATGCCATATAGAGCATGCTTTCCTCAACTATTAGGGATATATTTTCTTGTTTACACATAAGTTGGAACACCTGAGACATAGCTTTGCTGAATGTTGGGATACTTGGATTAACCACTAAACAAGTGACTTGTTTTGTCATGTTAAGTTGGAAATTAGAGTAGTTATACTGATGATTGATGTCTCGAAATCCATCTTAACTCTTGAAACTGGCCTTATATTAAATGAGTGCAGGTCTGTTGAGGTTCCGTTTGTATGTACAAGCATGGAATATGATTCAGTCCGTAAGCCTGACATTTTGTCTGAATTCTTGAGATGATCCAATAATGCAAAGGATGCTCTTCTTTGGCATTGACAGAGTAGAAGAATTGAATGCTCTTATCTTTTAAACTTACCACTTTTTCATATAGCAAAATATTTTGAAGGCTCCTTGGCTAGTCATTTAATTTGGGGATAATATTGGACTATAGGGTAATATTGACCCTAGAAAACATTATTAGATCTTTTGTAATGGCTGCATGTCTCTCCACTTAAATTTGGATAATTTCACAATTCCTGTAATCTTGAAATCAAAAATGATAAATCCCTTGGACTTCATGCTTCTAGATGTTGTTGTGCATTACCTTTCTCGTCCTTCTTTTCTTATGGAACAGAATAATTTGAGATCTTGTAAATGCTATGCACAGCTGTTTTGAACCTTCAGCTCTGCTTGTTCCATCCAATAATAGCGACTAGATTGGCCTTATAATTGAAGTTTTAGTCTATGCACACCTGTGCATATATATATCATTAGGAGTTGATGGCATCTATAAGTTAATGAGAATCTTCCTGCTCGTAAATTTAATCATCATCATGTGTGTGTTTCATGCAGAATACCATTATACCTTGGGTTGGTTTGAATCTTATCTTCTTCTTGCACACCAGTATGTTAGCACGGAGTTTACGGAAGTCAAGTGAGAAGTGGGATTTTTCAAGCACATCTGCCCTTCCATTTGTTACCTTACTTGGGATTATCTCCTTTTGCCTGTAAGAGGCCTATCCTCCCTTTTGTTTTTGTTTTTTTTTTTTTTTTTTTCATTTAGGATTTTTATTTAAGATTGGTCATCCCGTTCTTCTGGACTTCTCCTGCAGGTTCTCCTTTGCTTTGTGGCCAATTTGGAGTTTGTTGACCCTGCCTCTCTTGGTGACTCTCATATGCTTTAGTTTTGTACTGGCTGTACAAATTTTTTACTTGTCAAACTTACCCTCTACCTCGCATTTTGCAGCTCACTCTGTTTATGGCAGGAATGGTCTTGGTACCCTACCTGATGCTTGGGACATTGCGGCCATAAACCAATGTGCTCCGCATAGATTGAACTTTTTGGATCCAAGTGAAGAACTCCATGAACATACTTACTTAGGTGAATAGTTTATAACTTAAAGAGCTTATTGTTGGTAGCATTGATAGCGTGATGAAAGTTTTGTCCTCCTATATTTGATGCATTCCAACCGGTACTGGTGCTAAAAACAAAAGTTCTGATCTTCTTATACTGTGATTCTGTATTCTCACAAAGTAATCCGTGAAAATAATGGAAACCTTTACCCTGGGGTCTGTGTATTAATATCATACGTTATTTGTTTATCTTTTATTTGGTGACAAGTTGGGATTGTACTACTTTTTTTTAACACCAGCATAAGCAATTTATTATCTGTCTACTGGTTGCTTCTCAATTTCTTCTTACTATGAAGTTAGTAGATATATCCACAAAACAAACATTTTGTTAGTTTGGCACTTAAACTCTATATTCAGTACAGGAACCCTCCTGTACTTTAAGAACACTATATGATATTTTGCATGGCGTGCAAACGAGTTTCTTCGAACACTTGAGGGGTGAGATGATATAATGGTTTATGTTATTTTTAAAATATTATGGATGGAGATGAAAAAAAATGAAAAAGAGAAGATAGAATAATTGTGTGTTAATGAAACCTTGTGAACCTTGTAAATAATTCTCTTCATATTTGGAAGAGCAATTTTGTTTCACAGCAATACAGTCTATTAATAGACTTGAGAAAACTCTAATAACTTATAGAAACCTTGTAAAGTCTTCCTACCCAATATAGATACCAAATAGAGCTTAAATCCTGTCACTGAAGTCACCAAAAGTCCTAAAAGAAAGAAAATACAAAGACATTATCTTAGAAGTATTGATCAATTTATCTTCTTCTCGTGGATCCTACATCTTGATTACGTCGCCACATCCAACTATAGTATTTAGGATTAAAATTGTCTCCATTTCGAAAAATAAAA
Source organism: Euryodendron excelsum (assembly GCA_033060915.1). Classification (NCBI taxonomy): domain Eukaryota; kingdom Viridiplantae; phylum Streptophyta; class Magnoliopsida; order Ericales; family Pentaphylacaceae; genus Euryodendron; species Euryodendron excelsum. The sequence goes on along the minus strand of CM065393.1, from coordinate 12,231,359 downwards.
CCGTTCTCATTAGTGGCTCCTAAGTTGTGCAACTTGTCAAAACACTTGCAATTTTTGGCATACTGCAAGGTACACACAATGCCATTGAACCCAGGCAACCAATCTTTGTGAAGCTAAGAAGCAGGTCAAGTATTTGTACAGCTTAAGCAGTGCTCTTTAGTATGTGTACTCTTAGACTGTAAAATACTGAAGTTCAGGTTAATGCACTACCTTTTTTTTTGGCTGAGCAAAAAATGTAGGAAGGGGCAGCCAGCGTAGTAACCTCTCTTAGTGTGACCATAGGAGTTTCCACCCACTGCGGAATATTCGGTTTGAGCCATATCTACGAACCCGGAAGGGCGAGCCCATTACCACAACCCACCAAAATAGAAGCGACATTCAACCCTTTATCAACAACGTTTGATTTATGCAACTACTAGTACAAGGGGGTTAGAGCACGCAACCGTTGAGAGAAAAGTGAGATTTTAAACTCAGCTGGTGAAGCGAACTCAACTATGCCCCCATAAGTTGATGCACTACTTATGGGTTATATTTCGACTAAAGAAGATAAAGAAACTAAGGTTGGTGCTTGTTAAATTAATGTTTCCTGCTTCCTACTTCCAGCTACTTGTATTTTTAAACTAATTAATTTTGGCATTAATATGGGTAGATTATGGATGAAAAGTACAAGTAGTTGTAAATATAGTTGAGTTTCGAGCTTAAAATAACTGTTTGTAATTTCGGCATTAATATGGGTAGATTTCGGATTAGTAGTTGTAAATATAGGCAGCATTACTAATCCGGGATTAGTATCCTCCTCCAAAACTTAAAATTATGTGGATTACGTACCTCTCTTTGTGTGTCAGTGCAAGTATGTGTGCGTTGGAAATTATTGCAAACCCAACTGCAACATCTTCGCACTAAAAGGAAAAGCAGCAAGAGTACAAGAAGTGCTTTGAACTATTTGTGAATTTGCATTTTTTGCATTATCATTTCACACTCGGATGTCAAATGGAATAACTGTTTGATATTTCAAAGTGCTGAAAAAAATAGCATCCTTTTTTTCCAGATGGAGCTATAGAGATCATGACCAATTGTGCTATAGCTACTCAGACTTCACTAGCTAAAATCTCTGAGTCACTTTGACATCGATAGAGAGGTACGCAAACGGCTGATGACTTGTGCAGAAAACGATAAGAGTTAGAAAAGGAGGGCATTTAAATAGTTACATATGCACAACTTTTCTTCAGTTCCTACATCAGTTACATGTGGTTTTGCCTTCACTTTCTTTGTTGAGCTTCTTGCAGGGAAGGATAGGACTCATAAATACACCATCAACACTGATCTTTGACCTTTCAGTCTTTTTTTCTACTTCATAGAGCTATCCAGAGTGCACGTTGGCACCATCCAAGATGTGCTCACCCACGAGAAGTGATCGTCAAGTATAGTAGGTTCGTATTCCACGAGAAATTAAGTCCAATATGGGCTATAGGCTAAGCTAACACACAAGTCCCTCAATCCTTGCACATTTTGGTAAAATTGCTTCTAAAACGAGAAATGTAAAAATTAATTTGGTTGAAAATGTTGTTGGTTGCTTAACTAGAACAATGTAAATAAATGCTAGATTAACAAATTATGAAAGGAAATGGCTCCAATTGGTTAAATTACTCAGGGATTTTGACAAGGTTTATAATTCAAACCCAACACCTCAATTTAGGGTGTTGAATTCTGGAAATTTAACTTTGAAAATCGCCAGATCCGGATTCTGTCCGTTCCATTTCCTGGGATGGAATGGAGAGGTCCAATTCATTTCAGGGATTTGTGACACGTCGAACAAAATGGAAATGGAGGGCAGCGTTCTAACCACCTCACGTTCATTAAAATCCAACGTCGGAACGTTGTCGTTGTGCTCACAAAGTTTATAAGACTAGTTAATGAAACGGCGTATATCAACGTTTTCACTCTCTCTAACTTACGATTCTCTCTCTTTGGGTCTTCTCAGTACACCCTGTTTGCATTGTTGCCGTGATGAACGAGGGAAGTTACTCGATCATAAGATGGGTAAAAGAGCAAGCCGCTAACAAACGAATTTCATCTTCTCTCTTGCTTTGACTATCATTCTTTTCCAAAAATTGAAAAAATCCCAACTATTCGAAGCCGAAACAAAGCTTCATCGCTGTTTGGTTTCCCTTAATTCAATTAAAATATTAGAAGTGGTTTCAAACTCTCTCTTTCTCTCTCTAGCCCACTATGTCTGCTAGCCAGCAAATTCAGGGATGTCGACAGTTGTAAAATTTGGTGGAAAGGAGCAAACCCAACTTACCCGGGCTTCAACGGAGAAATCGACGGAGCGATGGCTCTGCTATCATTTTGGAGCTCTTTTAATCTTGGCTATGTGGCTGCATCGCAGCCCTCCATATCTGTCTTATGTGACGTGTCGTACATCCATGAAATGAACTGTACCTCGTACCTCCATGAAATGAACTGCACCTCTCCATTGAATGGGGAGGATCTTATTCCGAAAACCATTAATCCTCAATCAATTAAAGTTAGATCCATCATCAATGATAGATTTAACACCATCAATTTGACTAGGATGAATACACATTTAGAGACTGAAGTATTGAATTCACTACACATAGTCAATAATTTATGTGACCTTATGAATTTAGCATTCAATTGATGAGAATTACAAATCTAAAAAGATACAGCTCTAAAAATATGAGGCACCTTCTTAAATTCCTTAGACTAGTTGAGCAATCTTCACAATTGAATTCAATTGTAGAGTTGGCTTTGCATTTTCATGGAGTAATTGAAGATTGAAAGTGAAATTACAATGAAAACAACTAGGAAATGGAATTGAGATGGAAATTGTACTTCAATTACAAGAGTATTCTCCAATATATCTATAAATCTAAACTATATGTAAGCTAAAATTCACACAGAATTTTACCAAAAAAAAAAAAAAAAAAAAGCTAAGATCCTAATTTCAGGTACAAAATAGTATTTATAGTTGAAAATTAAAACAGAGACTGCGAAAAGTGTTCGAACGCTCAAGCGACCGACTAGCGAACCGCAAAAATCAGCCTCTGAAATTACGAACGCTGTTGCAGAGGCTTCATCTGGGCTATGTAACTTCGAATGCCATGCGTGACCGTTTGAATGGTTGGATTACGTTCAAATGATCAAAAGACGTTTTTGCCGTCAACCTTCTACTTTGATCCTTTTCAAGCCCAAAACCTGCAAATCAGTCATAAACACTTATTAAAACAAGATTAGTGCTAAAACTACAATGTTACTACTAACCTAGGGCTAACAACTAGCTATTTAGGAGATGTTGATTACACTTTAGAGTGTAATCACTTGTAAAGTGATTTAAGTAGAGGGTAACTTGAACTTGCTGAGGTACGATTATCTGCTTGGTTGTGGGAACTACTCAACTGCTTGTAAAGATTACACAGAAAAAGTTATTGAACACAGAAAGATCAACTGAAGATGGAATCTTTACCACAATTTGCATTCATTACATTTTGATATAGCTGCTCTACAATGTATTTTAGATGTTATTTTTATTTGGCTGTACATCGTGTATGCATGTTATATTGGGTCAGACTGTAAAGATGAAGCAAATGATTATTCATTCTGTTTTCTGGCTTTTCCACTAGATTTGCCTACCATGGGGTATTGCTTGGAGTCATGGAAATCTTTACTTAATTGAGTGGTTCCACCTTAGTTTATGAAAAGAATATGATATCTGGCTTGGCTTAGAGATTGCAGTACTGAAAGGCACTTGTTATGTGGGATGTAATTACTTCAAATTCATGTCTTAGTTTTTGTTGTCCGAATTCAATTCTTGGAAAACCTTCTGATAATTGAATGGAGCTCTGCACTAGTAAGTCATTTATTTTTAATCATTTATTGGTTTCCAGTTTGATTCTTTTAACTTAGCAAAGAAGAAATTGAGGAGGTGAATTTCTCCCATGATGGAGACCTTAATCCTTTCTAGGTCTTCAGGTCTTTGGATTATGCTTTGTATGGCTCTGGATTTCTCTTTTCTTCTTCTAATTAAGATTAAGAACATCTGGTCCTCTCTCTCTCTCTCTCTCTCGGATGGTATGAATCTACAACTTCATAGTGCCTCAATTTTCCACTGCAAACCATACTTGCGATGCTAGAAAGCAGTTTGGTAGGCATGAACCCTTCTTGGGAAGATGTTCAAGGTTCCATGCCATGAGGCTCCTATAATTCCAACCAAGTGGATCTTCTCAATGTGGCCATTTCTCAAGTACAACTAAATATTTAATTAGTAGAAAAGTAGCATGAACCACCATAGCTGAGTTTTTTTTTTTTTTTTTTCCGAGGCTAGCTCGACTAATCTCGTGTATGTACAAGTCTCCGTCTCACACAAAAAGATAATTATTGAGACAAAAATGCTGGTGGCCAAAGTTTAGAGTCTGGTAATCTACTCCTTTTTAAATTTTAAGTTTAAAATCTCTTAAATACCAACAAAAAAATATATATATATATCTAAAATATTTTAATATACACGTTCGTACTTCCACGTTACTTAGATTTTTTTTTCCTCACTTACCCTTTGTCATTTGCAAACACTATTTCTCCCGTACATCACTCTTTACATTGGGAGCTCCCTCAATTTGAAAGAGTAATGATTAAAGTCCAATTGGGTGTGGCAACCATTTTGCCATCTCCAAGATGTAGGACATATCACCATGAGTAAAGTACCATAAAACTTCTGAATGCACCAAATGAGAAAATGATTGCTACACTTGATTAGGATGCAAGTTTTAAAAAATATATAGTGTAACTGTTGAACTTTACAGCAACACAATTTCAAAATATGACTCTTTGCTATAAAATTAAAGGAATATAATGCAAGTAAAATAACAAAACACAGTATGTAATAAAATTAGTTTTTCTACAATTGTCAAATAATAGTTAAATCGTTTGTAAGCATCCTATTTTTGCCCACTCGATAATCTCCAGTCTGACTGAACTTGCTTTTAAAACCTCACAGGAATATCCAAGCTCGTACCAACCTTCAAATCTCTGTCCAATCAAGTCAACCGCTTCTCGGGTTCTCCGAGCCCACCGGAAGTCCAATAACCAAAACGTCCTCAGGTATTGTCCAATCTAATCCAATCCTGCACATATTCTTTATGATGGTAAGTAAGTCCATTCAATTTAAATCTAATCTAGTCTACCAATCGTCTCCCGAGCCCATTAGGCCCAATCGAGGCCTAATCACCCTTGTCGGTCCCAACTCTAGGCACATTTTTGAGAAAGTTCAAAATCCCTCAAGACGGTAAGTCCACCCTTCTAAGATGTCTTGAAACATTTAGGTGTACTCAATATGCAATTCTGACTATTCTGGTCCCGTTTCGGTCAACTTTGGTCAAAATGACTATTTTCCTCTTAAACACCCCAACATAATACAAATCCTATCAAACAATGAAAACATCTTTCAGGACCGTCCCCAAATGGTCCAACACGCTTAATATGTCATTCCAATCCATCCTGATCCTTTATGACCAATTCTAGTCAAAATGACCATTTACCCTTAGTGGCCCGAATGCGCTTCGAAACTACATCGGCTCTAGGTACCAAACCGGCAGATCCTATCATACGCCCATAGTCAATCCAAGGTGAGCCCCATGACTCTAAACACTTCTAACTCAATGAAAGTCCCCTGAAGCTCTGCTAGGATAATCTTTTCCTCCCGATTCCCAAGTTATAACACACCGTCAAATGACTTGATAAATACATAAATTAGAGAATTATCAAAAGCTTGACCATAGGTTTTTCCATCGATATGGCTTGATTGAATAGATCGCTTCTCGAAGCCCCTGATCACATGGCTCAAAAACTACCACTTTCAGTAACCCTTGCAACATCTCATAAACGCTCCGCTAGGGTTGTCTTTTCTCCCAATTCCCTGAATATAATGCACAGTCAAATGATTTGAGAAATGCGTAAATTAAGAAAATTTTGAAAGTATTTTCAGAGCACTTTTCATTGGTTTAGTCCGATCGGAGAGATCGCTTCTTGAAAGTCTCGATCCTGTGGCCCAAAAACTGTTACTTTTGAACATCCACGGAGCATATCACATATGCTCCACAAAAGTATGTTTTCATACACGCTTCCTGAGGCGATATCTTACTCTTCCAAACACCTTTCAAGCTCTCCCAAAATTATTAGTTCTTGAGAAACACTAAGAGAACATCATGGTCATAACCGATTTCTCCAAATCCTTCTCGGATTGCACAATTATTCAGTCAAAGTTTAAATGAAAAATCCTAATAGCGGAGCGTATGCTACATACGCCCAGATTTTGATCAAATCGATCAAAACTTTGCTTGCTCCCTAAGTTGAGTCAGTACAAAGTATGCCACATGGCGTTCAACTAATGGAATAGTACTGGGGTATGTGCTATATGAGCATGTAGTACATGCGCAAGGTCTCACCAATTTGCTTACATGTGCCAGGTCTCACCAATTTGCTTTTAAATATAGGCCTCCCCTTTTGCATATTTCAGAATAAAAAACAGTAGTAAAGCTTTGCAGAAATAGCCTTTGAACTCCAAAATTCTATATAAACTTCACCCTTCAAGCACCTAAGTTAGATTCAACCTCTCCTTAGCTTATACACTCCACCAACCAAGCTTCCAATGCCTTAGAAGGTCCATTTCTAGCCCCTTCAAGCCTCTCTGAGGCCATTCAAGTTCAAGACAAAGCATCCATGGAAGTTTAAAGGTGCTTTAAAGGAAAAAGGTAGTATTCTCTTTTACATTTTTGTCATTCTCACTCTTCTCTTCTCCTTCCTAGCTTACTTAGACTATTCTCTATTTTAAACCCCCATCTTTTACCCTTCTTTCTTGCATACTTGAAACAAGTGAACTCCTAGTTCATGCCTAGAGGAAAGCTTGTGAGACCCACCGTATAAGGGGATCTCTCACTAGCCTACTTTAAAAGGGCATGGCCTTAGAACACCTTGCAATTTGGTGTGACCTATAGCCTTGTGTGATTTTATAACCCCCTTTGCATATAGTTACTATATTCATGTATTGCATGCTTCGCCCCATTTTCATATTTATTATCATTTTGCCAAAATTTCACTATCACATTTCTATATCTTTTCAAATTCCACATTGAAGTGTTTTCTTAAAAATAGTCTTAAGAGTTGGTTCTTCGAAGCCTAGGTCAATTTTAATATCCTAGAGAACCCCCCTCCCCCCCCCCCCCCCCCCCCCCCCCCCCCCCCCCCCCCCCCCCCCCCCCCCCCCCCCCCCCCCCCCCCCAATCCTTTGACTTCATTTTGCATCATCTCATTTTACAATCTACAAGTTGCATTACAATGGTTTTCAAACCTTGCAATCAATATTGATTTTCTCAAATTTTGCTCTCTTGAGTTTTGTGGTTAAAATGGTCCTCATGGAATCCTCCCTTAAGTGGTCTCCTCATTTATTGACCATAGGAACCCTAACTCACCAGAGTAGTTTTCTACACTCTAAAAGTGATTTTCAAAACAACCATCTTTAAGAAGGTTTCTCAAAAGTTCATTCACTTTAATTTGCATAAAAATCGTTTTCCAAAACTACCATTTTCATCTTCATTTTTAAAAGTTTTGCTCTCTTGAATATCATGGTTGGAATGGTCTCATGGAGTCTTCTTAGGAGTGATTTTCTTCAAATCAAACATATAAACCCTAATTCATTAGAGTGGTTTTCAAATCTCAAAATTGTTTTTCCAAAACCTCCTTTTCAAAAATAGTTTTCAAAGATTCATTCTCTAATTTCCTAATCAAAGAAGTCTTCAAAATTATTTATTCAATATTAATTTTCACAAATTTTACTCTTTTGAGTTAGTGGTTGAAATGGTTCCAAGGCAATCCTCTCTTGAGTGGTTTTCAAATACCAACCATATGAACCCAACACTCACTTGAGTAGTTTTCATAAAATGGTTTTCAAAACTCACTTTCAAGTTCTATTTATAAAGCCACCTTTCCAAAATCACTAGGTTCAAACCCTGGTTCAAAACCACCTTTCCAAAGCCACTAGGTCCAAACACTAGTTCAAAACCACCTTCCAACCCTAGGTTAATCTAACCCAAGTTAGTTAACCATAGGTCACCTTAACCCTAGGTGTTACTTTAGTTAGTTAGCCCTAGGTCAATCCAACCGTAGTTTAACCTAACCCTAGTTGCCCAATCGTAGGTTAACCTAACTCGAATTAGTTAACCGTAGGTCAACCTAACCAAGTTTAGTAAGCTTCAAGGCTCTAACTCAAAGGCCCTTGTTAAACCCTTTTTCAATTACAAAAATCACTTGCATGGCATACTTCCAAAAACATCCTACTCTCTAGAGATTTCAAAAATCAACTTCAAAACCTTTTTAAATATTCTTATACCCTTATCTTAAAAAATGCTTTCAAGAAGTTCTCTTAAACTTGTCTCAACTAAAATGACTAAACACTTAACATTTTTCAAAAACTATTTTCAAAATATTTTCAAGAATTCACAACCCTAAAGTGTCCCTATCCCTCTTATGGTTACGGATTCTAAGAGAAGGTGATACATTAAATACAACATCTAAGGTTGTCCATATTAGGGTTCCAAAACCTTAAGTGTTTTTCAAAAGCCCTTTTCAAAAATAATTTTCAAACATTATATTTTTGAGGCAACCCTAATCCTTCCATGATTAGGATTGGTCAAGTATAAGTGAGATATTCAAGAAGGGTTCTATAATCCTAAAGTTTTAGAAACTAAAAAGGAAGTTTCTAGCTCCTTTTCCAAACATGTTTTCAAAACTCATAGCTCTAAAAGAGGTTAGTTCTTCAATGACCAACCTCCTAAAGGTGATGAAATATCAAACATGCCTTTTAATAAGGTATTGAAAAAATACTTTTAAAAGCTTTTTGAAGACAAGTTCACAAGAGCATTTTCAATCCAAACTCTACCTCCAAGGTTTTCAAAACAAGATTTCAAAATATTTCCAAAACTCCATTAAGTTGTTTCAAAAATATTTCAAAACTCCCATGAGTTAATTTCGAAAACGTTTAAAATCACCTTCAAACCCGATTTCAAAAACCCTTCAAATATCTCAAGTTCTATCTCAAAGGCATTTTTTTAAACTCTCAAGTTCTCTTTTTCTAAAGACTTTAAAGCGTCTTTAAATCTTTTCAAATACCTCAATTTGTCTTCAAAGCATTCCAAAGGCCCCAATGTGCCTCTTTCCTATCGGGCCCTTACCCGAACTATGAATGACCTGATTCTCGCTAAATGAGATACGTAGACAATCTAAAATAGTGCAATCATAATCTTTATTTTATCCCAAGTTCTCTTTTCAAAAGTTTCTATCAATTCAAGATTTCTATCTCAAGTTCTTTCAAAAAATTTTATATTTTCAAAGGTCTTTTTTCAAACTTGTATCATGCATCATTCATGCAAAAAGTGATGACCAAACCCCATTTTTGAAATTTCAAAGTAGATATTAAGTGGATAATAGTAACCATTTATTCAAGTGAGTGAATTAAGAGTGATTAGACGTGTAAGTACCAAAAGGGCGGGGAAGAGTGATGATCTTAGGATATCTTCTCTACACGTAACCAACCCCCGGATCATGGATTTCTATTTCAAAAACCAAAATCGGAGTCACGTTTTCAAAAGGGCTTTCAAAAGATTTTTCAAACCTCTTTTTCAAAAACCTTCTTAAAAATGATGATTTCAAAAATATTTTCAAAAAACCTAAGTTTAGTCTTCTAATTGTACTTAGTTTTAGGTAACTTAACACATCTTTAATTATGTTAGGTGGCGACTCCCATTTTTTTCAAAAAGCCCTTAAATCAAATCATGTTTTCAAGTTCAAACCGCGTCGCACTTGTTTTTCTAAGAGGATGAATTCTAGCGAGAGAGTACCGTGCTTTTTTTCAAACCAAGAGGGCTTTGGGGTCCAAAAATCGGGGTGCGACATTGTTCTTCTTGAACTATTAGGGATAATCTGCTTGATCACCCAAGAGGGATAGATCTTCTTGATCACCCAAGACTTTATTTCTATCATATAACAAAACATAAAATATAACTTGAATTTAACTATTTTCCTACACTATGCTTTCTTCTCTTTTCTCTATTCCCTCCAACTCTATATATAAATGAAAAAAATGCACAGTAATTGGAGGAAAAATGTTAATGTTTACATTATGGTTGCAAAAGTCATCCATAAACAGTGATTTCACTGTTTCCATAATACTTCCCCTGAATGACTTGTACACAAAAATATGCCTCATTAAAATCTTGCTAGGAAAAACTCAATAGGACAAAACCTTAGCAAAAGAAAAAGAGTGCAATATTCTTATGCAGCATAATACAGTATGGGTGCGTTAAAACAGCCTCATTAAAATCTTGCCAAGAAAAACTCTGTGGAAAAAAAAACTATTAGCGAAAGAAAAAGAGTACAGTATGCGACCCCCCCTAGTTCATACATCTGGTATGAAATTAATAGCTTCACTTGTTCAGAATGAAAGATCTTTGAGACGACACAAGCCAATGTTGTGTACCAATTTCTCAAATGTTATAGTTAAGAGTGTTTTAGTAAATAAGTCTACCAAGTTGTCACTTAAATGTATTTGCTGAACATCAATATCACCATTTTTCTAGAGTTCATGTGCATAAAAGAACTTTAGTGAGATATGTTTGGTTCTATCACCTTTGATGTAGCCTCTCTTAATTAGTACAATACATGCTGCATTATCTTTGAACAATATCGTTGAGGTATTTTTGATCGAGGATAATTCGCAACTTTCTTGAATATGTTAGATCATAAATCTCAATCAAATGCACTCTCGACTTGCTTCATGAATTGCGATGATCTTAGAATGATTTGAAGAAGTTGCAGTTAGTGTTTGCTTCGTAGATTGCCAAAATATAGTAGCGTTAACATAAGTAAATATATACCCGGTTTGTGATCGTGCTTTATGTGGATCGGATAGGTAACCAGCATCTACATAGTCAACTAACTCAGATTCTGGCCCCTTTGAATAGAATAAACTCATAGCTGTTGTTCCTCAAAGGCAATGGAATATGTGCTTCACCTTTGAGTTGGTACCAAACTATATCTTACTAATAAATTGGCAGAACATGTAATATAAAGTTTTATGCAATTTGCAAGACACATAAGAGCCCCAATATCACTGAGATATGGTACTTCAAGATCAAGAATTTTTTCACCATTTTCTTAAGGACGAAAATGATCCTTTTTATACATTTAGTGATCAGACAATCACGAGAGAACTCAATGGAAGAGCTTTATCCATATAAAATCGATTCAAAACCTTTTCTGTATATGTAGACTGCTGAATGAGAATTCCATTTGATAAGTGCTCTATTTGTAATCCAAGACATAATTTTATTTTTTTCAAGATCTTTCATTTCAAACTCCTTCTTTAAATAACTAGTAGTTGTTGTAATCTTTTCAGGAGTTCCAACAAAATTCAAATCATCGACATAGACTGCAATAATAGCAAATCCAAATTCTGATTTCTTAACAAAAACGCATAGACAAATTGTATTATTCACATATCTATTTTTCAATAGATATTCACTGAGACGATTGTACCACATGCGTCCAGATTGTTTTAACCCATATAAAGACTGTCGAGTCCCGATTTTTAACCAAGCCCTCTTAGCTTGGGAAAAAGCATAGTACTCTCTCGTTAGAACTCATCCTCCTAGAAGGACGAGTACGACTAGGTTTGAATTGAAAATTGATTTGAATATAGGTTTTTGGAAAAGATTTGGAGTTGCCACCTAACATAGTTAAAGATGTGTTAGGTCACCTAAAATTAAGTATAATCTGAAGACTAAACTTAGGTATTTCGAAATCATTTTGAAAATGTCCTTCTTAGGAAGGTTTTCGAAACAGAGATTTTTAGCAACACTTTAAAATGTTGTAAAACCCCTTTTAAAAACATGACTCCGTGTTGGTCTTTGAAACTAGAAATCTATGACCCGAGGGTTAGTTACGTGTAGGGAGGACTTCCTAAAATCATCACCCTACTCTGCTCTTTCGATACCTACATATTTAATCACCCTTAATTCACTCACTTGAATAACCGGTTACCAATACCCACTTAATATCCACTTTAGAATTTTGAAAAATGGGTTTGGTCATCACTTTTTGGATGAATGATGCACGATGTATATTTTGAAAAAGATGTTTGAAACTATGAAAGTTTTGAAGGGATTTGAGATAGAAATCTTAAATTGATAGAAACTTTTGAAAAGGAAACTTAGGTTGAAATAAAGGTTATGGCCGCACCATTTTAGGTTGCCTATGTATCTCATTTGGTGAGAATTAGGTCATCGTAATTCAAACAAGAGCCCGATAGAAAATAGGCGCATTGAGGCCATTGGAAGACACATGAAGTCTTTAGAAGGTTTGAAGACATTTTGAAGTCTTTGGAAAAAGAGAACTTGAAAGTTTAGAAAAAATGCCTTTGAAATAGAACTTGGGATGTTTGAAGTATTTTTGAAATCGGGTTTGAAGATGCTTTTAAATGTTTATGAAATTAACTCAAGAGAGTTTTAAAATGTTTTGAAACAATTCAAGGGAGTTGTAGAAGTACCTTGAAACAACTTAAAAGAGTTTTAGAAAGGTTTTGAAATAACTCAATGGAGTTTTGAAAATGCTTTGAAGTCTTTTTTTGAAAACTTTAGAGGTAGAGTTTGAATTGGAAATGCTGTTGTGAACTTGTCTTCGAAATACTTTTAAAAGTAATTTTTGAATACCTTATGAAAGGCATATTTAATGTTTCATCACCTTTAAGAGGTTAGTCATTAAGAATTAAACTCCTTTAGGGTTATGAGTTTTGAAAACAAGTTTGGAAAAGGACTATAGACTTTCCTTTGGTTTTTAAAACTTTGGGGTTATAGAACCCTTCTTAAATATTTTATTTATACTTGAACCATCCTAACCATGGAAGGACTAGGGTTACTTCAAGAATGTGATGTTTGAAAATTATTTTTGAAAAGAGCTTTTGAAAATATTTAGGGTTTTGGAATCCTAATGTGGACAACCTCGAAGGTTGTATTCAATGTATCACATTCCCTTGAAATCCTTAACCATAAGGGATTAAGGACACTTTAGGGTTGTGAGTTTTTTGGAAACATTTTTAAAATGGTTTTTGGAAAATGTTAAGTGTCTAGCCATTTTAGTCAAGACAAGTCTAAGAAAACTTCTTGAAAGCATTTTTGTTACACCTCTAACCCAATTAGACACCAATTATGTCACATTAAGCGAGGTATAATTGCACAGATCACTGTACATGAAAATGACACCTTACCACACATCCACAATAAATAAAAAAAACACAGCCAAATAAATACCCTCTTTTATATAACCATGAACCAGCGATGTCTAAATATAAAGTATATGAGAGTAAACAATACCATAACCTTAAACATGACAATCTCACATATAGGTACATAACAAACCCACAAATTGTTGCGAACATACAATAAAATACAACTATGACAATAAACTAAAAGCAACAACAAGAGCTTGACAAGCCCCAAGACATGACCACTGACATCGACGTGAATGCCACCGCGGCTTAGACTAAGATTATAGTGAACCAACCAACATCTCTATGTTACCTGTCAAAACAATCTGTGTGAGTGTGAGCTAAATATCAACGTGCTCAAAATAAATAATCGACCTCATAAAAAATGATAAATAAGCACCACAATGCACACCCAGATATAAATGATCAACATATATATAAATCAAATATGCCTCAATGCAATGGAAGTACCACCCACATCTATGCACAAATTTAGATAATGTCGGCCCAATGAGTGATGGCTCGTTATCAAGAATGCCCCACATCAACACCCTCTTTAGGTTAACCCTACATCAGTTAAACCTTAAGTTAGTCCCATATCGGAAAAACCTTCCTCTATGCAATATAATGCAAGACACATAAAATGAATGTATGCAATGCCACCTCCACCTCATATATAACCTCTAATTTCCTCTCATATATCACTTCACATATACCATCATTAATATCATGTTATAGATAATCATCAAGCAATTCAATGTGAATAAGATTATCTATATTCCCACTTGCCACTGCATACACATTCCATGACAAAGATCACTCTTTGAATGACATTGACGGATCTTGCCCTTCTTTTAGTTCCTATCACCACAACCATGTTAGTTTAGGAACTTCAATATATAATTTAGCAATAAGAATCAATATAATGTATACACCCCAAACAAGTTATAGAACTGAAATTATGCATTAGAAATATTATATGATAACCTCAATTAAAGTCCCAATGTAATGCAATAGCTGAAAGGTACCAAAATACATTAAGTCCTCTAATTTGCCAAAACTAACACAGGCTTCATAATCTGGACATAACTTCGTGAGATTATACCCAACAATTCCAAAGCTTTAGGAACACAAATAGACATCTCAGAAAGTATCTAGACCAAATTTTACATTTTTTAAACATGCCTAAGTATTTATTTGGTATTTTCTAAAACAAGGTAGTGCTACAAAAATGAGAATTTAGCAACAGATGATCTATCTTTGATAAATTACCAACACAAGTAAACGACATCTAAATAACCTGAAATTTGGTACAAATTATCATCAATCTTTCTAATAGATATAGTAAAAATTTTATAAATTTTGGACTACTCTAATGTCATCGAATGCTCTGTCAAACTAGGGGTCGCAGATTTGGGCATCAGAATTCTACAGAGACAGTCAAATTTCAAAATTTCACCATAATTTTAAATTACAACATTTTTGAGTGAATCAAAAGCGCAAATGATCCGCATAACCCTAACTTACAGTGTTCAAAAATTCAGTCACAAAGAAGATGTTTAGGTAAATCAAAACGTCTCCAAACAGTAGCCTATTACAGAGATGACTATTATGGCAGCCATGGATCTCTCACCCCCTTTTTCTCCTCCATCTTTCTCATTCGATGACAATGATGAATATACATAACATGCAAAAAGCAAGGAAGAATATGAGACACGTAAAAATGAATTGAAACTTACCTTGCAACCAATTCTTCCCTAGGTTTTTTTTTTTTTCTTGTTCTTCTTCCCCTTTCTTTCTTCTTCCTCTTTCTTCCTTCTTTTTTTTCTTTTCTTTCTTTCACTAAATTCTCTCTCTTTCTCGAAACTTCTCTTTTGACTTACTAGTCAAAAGAGATACCTAACACCCTTAGGTGTCCCCCCACATGTCTCCATTCTATTGGTGCAAAATACAACATGCTACCATCCCATTAGTCCAACTAATGCACTCTTAGTTACACATATGATGGTTAATGAAGTATGATAAATTACACACACATGCACCCACATAATTTTACATATTACCAACTATGTTATAGATATAATTAATTACTGATGAGATTATAAGATAGGGGTCTCACAACTCTTCCCTCCTTAAAGAATTTTGCCCAAAATTCTTTTACTTGATGGAAATAAGTACGGATATTGTTTTTATATTAAATCCTCACTCTCTCAAGTAGTTTCCTCCGTTTGACTTCGTCACAAAACTTTTACCAACGGTATCACTTTATTGCAAAGTATTTGTTCTCTTCGATCAAAAATTTGAACCGGCTCCTCAACATAACTCAAATCATTAGCTAACTCAATCGGTTCCTGAACCAACACATGAGATGTATCTAGCACATACTTCCTTAACATAGATACATGGAAAACATTATGTAGCTTAGACATCTCTAGAGGTAGATCTAACCTATAAGCCATATCACCAACTTTTTTCACAATAATATACAGCACAATAAATCTCGAATTCAACATACCCTTCCTTTCATATCTCAATATGCCTTTCCATGGAGATACTTTAAGAAACACTTGATCTCCCACCTTGAATTCAAGTCCACGCCATCGGTTATTCGCATAACTTTTCTGGCTACTGTGTGCCACCTTCAGATGCTCTTGCACTGTCTTGATTTTCTCAGTTGTGTCTTAAATCATCTTTGGTTTCAACAACTGTCTTTCACTGACTTTGCTCCAACATACTAGAGTCCTACATCTCCTACCATATAATGCTTCGAACGGTGCAATACCAATGCTAGATTGATAACTGTTGTTATACGTAAATTCCAACAAAGCAATGTACTCACCCCAACTACCTTTGAAATCAAGCATACAAGCTCGTAGCATATCTTCCAAAGTCTGAATAGTCCTCTCAGATTATCCATCTATCTGAGGATGAAAGGCCGTACTAAACTTCAATGTTGTACCCATAACTTGCTGAAGACTCAACTAAAATCTTGAAGTAAACCTTGGATCTTTGTCCAAAACTATAGACACTGGCGTTCCATGCAGTTTGACAATCTCCTTCACATATAGCTTAGCATATTGATACAACGTATAAGTAACATTTACTGGAAGAAAGTGAGCTGACTTGGTCAATCTGTCCACAATATCCTATACAGAATCAGGTCCACCAAGAGTTTTCGGTAATCCTACCACAAAATCCATAGTGATATGCTGCTCCTAATTCCATTGGGGTATCGAGAGAGGTTACAATAATCCCGTTAGTCTTTGATACTCAGCTTTCACTTGTTGGCAAGTTAAAAATTTTGTCACAAATTCAGCAATATCCTTCTTCATACTTGGCCACCAGTATATCTCCCGAAGATCTCTGTACATCTTAGTGCTCCCCAGATGCATAGCATATAGTGAGTGATGCACCTCCTCTAAAATTTCATTCTTTAAAGATGAATGATTAGTAATACAAAAGCAATTTCCCAACATCAAAGTACCATTATCAAGAATAGTGAAATTGGTGCTCACCTTCTCTGTCACTTCTTGCCTAACCTTCATCAACTACTCATCCTACATTTGAAGTTTCCGAATTCAATCAAATAACAATGGTCTCATCCGGAAATGAGCTAACATGACACCCATACTTTTCTGTTCAAACTCCACTTGCAAGGAAGTCACTTCCGCATACAATTATGCCCGATAATATCATATGCAAGCCAGTCTACTTGAAGACTTCCGACTCAAGGCATCAACTATTACATTGGCTCTTCCCAGATGGTAATGAATCACACATTCGTAGTCTTTAATTAGTTCCATCTATCTTCTCTGCCATGCATTCAAATCTCCTTGAGTGAATAGATACTTCAAGCTTTGGTGATCCGTATAAATTTTACAAGGTTCCCAATACAAATAATGCCTCCGTATCTTCAATGCGAATATCACAGCTACCAGCTCCAAATAATGAATAGGATAGTTCCTTTCATGTGTCTTCAACTATTTCGACACATAAGCAATCACTGTTCCTCTCTACATTAGAAGACACTCCAATCCTTGATGTGAAGCATCGCTATACACCACAAAGTCTCCTTTCCCGAAAGGAATTGTTAACATCGATGCTGAATTTAGCTTGGTCTTCAACTTCTTGAAACTGTGTTCATAATCAACTGTCCACTCGAATGCTATATTCTTGCGAGTCAACCGTGTCAAAGGAAAGGCAATCGATGAAAAGCCCTATATAAATCTTCCATAATAACCTGCTAATCCTAGAAAACTTCTAACCTCTGAAACATTCTTCGTTTGTCCCCAGTTAATGACAGATTCAATCTTTTTTTTGGATCCACATTAATTCCCTCAGCAGATATCACATGGCCTATGAATACTACTATGTCTAACCAAAATTCATATCTGCTAAACTTGGCATATAATTGGTTTTCGGTAAAGTTTGCAATATAAGTCACAGATGATTCTCATGTTATTCTTGACTATGGGAGTAAACTAATATATCATTAATAAAAACAATCATAAAGGAGTCAAGGAAAAGTCAAAAATACCCTATTTATCAAATCCATGAAGATAGCAGGTGCATTCATCACCCCAAAAGGCATTACCAAGAACTCATAATGGCCATATCGCGTATGGAATGTAGTCTTTGAAACATCATTGTCTTTTACCTTTAGCTAATAATATTCAGATCTTAGATCAATCTTCGAAAAGACACAAGCACCTTACAATTGATCAAACAAGTCGTCAATCCGAGCTAAAGGATATTTATTCTTTACGCTAACCTAATTCAATTGTCAGTAATCAATACACAATCTCATAGTGCCATCCTTTTTCTTCACAAACAAAACTGGTACTCCCCACGGCGATACACTTGACTGAATGAATCCCGTATCAAGCAAGTCTTGCAATTGAAGTTTCAACTCCCACAATTTGAATGGTGCCATTCTATATGGTGAAATTGAAATCGGTGTTATTCCTAGTTACAATTCAATAGAAAAGTCCACTTCTCTATCTGGTACCACCCTTGGAAGCTCATCTGGAAAGACATCCAAGAAGTCTCGAATCACAGGAATATCAAATAACTTCAGTTCTGATTTGGTAGTGTCAACTACATGTGCAAGATACCCTTCACATCCTTTTTGCAACAACTTCTTAGCTTTTAAAGCTGATATCAAACAAGTTGAAACTACATCTCTTTTCCCTTGGAATCTAAATTCTACTTCATTTGGCATTCTGAAACAACTTATTTCTTAAAGCAATCAATATACACATGATAAGAAGATAACCAATCCATCCCCAATATCAAATCAAAGTCATGAATGGCTAACAGAATCAAGTCAATTGTCAACTTTTTACCGCCAGTTTTTGCCACACAATCTTTATATACCATGTCTACTACTATCACATCTCCCACTGGTGTAGACACAAGTAAAGGTTGTGATAATGAACAACATGGTCTATCCAAATGCATAATAAATGCAATATAAATAAATGAATATGTGAAACCCTGATCTAACAACACTTATGCCTCTTTATCAACTATAGATACCATACCTATCACAACATTAGGAGTAGCCTGTGCATCCCTTAGTGTCATGGCATAGACTCGTGCTTGGGTGCGTGATTTAGGCATCGTGACTTGTCCATGTTGTGCACTTCATGTTGCTCCTTTATTTCCACCACCATCACCAGTCACATTACCTACTAATATTGTTGTCGTAAGATTCTAGGTACAATGCCTCGCTATGTGTCCCAGCTATCCACACTGATAACATGTATCGGACCACGGCATTGGACAATCCCAAATCACATGCCCCTTAACCTTACAACGATAACAAACGATCCCTCTAGTGTTGCCTAATCTTAAACCATTTGGTCTAACTGGCAGCCTCCCAGATTTTTTGCCCTAAAATTCCCTGTACCCATCGAACTACCAGATCTTGTACCTCCCACTCTAGGATTCAATTATGCTCAACTTTGTTCTACAATTGTCACAGTTTTTGAAGGCTTCTGTCGTGATGTTCTAGCTCTTGAATCAAATCTTCTCTATTTGAATTGTTCTCGTCTGCCCAAATATTCTTTCACATCCCGTTCCACAATTTTAGATTTGTTCACTAGCTTCACATACCTTGTTAACTTAAATGGAGATACTCGAGACTAGATCAATAACCAAATATGGACAAAGCTATAAAATGCTCTTCATACTCCACTACCGATATGCTCCCCTGCTTTAGTGTAATGAACTCTTGCTCTTTCTGATAACGATAGATAAGTTGAAAGTATTGCACATTAAAGATTACCACAAATCGTTGCCATGTGTTCGGTCCTCCTTTAGGTTGAACACTCCTTATGCGCTGCATGGCTTCCCACCAATTCCTCGCTTCACCTTTTAATATAAACGTAGCCAAGGATAATCACTATTTATCAGTTATGCCCATCACCTCAAAGATAACCTCTAACTTTTTGAGCTATTTCTCGGCCACCAATGGATTAGTTGCCCCCACAAAGTCTGGCAGATTCAGCTTTATGAATTGTTCATGTAAAGTAGTACTCATTGGTGCCGGTCTTGCCATCTAAGCTTCCATATATTGAGCCATAAGATTAGCAAGTCTGTCTGTGGCATCGGGGACACGTGGTTCCTAAGCTATCTCCTCTGCACCTCTTACTGAAGCTGATTACTCCCCTCCTGACTCTTGTTGTGCCATGCTTTCTACACTAAACCAGAATAAACACACAAGATACATAGCCCACACTAACCGACATCAGCAACACCTTAAGGTTCACTACAATCCTAGACAACAACTCTACACTGTAGGCTCGATTATATACTTTGGTTGACAACTTGCTCTGATAATTTTTGAAGATAAAGTATGGAAGTAGTTGAAAAGATTTTAGAGTTGATTTTTGAAATCTTAAGAGAGTAGGACATTTTTGAAAGTCTGCTATGACAATGGTTGTAAGTTGAAAGATCATTTGAAAAGGCGTCTTTGAATTGGAGTCTTGAAGCTTACTAACCTTGGTTAGGTTGACCTAGGTTTAACTAACTCGGGTTAGGTTAACCTAGGGTTGGACAACTAGAGTTAGGTTGGACTACGGTTGGATTGACCTAGGGTTAACTAACTAGAGTTAGGTTAACCTAGGGTAAAGGTGACCTAGGATTAACTAACTTGGGTTAGGTTAACCTAAGGTTGGACAACTAGGGTCAAATTAACCTAGGGTTGGAATGTGGTTTTGAACTAGGGTTTAGGGCCTAGTGATTTTGGAAAGGTGGTTTTGTGCATGCACTTTGGAAATGGGTTTTGAAAACTAGGGTGTAAATGTAAAGAACTTGGAAAACAAATTCAAGGAATTATGCAAATTTAAAGAAGATCATTTTCATGAAAATTGGCTCTAACCTTCGGTGGAGCTCAAAGGCTAAGGCTTTGGAGCTTCAGGCTTGGGCTCGGCTAGCAGGACTTTAAGAGAGAGCGATAGGGCTCCAAAAGCTGTCTGAAGAAAGGGGGAGAGTTTCTAGATCTTTTTTCCAACCCCAAACAGTGAGGGGGGAGGTACATATTTATAGTGCAAAATCAAAGGAACTATGCGCCACTCATAGTGGCGCACACCTTAGGTTTGGCCGTGCGCCACTAAGAGTGGCGCAGGCTCATTTATGAGGGCTGGGAAAAAGGCTAGATATGGGGCTTGTTAGGTACTGGTCGATTTGTAACCGCTTTTGACAGCCTAGGGGGTTGGTGTGCACCTCTAGAAGTGGCTCAAGGCTAAAAATTAGTCATGCTTCACTCGAAGTGGAGCAGGTAGGTTCTAGTTCGAAAAGGAAAGTGCCCGACGATAGGGCCCAACTAGAAATGGAAGGGAATACTCTGGAAAGTGCCTTGGAGGTTGCCAGTTTGATTCCCAGAGCCGGTGTGGTTGAAGAGAGTGACTGGATCGCGATCACCTCATCCCGAGAACTCCAGGATTTACCAAGATTGGCTGAGGTTAACTGGGTTGAACAGAGTTGATTGGGATTAACCAAAGTTAACTGGGGGGGGGGGGGGGGGGGTTGCCAATTTGATACCCAAAGCCGGTGTGGTTTCCTAGGGCATTTGGATGCCTAAGGGCAAAATAGTCATTTTGACCAAAAAACCTCCGGGAAAGGATTGAGGTTGACTGGATGGCACTAGACATGCCGGGTCATCCCTAGAAAGGTGGTCTTACAATTTCAAAGACTTGGTACTTTCTTAAAGAACGTGTTAGGCCCGCTAGGGGCAAAATGGCCATTTTTCACTAGGACGGCCTAGCAAGCGTCAGTGTTGACCAGTCTGGATCTGGTCTAGACTTATGTCCGAGGAATTAGTACTTTCTCGGTGGACAGGTTTGGAAGGGTCTTACCACTTTGAGGGATAAAATTTCTCAAAGGTTGTGCTAGACTAGGATGGTCTTCTGTTCTTGAGGGGTTTGTGCTTTCTCAAAGAATGTGCCGAATTAGGATAGTCTTCCATTCTTAAGGGGTTTATGCTTTCTCAAAGAACATGTCAGATTAGCGAACATTCTACATTAGCAGGCTAGCAAGCGCCAAAAGTGAACTGCTTTTTTATCTCGGGGGCTTAGGAACTTTTTGGAGATGAGTGTGAAAGGGGCTTTACCGATCCGAAAAATAAATTTTCTCAACGATCGTGTCGTATTGAGTTGAATGGTCTTACCATCAATGAGGGATCAACTTTCTCAAATGATGGGACAGTTCGATTTGACTTTGAATTTGAATGGACTTATCGTCTTATGAAAAATGTGCCGGGCTGGATTGGATTGACTAATACACGAGGGGCATTCTGGTCATTTTGCCTCTATTGAGCCCAGTGGGCCTGTGAAGCGGTTGTTTGATTGGACTGGACCTAGAAAGCCTACTTGGGCTTTGAGTATCCTTGTGTTGGTTTGTAGGTGTTGCTGGTAAGACCGGAGATCGCCGAGCGGCCAAAATGAAGTGCTAACAGCTAGCCTACTTTTTCTATCTTTGCTTGCCAGAGACAGAAACCGATAAAGTAAGGGCCCTATTTGGGTCACGAGGCGATCGAAGGGACCGAAGTTGATGAATTTGGAAACAGATTTTTGAAGTTAAAGATGATTTTTGAAATGACTTTCTGTTTTTGGGACAAAAAGTTTGGAAAACCTTTGAAAGTGTTTTAAAATGAAGCTTTTGAAGGGAAATCCGGGGAAACCGGACATTTGAATTTGATAGAAACTTTTTGAAAGGAAAAGTTTAAAAACTAAAAAATTGATTTGAAATGGGGCTTTTGAAGAAGGAAGCCTGGGAAACTAAGATTTTTGAACTTGAACCTTTTTGGAGAAAAAGCTTTAGAAAACTTTTTGAAATAGTTTTGAAACAGGACTTTTGAAGGGGAAAACCTGAGAAATCGGGGTTTAGAAACTCTGACTTTTTGCACAAAAGTTTAGAAAGCCTTTGAAACATGGATTTTGAAGGGGAAAGCCCGGTTAACAAGCACATTTTTTGAAGGAAAAAGTTAGAAAAGTTAGACATTAACTTTTTTTCTTTTGCAAGGGGAGAAAGTCCAGGAAAACCCATAATTTTGGAAGAAAACGTTTTAAGAAACCGATAAGATTGATTTTGAATTTAAAACTTTTGAGGAAAGAGTTTAGGAAACCAATATTTGATTTTTTTAAGATAAACTTTTGAAAGATAAAGTTTGAAACTAGGATTTAAATTGTTTTTTTTTTTTTTATGTAGGATTTGAAATTTTTGAAGTAAACTTTTGAAGGATAAAGTTTGAAACCAAGATTTGAATTGTTTTTTTTTTTTTTTTATGTAGGATTTGAAATTTTTGAAGTAAACTTTTGAAGGATAAAGTTTGAAACCAGGATTTGAATTGTTTTTTTTTTTTTTTTTTTTTTGTAGGATTTGAAATTTTTGAAGTAAACTTTTGAAGGATAAAGTTTGAAACCAGGATTGAATTTTGAAGTAAACTTTTGAAGAAAAAAGTTTGAAACCGGAAACTTTTTGAGGATGAAAGTTAAAACTCAAATATTTTGAGGATAAAAGTTTAGAAAACTAGGAATTGAAACCAACTTTTTGACGATTAAAAGTTTAGAAAACCGGTAATAATTTTGAAACCAACTTTTTGAGGATAAAAAGTTTAGAAAACTGAAAATTGAAACCAACTTTTTAAGGATTAAAAGTTTAAGAAACCTTTGAAAATGATTTTTAAATTTTAAAACTTTTGAGGAAAAGTCTAAGAAACCTAGAAAATTATTTCGAAAATGATTTTAAAGGACCTCCTTTTTTATACATACCTCTTACCTGTCGATGAACCCTTATCGAGTCTCTTTCTTCCTATCTTGTCTTTAGGATGGCTGACAAGGGGATGATGATTTATATAGCAAGTGATGGCTGAGTTGACAACGACGAGAGCTGCTTTTGGCCAAAGATAGGACTAGCGTTGCTGTCATTTGGGTTGATGGAGGCGACCAGTACACTTGGGTGATCGTACTGGGAATCCGTTGAGCCAGGTTTTGTTGAGGTGGAGTGTGAGAAATTGCAGAGTTGGCCTGGAGAGGATGGAACTGTAGAGCGAGCTATTCCTTCTTATCCTCCTTACTCTCTTGCTTGAATTTCACTTTCAGCTTTCAGAAGGCCTTCGAGAGGCTAGTAGCTTTTGGGTATTGTTTTTGAAATTCTTTGGGCTACTAGCGAGGAAGGGGCCCATGTGAGGCTTTTTAAGAAGGATGCCCTAGATAAGGTTGGTGGAAATGAGCTGAACTTAAGGAGTTATGGGAGGTTGTTCTGTGTTTGTAGTTCTTCTGTGTTGGCTTGACTATTGAGTTTTTATTTTGGCAGGCAAGATAGGATTCTTGTTGATATGTCACTGGAAGGATTTTGCTTCTCTAAGAGCCTTGAGCTAGTTTATGAAGGAGGTGAGGTCTCCTTTGATGGGTTTGAAGTATCTGGAAAGTCGAGCATCTCCGGTTAGTTCTTTATTTGATCAGGATGGTGGGCCATTGCCCCAGTCTTCATGGCTTGGAAAGGGTTGAATTAGGACAGATTGGGAGGTCGAGAGTAGGACATTGTCTCATTCTCTGTTTCTTATTGGCTATAAACAATAACCCAGGCTGTGTGTCATTTCTCTTTTGTTCTCTTCTTTTTTCAGGGCCTACATGGCGTGAGAATTCCATTTGGTTGAACTTCTTCTCTTAAGCCAGTCACATAGGGATTTTGACTTGGATGAACGTAAGCACCCCATTTTTGACTGCTCAGCGGTCTCCACTCCGTCTAGACTTGTGTTCAAGTCAATGTGCGCATATTTCAAGTCAAATCAACTTTCTAAGTCTAATCCCATCAATTCATCGCTTCGCGGGCCCAACCTTATCTAGGCCCAAATAGAGGCAAAAGGACCAAAATGCCCTTAGGGGCACTGTTTAGTCTAATTCCAACAGGCACGTCTTTCTGAAGACGATAAGTCTCCATTCCAATTCCAAATTAGGCACGTCTTTTCGAAGATAGTAAGTCCCCTTTCTAATTCCAACAAGCACGTCTTTCCGAAGACAGTAAGTCCCCTTTCTAATTCCAACAGGCACGTCTTTCCGAAGACGGTAAGTCCCCTTTCCAATTCTAAATCAGGCACGTCTTTTCGAAGACGGTAAGTCCCTTTTCCAAATTCTAAATTAGGCACGTCTTTCCGAAGACGGTAAGTCCCCTTTCCAATTCCAAATCAGGCACTTCTTTCTGAAGATGGTAAGTCCCCTTTCCAAGTCCACTTCAAATTCCAATCCCTCTCTCTAGACAGTTGATTCCTAGAAACGGTCTGACACGTTTTCCGAAAAAAATCTCTTCGGAACGGTAAGTCCCTTTAAACCTATCGATCGGGACGAGACCCCAAGTCCCCTAGATGGTAGAACGGTCCACATTTGGTGCCTGCTAGCCCTCCAATGCAAAAATGTTTGTTTAGGCACGCCTTTCGAGAAAGTTGATTCTCAGGCCCTAAGTCCCTTTAGCAGCTTCCCGAGATTAGGCAATCTCGGGAATGATCGCGAACCGTTAGAGTAGCGAAAATACACGTAAACATCGCGACCGTTAGAGTAGCGGAAATACTGGCAAATAGGTCGATAAAGGGAATTGCCAACAAACCCCTGTATCACGCGACCATTGTCAAAGTGGCGGAAACACTCAAAATCTAGGTCAACACCAGTGCCTGCTAGCCCACTTCGGTGAAAAATAACCAAACTGCCCCTAGGGCCATTTTTCAATACGTTTCTCGAGAACACATTTGAATCCTCAGAACGGTAAGTCCAACCTTCCGAGATTGTCTTAAAGGCAATCCGGCATGATTAGGTGCCTTCTAGTCAGTTTCGGGCTCATTCCAAGACTTCCGCTCAAGATGACCATTTTGCCCCTAGGCATTCGAATGCCCCGGGAACCACACCGGCCCTGGGTATCAAACCGGTATCCTCCCGAGAATGCTTCTTATAGTGTTCTTAACCTTTCTTTATCTTTCCGAATCATTCCGAGTCAATTTTGGCAAATCCGGTGCACAATGACTATTTTGCCCCTAAAGGACCGGTTGCCTTTCCAACCACACCGGCTCTGGGTATCAAATTGGCAACCTTTGGGAACATTCTAAATAATGTTCCCAAATCTCAAGTCTCTTTTTCTAGGACATTCTGAGTCCATCCCGACAGCTTTCTGGCCCGGTGGACTGTTTTGCCCCTAATGGCCCAGTCAACCCTTCCGACACATCCTATCCACGTTTTTCAAGTCAAATACCTCTGGGACACTATTCTGAGTGTTCCTGCCCTTTTTCGGCCCTCCGGGTTATTCCCGGCCTCTTCAAATCATTCTCGAACTTTTCGGAGTCACTCCTAGTGAAGCCAGGCTAAAAATTGCATGGTAGTCACTAGTATAGGCGCCCAAATCTTCCAAAGATACGTTGCTTGCCGACCTTAAAACTTTTCTATCTGGCTGGCGCAACTCCTAGTGGCACCAAGAGGAATTTTGGCTTGGCACCACTGCAACAGGCGCCAAGTCTATCCCACCTCTATAAATACAGAGCCTCTTCCAGCGTGAAAGGGATCCGCAAACTTAGTCTAAAAAATTTAATTCTCGATATACAGAGTTCGTACACTCCCAAAACCGTAGCTTCTCTAGGTTTTCCAAACCCTAGCCACCATACATAAACCCTAGCCTCCTATACACTCATACACACTCCTATACACTTATACACTAGCCTCCAACCCTCCATTAAAGACTTGGATTGCTGCAATTCGAAGCTTTCGAAGACCAAGACAAAGCTCTCGAAGACTGAATCGAAGATCGAAGAAAAAGCAAGAAAGCAAGGCGCGCAAGCCAAAGTGAAATAAACAAGACAAGGTAGGCTTTCTCTTTAAATTTTCGCACTTCCCCCCCCCCCCCCCCCCTCCTCTCTCTCTAACCCACTTGGGTTTTCTCTATTTTAATCCCCCATCTCTTTCCCCCCTTTCTTTGCATGCTTGAAACAAGGGAACTCTCGGTCTATGTGTAGGATTAGACTATTGGAGGGTCACCGTGTCGGGGGCTTTCTTTTAGTCTAACTGGAGACCACGTGGGTTCGGCCCCCTTGATTATGTGGTGAAGCCTTAACCTTGTATGTTCACGACCCTAATTTGCATTGTGCATATCATTATCTTGCATTCTTCCAAAAATTGTTTTCAAACTCGTTTTCAAAGCTTGCATTAAACTTGTTTGCAAAATTGCATCAAAATCTCCTTTTTCAAAATTTGTTTTCAAAATCACAATCTTAGGGTGATTCTAGCCTTTCTATGGCTAGGGTTGCTTTAGGAAAGTGTTACATTTAAAGAGACCAGTATGGTCTATATTTTCAACTCCTTGTTTTCAAAACCACTTTCTTAAAGTGGTTCTAACCTTCTTATGGTTAGGATCGCTTTAGGAAAGTGAGACATTTTTATACTCTCCAAAAACTCTCTTTTCAAAAGTCCCTCTTTCTAAAACCCTCCTTTTCAACAAGCTTTCCTAAAACTCTTCTTTCTAAAGTTGTTTTCAAAAACTCCCTCCAAAAATCTATTTTTCAAAAACTCTCTTTTCAATTCCTTTCCAAAACACGTTCCTCAAAATTCCTCTCCTAAAAACACTCCTTAGGTTTCCTTCTTAAAAAACACTCCCTAAATCTCTTTCCTAAAAATTCTTTCTAACAATCTTCTTCTAAAATTTTGTTTCCAAAACTCTCTCAAAGTTTTACTTTCCAAAAACCTCTTTCCTAAAATTCTTTTCAAAATACGCTTTCTAAAAAACTCCTCTTTAGAATCTTTCTCCAAAATCTTCGTTTCCAAAATTGCACTTTCCAAAAAACTCTTTCCTTAGAGCCCAAGTCAAGCCCTAGAACTCACAATTAGGAAACCCTAATTTTCTTTCTAAAAACGTGATTTTCAATCTTGTCCCAAACCTAGGTTTCCAAAACCCCCCTTTTCTACATCAAAATCATAAGTTTCCAAAAAACCTATTTTCTACGTCAAAACTATAGTCTTCCAAATCTAGAGTTTCTAAAACTCCCCTTTCCAAATCCTTGTCAAATCCAATCTTCCCGTTTAGGAAACTAGATCTAATCCTTCGTTTTTGGAAACAAAATCAAATTTTCTCTTTTAGAAACAAAATCCAATCCCTTCCTAATACAGATCTTTCCTAATTCAACTCCTTCACAATCTTCTACTTTCCTAAATCTTAAGTGTCCAAAACTTGAACATAAAACTCTTTCCTAAATTCTAAAATTCAATTTTCATATCTTTCCTAATTCTACCTCTTTCCAAATCTTAGCTTTTCAAATCTAAGTTTTCAAATCTTTCCTAAACTCAAATCTTGCCTAATCTCTAGATTTTCTAAAACTCAAACTTTAAAACTTTCTAAATCTTAAACTTTCTAAATTCGAAACTTTCTAACTCTAAAATTTTCTAAGTTCTAAACTTTCCTAAACTTCAAATCTTTCAAACTCTAAATCTTTCCTCATTCCAACCTTTCTTAATTCCACATCATTTCCAAACTTTAACTCCAAAATCTAGATTTGCAAATCTTTCTAAAATTCAAACTTTGAATCTTCCAAAAATTCTAAAGCTTTCTAAATTCAAATTTTTCTAAAATTCTAAGTTTTCTAAATTCAAAACTTTCTTAAATTGAAACTTTCCAAATTCTAAACCTTTCTTAAACTAAATTTTTCCTAGTTTAAAAAATTTCCACATTTTAACACTTTCCTATTTCAAAACCTTTCTTAAAATGAAACTTTCTTAATTCAAAATTTTCCTAAGTTGAAACTTTCCAAATTCAAAACTTTCTTAAGTTGAAACTTTCTTAATTCAAAATTTTCCTAAGTTGAAACTTTCTTAACTCAAAACTTTTCTAACTTTGAAACTTTCCTAAACCAAAACTTTCTTTATTCGAACACTTTCCTAAATTGAAAACTTTCCTAATTTAAAAACTTTCCTAAATCAAAACTTTCCTAATTTGAAACTTTCCTAAAACGAAACTTTCCTAGAGTGAACTTTCCAAAATTCAATCCCTTCCTAAATCCAATCTTTTCAAATCTTCCAAATCCAATATTCAAGTCAAATCTTTTCTAAAATCTTTCCAAGTCCAACATTCGAGTCAAATCTTCCTTAAATCTCAAGTCTTTCCTAAATCTTATCTTTCCTAAGTCTAGGTTTCCTAAACCTTCATCTTTCCAAAACAAGTCTAAATCTTTCTTCCAAGTTCTATCTTTCCAAATCAAAATCCAACCTTTTCAATTCCAAAATTCTAAATTCCAATCTTCAATCTTCTATTCTAAGTTCAAATCAAATCCATTTTCTAATTGAAATCTCTTTCTTCCAATCCAACCTTCTATTTTCTATCGGACTCTTGTCCGAACTACGATTGAGTTGATTCCTCCAAAAGGATACGTAGGTAACCCTCATGGGTGCGGTCTCCACATTTTTTCAAATTTCAAATTCCACAACATTTTTCAAGTTTCTATTTCCACAAAATCTTTTCAAATCTCCAATCTATTTTCAAACTTCTAATTCCAAATTTTTATTTCCAAATCTCTATTTTCAATTTTCAAAACCCTCTTTCCAAATTTAAACTTCTATCTCTTTCTTTTTAAATTAAATCAATTTCTTTCCAAATCTATTTTCAATTCTTTGTTCTTGCACTTGCATATCATGCATCATGTCTTTTAAACATTCCTTTTTTCTAAAGTGGATATGATTAGTCATTTGTTAGTTGAAGACTATCATAGGTGAATCTAGGGTAGATTGACATGTAGGTACCACAAGGGCAGGGTAGGGTGATGGCTTAGTACGTCTTCCCTACATGTAACCAACCTCTGAATCTTAGATCACTGTTTTCGAAAGACTAAAAGGAGTTATTTTTCAAAAATGGCTAAATGTTTTCCAAAGGTTGCCAAACAACCTATTTTCTTAAAAACCCTCTCTTGAGAAGATATTTTCAAAATCGTTTTCCAAAAACCCCAAGTATAGTCTTTGGATTATTCTTAGTTTTTAGGTGACCTAACTCACCTTAATCAACTTAGGTGGTGATTCCAAATCTTTTCTAAAAGCCCTTAATTTAAATCAATTTTTAATTCAAACCTAGTCGCACTCATTCTTCTAGGAGGGTGAGTTCTAACAAGAGAGTACAATGTTTTTTCCGCTTGTGTGTGTATTCCTCGAGCGCGAGAAATCTGGGCGCGACAATGAAGAGCCCGCCTCTTACCGTACTTCTATTTTTAGAGGCCTTTCCTTCGATAAACGCATGGGTTTAGGGAGGATGGGCACGAATGCATGCCCCAGTCGGTTGCAACTTGGCTAGCAAGATGATGGATCTTGTCACGGCGTCGAAATGTTGTATTTTGGAGACACCTTCAGAACTTGGGAAAGCTTCGGGAGGTGCCCCTGGAACTTGTACATATCTTAGTATTTCATTAGCAAATATCAAGAATGACTTATGATATTCATACTTATCATTTTGCCATGCTGAGTTTAGAAATCTGTTACCAATGTAGGTTCTCCACAGGATAGTATCCCTTGACCCATTTGTTGAGGTGTGAAACTTTGCTACTTTGTTGAAGCCGTCTTGGATTGCTAATCATGATATTTAACTCTTTTTCTTTTCTTTTCTTTTCTTTTCTTTTTTTTTCTCTCATTTAAGCCATATTTTCCACCTGTACCCTTATGGGTTTTCACAGATGCCGGCTCCACCATTGTTGTACGTCAACGGTCATTTTTAGGTTTTCACTACGTCGGTAGTTTTGTATCTTACCATGACCCTACTCTTTTACCCATAGTGTCCTGAAGGGTTTTCACTATGTCCTCAGGCCATGTATTTTCTTGTGGTTTCTCTCGTTGATGCCAATAATGACAATCATTGCCTGTTGTTGACTAACGTTGTTACTTTGTTTGAAGACTTTTGATGTTGCTTTTGACAAGGGTGCATCGAAACACTTGTTGAGTTGGAATAAAAGTTGTCTTCTCATAACTCCTTCTGCTAGATGGAGCACTTCCCAATGTAACCATCCTACGTTGAAGAGCAATGGCAATAATGACCAATTTGAAAGGTCTTTTTTGGACTATAACGTGAGCTAGGTGTAGGGTTTTTGAAAGAAAAGGATAAAAACCTCAAACCTATCATTCTACTCAGCTTTTTTCACGCCTCGGTTTTTAGGTGTCCAAGGTCCTTTCGACTTGGAGACAAAAAGGGCAAGTACGACTAGGTTTGAATTGAAAATTGGTTTGACTAAGGGCATTTCAGAAAATAAGAGTCGCCACCTAACTTGATTAAAGTAAGTTAAGTCACCTAAAACTAAGTGTTAATCCAAAGATCAAACTTAGGGTTTTTACAAAAGATTTTGAAAACTCCCTGAGAAAGGGTTTTTAATAAAATAAGTTATTTGGCAACCTTTGGAAAGATTTAAGCCCTTTTTGAAAATAACTCCATTTTATCTTTCGAAAATAGAAATCTAGGGTTTGGGGGTTGGTTACG
Source organism: Euryodendron excelsum (assembly GCA_033060915.1). Classification (NCBI taxonomy): domain Eukaryota; kingdom Viridiplantae; phylum Streptophyta; class Magnoliopsida; order Ericales; family Pentaphylacaceae; genus Euryodendron; species Euryodendron excelsum. The sequence continues at coordinate 12,200,053 of CM065393.1, read as the reverse complement.
TGTAAGGAAGATATCCTAAGATCATCACCCTACCCCACCCTTTCGGTACCTACATGTCTAATCACCCTTTTGTTCACTCTGTAGAATAACCGGTAACTATTATCCCTTGATATCCACTTTAAAGTTTTGAAAACGGAGTTTAGTCATCACTTTTGGATGAATGATGCATCATGCATGCTTTAAAAAAGTTGGAAAAACATGAGAATTTTGAAGGAGTTTAAAATGAAAGCTTTGAATTGAATGAAACTTCGGAAAAGAGACTGGAGTTGAAATAGAAGTTATGACCGCACCATCTTAGGCTGCCTACGTATCTCATTTGGCGAGAATCAGGTCAATCGTAGTTCGGGCAAGAGCCCGATGGAAAATAGGTGCATTAGAGCCTTTGAAAAGTTTTAAAGACGTTTTGAGATCTTTGGAAGGGTTGAAGACACTTTGTGGTCTTGAAAGCTTTAACTTGAAATTGGATGGTGGAGTGTTTAGAAAATATTTTTGGATCAACTCAATAGAGTTTTGGAAAATGCTTTGGAATGACTCAAGGGAGTTTTGAAAATGTTTTGAGGTCTTGTTTCGAAGGTCTTGGATATAAAGTTTGGAAGTGTTGAAAAGCTTCTTGAAAGAGGTTTTTGAAAATACCTAAGGGCTTTGGAACCCTAACATGGACAACCTTGAAGGTTGTTCTTGATATATCACCCTCCTTTGGAATCCCTAACCATGGAAAGGGTATGGACACCTTAGGGTTGTGAGTTCTTGAAAATATTTTTAGGAATACTTTGAACATAGACTATGGGGGGTATGAAAGGGTTATGAAGTTGGTTTTTGAAATCTCAAGAGAGTAGGAGGTTTTGAAAAAATAGGTAATGAGCACAACTTTAAATGAAAGGGTCATTTACAAAAGGGTCCATGGGTTGGCACCTTGAAGTATATTAACCTAGGTTGGGTTGACCAATGGTTAGGGGTAATCTAAGGTTAACTAACTAGGGTTTGGTTAACCAAGGGTTAAGGTGACTAGGGTCAAGTTAACCTAGGGTTGGACAACTAGGATCAAGTTAACCTAGGGTTAACTAACTTGAGTTAGATTAACATAGGGTAATTCAACTAGAGTCAAGTTAACTTAGGATTGGATAACTAAGTTAACCTAGTGTTGGATAACTAGGGTCAAGTTAACCTAGAGTTGGATTGAAAGATGGTTTTGAAAGGTGGTTTCATGCACTTTTGGAAAGGGTTTTGAAAAACAACTTATGTTATGCAAAAGACTTGGGTTGACAACCCTTTCGAAGATCATTTCCATGAAAATTTGGTTCTAGCCAAGAGTATGGTTTATATGGTTGATGTTTGGAGAACATTCCAAGGAAGGTTTCATTATGACTATTATCACTATTATCTTGACAAGTGTATGAAATTCAAAAAAATCAACATGATGATGACAACTTTTTGAAACACCATTTTTAATGTAAAGATGGAGATAATCAATTTTTGAAAAACATTTTTGAAAAAGGATGATGAAAACCATTTTTGAAGGAAACCATTCCAACAAGAGAGGGATCCTATAGCCAAATAAAAGGGAGACCACTCAAAAGAGGGTTCCATAGGGCCATTCCAACCACTAAACTTGAGAGAATGGAAACCTTGGAAATCAAAGAGTTTGGAAACCACTTGTGTGCAAGAATAAAAAAAGAAGGGGACCATTCTAACAATTTAAGGCTCCTATGGCCAATATAGAAAGGAGACCACTCAAGAGAGGGTTCTATGGGGCCATTCCAACTACTAAAATTGAGAGAATGGAAGCCTTAGAAATTAGAGAGTTTGAAAACAACTTTTATGCAAATTGAAATGCAAGGATGCAAAAGTGTGAGTTAGAGGTTAGTGGGGATTTTCTAAGGCATGATTTCTAAGGTCTCATTCTAAACTTCAAGGGACTAACTCTTAGAACCATTTTTTAGAGAAATGTTAAACTTGAAAATGGCATGGAAACAAGAATAATGCAAGCTTTGTAGCACATGGTTAGAAACACAAAAATAAAGCCAAGCACACAAGATATGATCAAGTTAGCAAAATGCAAGGGGGTCATGAATAAATACAAGGCTTTTAGGCTACACCACATAATCAAAGGGCTCCTAGGCCATACCATCTTAAAGTAGGCTAGTGAGAGATCCCCCTACACGATGGCTCTCACTTGCTTTCCTCTAAGCATGGACTAAGAGCCCTCTTAGGTCAAGCATACAAGAAAGAGAGGTTAAAGATAGAGATTAAAATAGAGAATAGCCTAAGTAGGCTAGGAGGGAGAACAGGAGAGTGGGGGAAGATACAAATGTAAAAGAGATACCACATTTTGCCTCCAACACACTTGTAGTCTTCAATAGATGTCTTGATTGGATCTTGAATGACTTCAAGAAGGCTTGAAGGGCTGGAAGGGAGTGTTTAGTGGTGTATAAGGCTTTATAGGTGAAGTGTATGGCCTTGAAGGAGTTGGAATCTAGCCTAAGTGTTGGAGGGGTGGAATATATGTAGGGATTCGAGATTCTGGAGCAATTTTAACAGAGCTTCGCATCAATTTCGAACCTGGAATATGCAAAGGGGGAGGCCTCTATTTATAGGCAAAACTTTCAAACACAGGCGCATGTGCTACGTGCGTCGGTACTATTTCACTAGCAGAATGCCACGTGGCACCCATTGTACTAACTCAATCTCGATTGTTGATCAAAATTTGGTCGATCTGATCAAAATCTGGGCGCATGTAGCATACGCTCCACCAACGGGAAGGTTCAATTAAACTTTACCTCGATAATTGAGCCAACCGGGAAGGTTTTAGGGAATCGATTGCACCCACGGTATTCTCCTAGGGTTTCTCGTGAACTTTCATATTTTTAAAAAGTTTGAATTGTGTTCGAAAGTGCGGGATATCGTCTCGGGAAGCGTGCATAAAAGGACATCTTTGCAAAGCATCTGTGATACGCTCCGAGGGTGTTCAAAAATAGCTATTTTCGTGTCGTGTGATCGAGGCCTTCGGGAAGCGATCTTTTCGATCGGACCGTACCGATGGAAAGTACTCTGGAAATAATTTTGGGAATTCCTAGATTTACGCATTTCTCAAGTCGTTTGATGGTGCGTTCCAATTAGGGAATCGAAGAAAAAGTCAACCTTGGCGGAGTGTCTGTAAGACGCTCCAGAGGTTGCTGGAAGTTGCAGTTTTTACGCCATATGAGAAGGGCTTCCTCGAGCGATCTATCTGATCGAGCCGTATTGATGGAAGGATCTGTGGATGAGGTTTCAGGAATTTCTTGGTTTACGCATTTTTGAGTCATTTGACGGTGCGTTATAACCAGGGAATTAAGAGAAAAAGCCATTCGGGCGGAACATCTGTGAGACACTCTAGGGAGCCTTTATCGAGTGGTGGGTGTTTAGCGTCATAAAGTCCTCCTTAGGTTAAATAGGGGTGTGTGACAAGACCCACTGCTCAATATCCTAGGACCAGTGTTGTTTCGAGGCGCGTTTGGGTTGTTAGGGGTAAAATGGACATTTTGGCTAATTATGGTTGGAAATGGTCAGGAATGGATCGGAGTGTTATGTCAAGCATGTTGGATGGTTCAAGGATGGTTTCGGAAAAGTCTTTTACTGTTCAGTGGGGTTTGTGCAGAGCTGGGGTGTTTAAGGGTAAAATGGTCATTTTGACCGGAGTTTGCCAGAATAGGACCGAAATTAGACCGGATGGCATGTGAAGTACACCTAATAGTTTAGTAACATTTTAGAAGGGTGGACTTACCGTTTTGAGGGATTTTGAACTTTCTCAAAATGTGCCTGGAGACTCAAGGGGTAAGTTTGGTTATTAGGCTTTCATTGGGCCTAGCGGGCCCGAGAAGCGGTTAACTGACTAGATAGGGGTTTGAAAGTTGATTTAAGCTCAAATGTGCTTACAGAGTTTTGAAAAGGAGTTCAGTTAGGCCAAAGATTACCGAGAGGGCAAAAATGGGTGCTTATAGCTTTGATTCCCGTGATCACATTTAACAATTTCATCCCTTTCTTACCATTTACTTTTATAACTAATGTTGAGGTCGCTTATTTGATGACTTCGACCTTTGCATTGCTAAATTTTTTCTATTCATTTTCTCCCACTTACTTAGAGAAAAACTGTTAGACTCTTCTTATTCATTTTCGGCCACTTGCCTAACAGAAAACAACATTGCTAGAGCTATTCCTTTTTTTTTTTTTTTTTACAGGTAATGCTACCCCCCCTTTTTTTTTTCTTTCCACGCTCCTATGTTTGGCTTTCGACCCATTATGGGTGGTGATCACCAAGCTGTCATATGATGGAAATATGATCGGCTCAAGGGGGTTTTGCAAGGATTCTTCTTAACTGTATGGTAGAGGAATTGAGGGCCTCTATTTATTTTTATCATTGTTATCATTGCTCCATCAGAATTTCTAATTACATAGAGTAGTGCTTTATCAAGCTTGGGTTGATGGGTGCTGGGAAAACTTTCCTGTCCATCTCTGCCAAGATCAATGACTTCGAGTCTTCATTGTTGGGCATGTACTTTGCTTCTAACTTTCTGCCAGGCTGTAGATGTCTTTTTGGAGACGAAGTCTCCTATCGAGGTTTGATTTTTCTACTGATGGATTTGGAGATGCTTCTTTGGTTGTACCGGGCATGTTGTTCTCTAAGAGGCAAGGTTGCTCATACCGCTTCGAGGGTTTGAGTTTCTCCAAAGATTTGGAGAGTGGGGGTTCCTTCTTTAACCAACAGAACTGCCTTATTGCAGTAGGTCAATGAGGGTGTTGTTTTCCCAGTTGACTATTGTATTTTGCTAACTCAATAGTCTCCTTTGTTTGTAGATAATTGGATAATGAGCTGTTGTGATTGATTTTGAAGTTCTGCTGTCATGTGCTGTTTTAGGTTGCTGGCGCTATCTATGACAATCTATAGAGGACCTTTGGAGAGCTTTTAGGGTCAAAAGATGCCAGCCTTCGGGATACCCTGCAAGTTTCATTTTTTTAGAAAAAGATTTTAGCATGGCAAAAAAAGCATTTCATTATCAAGAATCCTCTATTTCAGATTAACTTGTTACATACTTGATATTTACATGACACTTTGACAAGCTAAAATCAAGGGTTTTTCCCGTAGGCTTTACCAAGGCCTTCAAGGTCTGAAAATTTGATGGATGCTCCAATCGGCCAACTTCTTCTCCGATGCTACTAGATTGGCGAGACCTTGAGGAGAGTGAGCTGGTAGAAGATGAGGCATGGATTTTCAGTCAATGATTAAGGACGGAATGGCACTTTTTCATTTTTTTTTTTTAGAGGATCACCCCGTAGTTATGCCCTTAGTCCCTTCTCAGGTTGGTACCTTCTACTGTTGAGGTAGTTAGTGACCATTTTCCTAACTGTCAGATGACAAGAGGGTTTTGTCATGTCAATGCATGGATGGCTATTTTCATAACATGGTGTGGAGGTAGTTGCTTGAGAGGTAACATTTTGTTAATGAGCGGTCAATCCCTTCTACTCTTCTGCTCTTCAATGGGCTCATCCTTACAAGAGTTAAGAACTGGGTGGGATTACAGAGAGACTACATAGCTTTGGCTGTGTTCTTGGGCCTGGAAAAAGAAAGAGAAAAGCAAATGAAATTAGCAGGTGGAGTTAAAGACCTTATGCAATGCATGTAATATGAAGGTCCCTTCTTCGTGGGAATCTAGACATGATGTTGAGTCCATTTTGGAGGTGGTGTGTTGCCCTTGTATGCAATACAATACCTTCTCGGCATTGGCCGGTCGATGCTTCTCTGTTTGGGCAATCCAGTCTCTATGGACAGAGAAAGATTTGGGCCTCTCTTGAGATATGGTTCTATGCATGCCATGAACCTTTTAGGATTGGAAAACCCTTAGAAGCTTTGGTAGGTTTAATTAACATGAGATGGCATTGTCCCTTTCTCTCTACGGTTGATTGAATGCATGAGAGGGCAATGATTTGAGTTTCCTGTGCACAGTATAATAAAAATAGATAAGCAGTTCAGGAAATCCCATTTTATGTCCATGCTTCGTCTTTGGTTTTCTTGGTGTCGCACCCAGATTTTTCGCACTCGAGGAATACACACACAAGTGGAAAAAAATGTTGTACTCTCTCGTTAGAACTCACCCTCCTAGAAGAATGAGTGCGACTAGGTTTGAATTGAAAATTTGATTTGAATAAAGGGCCTTTGAAAAAGATTCGGAGTCGCCACCTAACTTGATTAAGGTGAGTTAGGTCACCTAAAAACTAAGAATAATCCGAAGACTACACTTAGGGTTCTTAGAAAATGATTTTTGAAAATACCACCTCGAGAGAGGGTTTTTAAGAAAACAGGTTGTTTGGCAACCTTTGGAAAATATTTAGCCCTTTTTGAAAAATCACTCATTTTGGTCTTTGAAATCAGTGATCTAGGTTCGAAGGTTGATTACGTGTAGGGAAGACGCACTAAGCCATCACCCTACCCCGCCCTTTCGGTACCTACATGTCAATCTACCCTAGATTCACCTATGAGAGTCTTTAACTAACTAATGGTTCAATCCTACCCACTTTGAGAAACAATGTTTGAAAAGGAACTATCATGATGCATGATATGCAAGTGCAAGTTAAGAGAATTGGAAAATAGAAATTGATTTGAAAAGAAATTAATTTGATTTGAAAATAGATTTGAAGAGATGGAATTGAAATTGAAAAGTTTGAAAATTGAAAGTAGAAATTTGAAAATAGAAATTTTGAAATTGAAATTTTGAAAATAGATTGGAATTTGAGATTGGAAAAATGGGGAGACCACACCCATGAGGGTGGAATTGAAAGTTTGAAAAGTGTTGTGACCGCACCTATGAAGGTTGCCTACGTATCCCTTTGGGGGAATCAGGTCAGTCGTAGTTCGGACCAGAGTCCAATTGAAAATAGAAGAGTTGATTTGAAGAAGGAGATTGAATTAGAAATTGAAAGTAGAAGATTGAGAGATTAAACTTTGAATGGAGGATTGAAAATTAGAATTTGGAATTTCAGAATTGAAAAGGTTAAATTTTGATTTGAAAAGATCGAACTTGGAAGAGAGATTTAGACTTATTTTGAAAAGATGAAGGTTTAGGAAACCTAGACTTAGGAAAGATAAGAGACCTAGGAAAGACTTGAGATTAAGAAAGATTAGAATGGAATGTTGGATTTGGAAAGATCTTGAAAGATTTGGAAACTTGGAATTTAGGAAAGATTTGGATTAGGAAAGTTTCGAATTAGGAAAGTGTTATTTTTGGAAAGTTTCATTTTTGGAAAGTTTTGAAATGGGAAAATATTGAATTTAGAAATGTTTTGAATTAGGAAAAGTTTAAAAAAAGGAAAGTTTTCAATTTAGGAAATGTTTGAATTAAGAAGGTTTTGAATTTAAAAAAAAAGTCTTAGATTTGGAAAGATGTTGAAGTTTTAGAATTTAGAAAGTTTGGAAGTTTAGAAAGATTTAACTTAAGAAAGTTTTGAATTTAGGAAACTTTGAATTTGGAAAGTTTTTAAAACAAGGAAGTTTTGAAAATAAGAATGTTTTGAGTTTAGAAAATTTTAGATTTGGAAAGATTTGAAATTTGAAAAGTTTAAGATTTAGAAAGTTTTAGAGTTTGAGTTTTAGAAAATCTTGAAATTAGGAAAGGTTTGAGTTTAGGAAAAGTTTGAAAACTTAGGTTTGAAAAGTTAAGATTTGAAAAGAGGGTAGAATTAGGAAAGGGTTGAATTTTAGAATTTTAGGAAAGATTTTTATGTTCAAGTTTTGGAAACTTAAGATTTAGGAAAGTAGAAGTTTAGGAAGGATTTGAATTAGGAAAAAGTTGGATTTGGAAGGGATTGGATTTGGTCTCTAAAAGAAAAGATTTGATTTTGTTTCCAAAAACGGAGGACAGGATCTAGTTTCCTAAACGAGGAGATTTGATTCGGTTTCCTAAAGGGAAGATAAGATTTAGCAAGGATTTGGAAAAGGAAATTCTAGAAACCCTAGGTTTGGAAAATTATAGTTTTGACGTAGAAAAGAGTTTTTGGAAACATGTATAGTTTGGATGTGAAAACAAGAGATTTTGATTTGGGGCAAAGTTTGAAAATCATGTTTGTGGAAAGAAAATTAGGGTTTCCTAATTGTGGGCTCTAAGGCTTGACTTGGGCTCTAAGGAAAGAGTTTTTGGAAAGTGCGTTTTTAGAAACGAAAGTTTTCTAGAAGGGAATCCTAGGAAGGAACTTTTGGAAAGTGAATTTGGAAGGAGAGTTTTTGAAAAGATTTTTCGAAAGAGGGAGTTTTTGGAAACATAGATTTTAGAAGGAAAAATCCTAGAGGGGAGTTTCTAGAAGGAAAATTTTTGGAAAGAGAGTTTTTTAGAAAGATTTTTGGAGAGTGTTTTTAGGAAGGTGAATCTAGGGAGTGTTTTTAGAAAGTGAATTTTGAGAAAAAGATTTTGGAGAGGAGTTGAAAAAGAGAGTTTTGAAAAAAAAATAGATTTTGGAAGGGAGTTTTTGAAAACAATTTTGAAGAGGAGAGTTTTAGGAAAGTATGTTGAAAAAGAGATTTGTAGGAAGAAATTTTTGAAGAGACAGAGTTTTGGAAAGTATGAAAACGTCTCACTTTTCTAAAGTGATTCTAACCATAAGAGGGCTAGAACCACTTTAAGAAAGTGGTTTTAGAAAACAATAAGATTTGAAAATATAGGCCAAAAATGTCACTTTTAATGTAACACTTTCCTAAAGCAACCCTAGCCATGGAAAGGCTAGAATCACCCTAGAATTGTGGTTTTGAAAACAAGTTTTTGAAAAAGAGATTTCGATGCAATTTTGAAAACAAGTTTGAAAACGTTTTGAAAAACAACTTTGAAAACAGTTTTTAGGAAGATGCAAGTCTATGATATGCACAATGCAATTTGGGGTTGTGAACATACAAGGTTAAGGCTTTACCACATAACCAAGGGGGCCGGACCCACGTGGTCTTTGGTTAGACTAGAAGAAAGCCCCTGACACGGTGACTCTCCAATAGCCCAATCCTACACATGGACCGGGAATCCCCTTGTTTCAAGCATGCAATGATTGGGGGGGAATGAGATGGGGGATTAAAATAGAGAAAACCCAAGTGGGTTAGGAGAGAGAAGAGAGTGGGGGGAAGTGCGAAAATTTAAATAGAATGCCTACCGTATGTCTTCTATATTTTGCGTGCCTTGCTTGTCTTCAATCTTCGGTCTTCGGTCTTTGTCTTGATCTTCACCTTCAGTCTTCAAGAGTTGTCTTCAAGCTTTGGATTACAGCTCTTCAAGTCTTCAAAGGATGGTTGAAGGCTAGTGTATAAGTGTATGGGGGAGTGTATAAGTGTATAGGAGGCTAGGGTTTGTGTAGGGTGGCTAGGATTTGGAAAACCTAAGGAGGCTAGGGTTTAGGAGGTGCTCGAGCTCTGTATATCGAAATATGTGATTTCTAGGTTAAGTTTATAGACCCCCTTCACGTTGAATGAGGCTTTGTATTTATAGAAGGAGGAATACACTGGCGCCTGTTGCAGTGGCGCCAAGCCAAAATTCCTTCTGGCGCCACTAGGAGTGGCGCCAGGCCAAATATTGGCTTGGTGCCACTACTAGTGGTGCTAGCCAATTAGGAAACTATTAAGGTCAGCAAGCAACGTATCTTTGACTAGCTTTGGGCGCCTGTACTAGTGACTACCATGCAATTTTTAGCCTGGCTTCACTAGGAGTGACTCTGGAAAGTCCGGGAATGATTTGGAGGAGCCGGGAATGACCGGAAGGCCAAAAAGGAGCAGGAACACTTAAAATAGTGTCTTGGAGGTATTTAACTTGAAAAGTGAGGATAAGATGTGTCGGAAAGGTTGACCGGGCCCTTAGGGGCAAAACGGTCAATCGGACTAGGAAGTTGCCGGGACGAACTCGGATTGTCCCGGAAGAAGACTTGGGATCTGGAAACATTATTCAGAATGTTCCCGGAGGTTGCCGGTTTGATTCCCAGAGCCGGCGTGGTTGGAAAAGGAGACCGGCCCACTAGGGGCAAAACGGTCATTTTGTACCGGGTTTGCCGGAACTGACTTGGAATGATCCAGAAAGGTAAAAGAAGGTTTAGAACACTATAAAAAGTATTCTCAAGACATTACCGGTTTGATACCCAGAGCCGGTGTGGTCGAAGAAGGAGACCGGCCCTCTAGGGGTAAAACGGTCATTTTGTACCAGGTTGGCTAGAACTGACTCGAAATGATCCGAAAAGGTAAAGGAAGGTTGAGAATACTATAAAAAGTATTCTCGGGACATTACCGGTTTGATACCCAGAGCCGATGTGGTTCCTAGGGCGTTCGAATGCCTAGGGGCAAAATGGTCATCTTAACCGGAAAGTCTCGGAAAAGGTCCAAAGGATAGTTTGGTCATTTTTCACCAAAGTGGGTTAACAAACACTGGTGTTGACCTGGGTTTTGAGTGTTTCCGCCACTCTAACGGCGGTCGTCGTGACATAGGGGTTTGTTGCCAATTCCCTATATCGACCTATTTGTGAGTATTTCCGCTACTCTAACGGTTTTGTGAGTAGTTTCGCTACTCGGACCGTCTCGAGGAATAAACTGTCTCGAGAGAGGGATTGGAAAAGGGACTTACCGTCTCCGAAGAGACGTGCCTGGATTGGAACCGTCTCGAGGACTAAACTGTCTCGAGAGTGGGATTGGAAAAGGGACTTATCGTCTCCGAAGAGACGTGCCTGGATTGGAATCGTCTCAAGGAATAAACTGTCTCAAGAGTGGGATTGGAAAGGGGTCTTACCGTCTCCGAAGAGACGTGCCTGAGTTGAAGCCGTCTCGAGGAATAAACTGTCTCGAGAGTGGGATTGGAAAGGGGACTTATCGTCTCCGAAGAGACGTGCCTGAATTGGAACCGTCTCGAGGAACAAACTGTCTCGAGAGTGGAGTTGGAAAGGGGTCTTACCGTCTCCGAAGAGACGTGCCTGGATTGGAACCGTCTCGAGGAATAAACTATCTCGAGAGAAGGATTGGAATTGGAAAGGAAATGACAATGCCCCTAAGGGCATTTTGGTCATTTTGCCTCTATTTGGGCCTAACAGGCCCGCGAAGCGATAGAAAGACAGAATTTGGACCTAGAGAATTGGATTCGATAGGAATATGCCCACAATGACTTGAAAACAAGTCTGGACGGAGTGTAGACTGCCGAACGGTCAAAAATGGGGTGCTTACACTTGGTACTTGAAAGGTGAATGGGAGGACAGACGACACGAAACAAGTAAGAAGTTAGTGCCTTGGTTTGAAAGTTTGTATGCAATGCATGCCCTATGGGTGCCCTTGCTTTGAGAAGGGGACTAAGTATGCTGTGTTTGTTCACTTTTAGAGATAGGAAGTTGCTCCTGTATGCAATACCATACTTGTGCCTATAACATATATTCATTCATACATCCGTTCATTCAAGGGAAGTAAATTGACAATTTTATTACATTAGATTTTTCTAGTGAATGGAATTGAAAATAGATAGAAAAGGGAGTGAGAACATTTTCCATTAGACTTTCCACCTATCTACTATTACAAGAGAAAACCTAAACTACTCTTGAGTCTTCGGTTCTGCCTTTTTGATGTCCAAAGGTCATTGAGCAACCTTGTCTTGGGAATTTGCCCCTTGTCTTGTGGCAGCCTTATCTCCATGAGTGAAAGGGATTGGGGTTCCTTTTATAAAATGATCCTTGGATGCATGTCATGTCCTTAGGGTTTGGAACCCTTAGGCATTGGATAGGCTTATGATTCGAGATTGGCTCATGGGTCATTCTCTTTAGGGTTAATCATATGCATGCAGTGCAAGTGACTTGCGTTACTTTCGAACTCTTGCCTTTGAATGATTACATATGTATGAGCAGTTTAATGGCATGAATGATAAAATATTGATAACAAAGCATTCACGTATGTAAGCATAATAACAACAGAAGTAAGGAAATTAAAAAGCGGTAACTCTTTCCTCCTTGGTTTTGAAAAAACACGTCTCTTAAATCGGGCAACGGTTCGGCTATGCTTGGGTGCTATATGAACATGAGGTTGAGGACTACTAATGTTTCCTAAAAAGTGTTGACCCAAGAGGTGATCTCTATTGTTTGTAATTGATTTTGATGATCACAAAACCTAGTTATTATGATCTAACATATTTGATTTATGTATGTAGCTTAGTTTAAATGGATCAGATTTATGGAACAATCATGAACTATCACAGATGATCTTACTAGCACTTCATAAGAGTGCCAACACCATAATGGGTATATAAGCAGGTTATGAGAAGTCGAACAAATTCAGGTTGAAGACACTAAAGACACTTGCAAATGGATATGGGTGATGATTTCTATGGCAAACTCATTTTAAAGACCTTTGATCCTCATTTTCTGTTCCACTAAAAGAATCATGCAAGCTTGAACATGTCATTCTCAAAGGCATTGTGAAAGGAGTCCAAACGAGAAGTATGTCGAGATTGATACCAATACAAAAGTTTAGTAACACTTGACAAAATGAAAAGACTTCACTACACAAGCAAATTATTGATTTCAAATGGTTTGATGAACCAAGAACTACAAGGTGGTATGAAATACCTAAGGAACTCTCAAAGATATGGGGGAAATAAGTAGAGCCAAGACATGTCTACACAATCGAAGATTGATTGACAAAGGGGATAAGTTAAGGTCTGTGGAAAGCAACAGCAACTATAGTAGAGAACTAGATTACTGACAATCTTGATCAAAGGCAAATGACAAAATAGATAGGGAGATAGATTGACAGCACAAGTTGAATATTGCTAACAACATTATGGAAGATCAAGTCCCAAAAGAAGCAAAGATAAAGGTTGGATGCACGAAGTGAAGTTTATAAATAGCATCATTGAAGAACAATGACCAATACAGTGGTAAGTCGAGATTGACAACACCAGAAAAACGATTGCTAACACTATTAGAACAAAAAATGCCTAGAGCACAATTGGCAGCACCAATAGAAGATTGCTAACAATCTTGGTAGAAAATAGGAATTCGAAAATACGCTCCAACGGTCAGATTTTTCAAAACTGTCTTAGCCGTTTGCGCATTTAATGCACCTCCAACGGTTCTAATGGCTATTTCTTCTAAGAGACTATAAATATATGAGTTTAAACTCATTTATGGGCAAAAGACAAAGATCTTAAAGTGCAAAAATCCAAAAGCCCTAAAACTTCCTCATTAGTCTACGACTGCCATCATTCGTGAGGAGTTACTGAATTGTAACTTGCATTATCTTCACTTCTAAGAGTGAAACTGATTATCTTGTAACCTTATTACCTTCAAAAGGTTGTTGTAACCCCTGAGAGTTTAAGTGTAGCTTGACAACACTCTGCAAAATCGAGAGCTTGGTTGAAACTTCTTGGCTGTAAGGATTTGGTGTAAATCCTTGGATGTAATAGTGAGCTAGGCACTAGATGAAACTAGCAACTGTGTATGAAGAAGATTACATAGTGGAACACCCTCGAGAAAATCGAGGAAGAGAGGACGTAGATAAGTATTAAGTCGACCCTTTGTAAATCTCTTATTCTCTACTTTCTACAGTTCATGTGTGTGAGAATGATTATTGCTGAATGATTGTGCATATTATTCTTGATTGCCAACAATCTAATTTCATAATTGCCTCATCTCTTGTTTGTTGTTACCTAAACTAGGACTGGTTTTGATTAACCGCAAAAATCCAATAATTTTTTAAAGATTCCAATTCACCCCCCCCCCCTCTTTGGGATTGTCCTTGACCCAACAATTGGTATCAAAGCCTAGTGCTCATATGTATAGGCTTTATATCTTTGAGTAAGATTCACGGCCAACATAACTGGAACATCCTTAGCAGAAGGTCAATCCACAAACAAGCCTCCCTTGTTTAGTGGCATGAACTATAATTATTGGAAAAAAAGAATGAAAATTTACATTCAATCTGTGGATTATGAACTATGGAGAGTCATTATAAATGGACCTAGAATTCCCACTAAAAGAATTGAATCTGGAGAAGTGGCCAAACCTGAAGATGAATGGGATGCCGATGATTTTAGAATTATGCAAACAAATGCAAAAGCTATGAATGTATTGTATTGTGCACTTGATCCCATTGAATTTAATAGAATTTCAACTTGTGACACTGCTAAAGAGATTTGGGATAAGCTAGAAGTTACTCATGAAGGAACAAATCAGGTAAAAGAATCTAAAATTAATATTCTTGTACATAACTATGAGATGTTTAAGATGAAACCTTACGAATCAATTACTGAAATGCTTACCAAGTTTACTAATGTTATAAATGGATTAAAATCCCTTGGAAAGATTTATTCTAACAGTGAACAGGTAAGGAAGATACTTAGATCCCTGCCCAGGAGTTGGGAAGCTAAAGTGACAGCAATAGAGGAAGCCAAGAATCTGAATACGTTGCCTCTAGAAGAACTGTTGGGGTCACTTATGACCTATGAGCTAACTTAAAAACAAAACACACTAGAGGACAAGGAGAAAAAGAAGACAATAGTGGCCTTCAAATCTGCCACAAATGAACCAAAAAGTGATGAAGAAAAGGATAAAGATTTAGCTCTCATTATCAAAAAATTCAAAAGGTTCATAAGAAAGAAATGGAGGAAAGGCAAAAAGTTTGAAGCTAAAGGAGATCCAAGCAAAGAAGACTCCACCACCATTTGCTTTGAATGTAAGAAACCATGACATATCAAGTCTGAATGTCCTTTGTTCAATAAGAGAAGAAAAAGAAGCAAGGAAGCTGCAGCAATGGCAGCAACCTTAAGTGGCAATGAAGAATCAAGCTCAGATGATGATTCTAACATAGAAGAAGTAGCAAATCTTTGTCTAATGGCCCAAGAAAAAAAAAATGAGGTATTTAATTCTAACTATACTCTAGATGAACTTCAAGATGCCTTTCATGATTTAATGGATGAAGTAGAAAAATTGGGAGCCAAAAACTGTTTTCTAAAGAAAATGATTTCTACTTTGACTAAAGAAAATGAAATATTGATCTCTGAAAATAATTCTTTGACAGAAAATATTAAAGATTTGGAAAAGTCTCTTGAAAACTTTGTCAAAGGGAGAGAAAACCTTGACTCAATTTTAGCAAATCAAAAATGCACTTTTGATAAAGAAGGAATTGGTTACAATCTGTTTATGAAAAAGAAGTCATACAAAAATTTCTTTGCTCAACCAAATGCCTCCTGTAACAGATGTTTTTACTGTCAAAAATTTGGTCATTGTGTTAGTCAATGTTGGTTACGAAGAACTTCCTTAAAAGACGACAAGATGAAATGGGTGCCAAAGGAAATTGTTGACACTAACTCTACTAGACCCAATATGAAGTGGGTACCAAAAATTAGAACTTGAAATCTGCTCTGTGCAGGTCTGTTTAAGATCTCATGTGAAGAAGGAAGTACGGTATTTGGACAGTGGTTATTCAAGGCACATGACAGGGAATGAAAGTCATTTCTCCTCACTTACACGCAAAGATGGAGGAATGGTAACCATTGATGACAATAACAAGGGTAAAATTATTGGGATTGACAGCATTGGTAAGAAATCCTCTACTATAATTGAAAATGTCCTAGTTAAAGGTATTATGCATAACTTACTGAGCATCAGTCAGCTATGTGACAAAGGCTTCAAGGTAATTTTTGAATCTTTAAAATGCTCTGTGGTGACTATTATTGACGGCTATACTGCTTTGACAGGAATTAGATAGGGTAACATATATGTTTTCTATCTGAATGATCTGTTTGCATCTAATTTAAAATGTTTACCTGCTGTAAATAAACCTGATGCATGGTTGTGGCATAGAAGGTTAGGACACACCAGTATGAGCGCAATTTCTAAAGCTGCAAAATATGACATGGTGGTTGGCCGACCTAAAATCAGGTTTGAAAAAGATATGTGATGCATGTCAGAATGGTAAGCAGATTATAGAATCTTTTAAATCAAAAACAAAACTTTCAACCATAAGACCTCTACAATTGCTACATATGGACTTATTTGGACCTACCAGAACTCTTAGTCTTGGAGAAAAATAGTATACTTTTGTAATTGTGAATGATTATTCTAAATACACTTGGACTTACTTTCTTGCTCACAAAGATGAAACTATATCTATGTTTGTCAAGTTTTGCAAAAGGGTTCAAAATGAAATAGGCTTTGCTATATCTGCTATTAGACCAGACCATGGAGGAGAATTTGATTGCTCCCTATTTGAAATTTTCTTTTATGAGAATGGTTTTGAGCATAATTTTTCCGCTCCTAGAACTCCTTGGCAAAATGGTGTTGTTGAAAGGAAAAACAGGAATTTAGAAAAAATGGCAAGAACTATGCTTTGTGATAATGCTCTACCTAAATATTTCTGGGCTGAGGCAGTGAATATTGCTTGTTATGTTCTTAACAGAATTTTTGTTAGAAGACATTTGAAAAAGACACCTTATGAGCTGTGGAAAGAGAGAAAACCAAATATTTCTTACTTCCATGTTTTTGGTTGCAAATGCTTTATACTAAACAATAACAAAGATAATCTAGGAAAATTTGATGCAAAGTCTGATGAAGGGATTTTTCTTAGTTATTCTATGCATAGTAAAGTTTTAAAGTATTCAACAAAAGAACTTTGGTAGTTGAAGAATCCATTCATGTTAGATTTGATGAAACTAACTCTCCTGCAAGTAGAAATGATGAAGCAGATGAACCATGTCCAAGTGCTAGCAATATAAATGAAGTGCCAACACTTGGAGCAACCGTACCAGTAAAAAATAGATAAGCTGAATTTGAAGAAAAAGAACCAAGACCAACCTTATCTTAACAACAAATAGAAGTGAATGAGGGATATCCAATTCTTGGTGATCCATCACCCTCACACTTTGTACAACATCACCCTCAAGATCAAATTCTTGGTGATCCATCAAAAGGAGTAAAAACCAGATCTTCTATTAGAAATCTATGTGCTCACTCTGTCTTCTTATCACAAATAGAGCTAAAAACCTTTCAAGAAGCAGAAAAAGATGAATACTGGATCAATGCTGTGCAAGAAGAACTAAATCAGTTTGAAAGAAGCAAAGTATGAAACCTAGTGTTTAGACCTGAAGGATATCCAATTGTAAGCACCAAATGGGTTTTCAGAAACAAGGTGGATGAAGCTGGCACTGTCATCAGAAACAAAGCAAGGTTGGTTCCTTAAGGCTACAGTCAAGAGGAAAGTATTGACTACGATGAAACTTTTGCACCTATTGCTAAATTAGAAGCAATTAGGATGCTACTTGCTTTTGCATGCTTTAAAAACTTTAAGCTTTATCAAATGGATGTCAAAAGTGCTTTCCTAAATGGTGTTATAAGTCAAAAAGTGTATGTTGAGCAACCATCAGGTTTTGAAAATGATAAGTTTCCTGATCATGTTTTCAAATTGTCCAAGGCACTATATGGCCTAAAACGAGCACTTAGAGCTTGGTATAAAAGACTAAGTAGTTTTCTATTGAAAAATGATTTTACAATAGGTAAAGTTGACATTACTCTATTTATCAAAAACAAAAAATCTGGCATGCTTATTGTACAGATATATGTAGATAATATTGTCTTTGGTTCTACTAATGAAAATCTATGTAAGGAGTTTGCTAAAAGTATGCAGGGAGAATTTGAGATGAGCATGATGGGAGAGTTAACATTCTTTCTTAGGCTACAAATCAAGTAATCTAGATATGGAATCTTCATAAGCCAGTCCAAGTACATCAAGGATCTGCTCAAAAGATTTAATTTTGAAGATCTAAAACAGATCAGTACACCTACGAATATGTCAACCAAATTGGAGGTAGATGATACACGTAAGTCTGTTGATACAAAATTGTTTAGAAGCATGATAGCATCTCTGTTACACTTAACTGCAAGTCGACTAGACATCATGTTCAGTGTGTGTATGTGTGCTAGATTTCAAGCTAATCCTAAAGAGTCACACCTCACTGCTGTAAAAAGAATTTTTAGATACTTAAAACAAACTTATAATCTTGGTATATGGTACCTATGTGGTACACCATTTGAACTTGTCGGATACACTGATGCAGATTATACTGGAAGTAAAACTGATCGAAAGAGCACCAGTGGTGCATGTCAATTTCTTGAAAACATGATTATATCATAGTCTAGCAAGAAACAAAATTCAGTGGCCCTTTCAACTGCAGAAGTTGAGTACATAGCTGCTGGTAGTTGTTGTGCTCAGGTTCTGTGGATTAAACACCAACTTGAAGACTATGGGCTTACTTAGGATCATATCCTTATCAGATGTGACAACACCAGTGCAATAAATTTGACCAATAACCCTATCCAACACTCTAGAACCAAACATATTGATATTAGACACCATTTTATTAGAGACCATACACAAAATGGTGATGTCAATCTGGAGTTTGTCAGCACTAATCATCAGTTAGCTGACATTTTTACCAAACCTTTGAATGAAGATAGATTTTGCATGATTCGAAGAAAACTTGGTATATGCAATCCTGTTTGATAGATATTGTGTGTTATTATTTATTTCTCTTGTATGGATTTCTTTCACGATTTGAGTTATTTTAATTTAAGTATTGTTTGAGGATGTAAAAGTGTCGCCAATATTGGCTGGTGCCATTAATCACTGAACTCATATTGAAAATTTCATATGATCACAACACATTGGCAACACCTATAAAAGGTTCCAGCAATTCTGCATACTTAAAATTGTCGGGTCTTTACTTATAAATACTTAGAGCCCTAGATTGCCATCCCACTTCGACATTTTAGTTTTCCCTGTTCTAAAGATAACCATTCCCTCCAATTTTCAAATCCTCAAAACCACCTTCTTACACTTCGATTCAAACATCATTCCCACCAAAACGTCTCAAGAAGCACTTGTAGCAGTATAAATCGAAAAATGGCAGAGATTTCTCGGGATCCTAGTGCTGAACAAATGGTAACTGCTCCTCTCGTCATTGATCAAAGAGTGAAGAGGAAAACCAGAAAAGAAAAGGCGAGCAAAATGGGAGAGGTCTCAAAGAAAAGAAAAAGGGGTGACCAAGAAAAGGTTGAGGAAGAAGAAGTATTAGACCCCGATGTTCTGAAGAATGGTCCCTATTTCAATCGGGTCTTATTTAAGGAAAGGTATGAAACTTCTTTCTGTACTAGAAAAGTTATAAAGGCTAGATTTTTTTATTTCGACTTCTTTGTGGGGATGGGGATTAATTTTAGAGAGAAATTTTCCTATCTGGGGTGGTTAGAAATGGCCACGTTCAAAGAGAAAGTTTACATAGAACTGGTGAGGCATTTTTATGCCAATCTTAAGCCATTCACCAGTAACCCCAACCGATTGACTAGTTTTGTAAAAGGGTTAAAGATTAAACTTAGTGGAAGGGTTTTACAAAACATCTTTGGTCTTCTTAGGGCTGGCATTGAGAATCGACCTAAGAATCCAAGGGTAGTATTCTCTGTGATTTTGGGGAAAGAGGTACGAAACAAGAAAAGAAAAACTATAACCTCTGATGAACTCTATTTGGAACTGAAAATAGTTCATCACTTCCTTAATCATTGCCTGGCTCCAAAGAGTGACAATTTGAGTACATCTCTGAGACTGAGTTGCTTCTTCAGTGGTGTTATGCAAGTAAAGACAAGAGACCTCACATGGCTATTATCCTTCTAGACAAAATGAGAGCAGCTTCCACCCACAAGACCAGTGGCCTACCATATGGTATGGCCCTTACTAGGATTTTCAAGCATTTTGGTGTTGAGCTTACAGGAGAAAATGGAGAAACTGTGAAGGAAAGACTAGATGGGATTAATGAGTCAATTCTGAAGAGCATGAGGTATGAGAAGAATGCTGAAACAGACCAATGGGTTAGAAAGAAAGACAGTCACCCCTTTACTGCCTCCTCATCATAAGCAGAACCAGAGGAACCTAAAGATTTCGATTTTGAAACTAAAATGGTTGGGCTGATGCATCAATTTGATTCCAAACTTGGCACGTGCCTAACTGTGGTTGAGTCTCTAGAGACAAGGTGGGGGAGCTGTCCAAGGAAGTAAAAGATACCAAGATGGAAATCAAAGAGGTAATTCTAAGAGCCTTGAAGGAAGACGAGGCTGCCTCTAAATTTGAAGAAGAAGAATCTGACCAAGGGGTGTCTGGTGAGAAGGAATTTGAAGAAGAAGTTCCTACAGAGAAAGAACTCAGTAGGGAAGAACTAGACCAAGAACAGGGCCAGAAAGCTACAAAAGTAGACCAAGGATCAGAAAAGGAAACTGTGGAGTTTGGGAAAGAACCAGATGAGGAGAAAGAAGTTGAAGACCCAGCTATTGAACAGCCTGAGAAGAATGCCACAGAAAAGTAAGAATCAGCACCTGAGCATTCTGAAGTCCTAGATAAAAGGAAAGCCCTTGTTGCAAGTGCTGACACTTCTGCACCTCCTTCTTCTTTTTCTCCTCCCTCCAAACCCAGATAAAAGCAACGAGCTCGAAAGAAAGTTCCCTTCCTTCCTATCACCAAACCTTATGGCCTTAGAGATAGACCTTGCAAAGGAGTCTCTAACACCCCTGATGATCCTTTTATTCTGTGATCGTGCATGTCATTTTAGTTTTTGTGAATAGTTAAACCTTTAGTTTATTTTGTCTCTATTTTGAATATTGCTAGCCCCTTTGGACCAGTTTGTTACACAATCTTTTTAAATCTTTATGCACTTTTCTGGCTATGTTGCTACTGCTTCAATGCCTTATCTCTATTTTGATGTTGCTGCTTGAATGCTTACTTCCTTTACATACTTTATTTCTATTTTAACATTTTTTTGCTATTGTACCTGTAAATTTTATCATTTATACCTTTTTGATTTCCTGACAAAAAGGGGGAGAACAAGTACCTGTCCATCCATTGCCTTGTGATTGAATTGATGAATTGATTGTCCATGTATTGCCATGTAACTTGAGATTTGTCCAGAATAGTTAACTAAATTGATGTCTAGATCTATTTCTCAAATAAGGGGAAGGATCTCATATTAAGGGGGAGGACAATGAATTTCATTCCTCATGATTGTCGTATGTTTATAAAGAAGATTTGTTATCATAAAAAATGGGGAGATTGTTGACCCAAGGGGTGATCTCCATTGTTTGTAATTGATTTTGATGATCACAAAACCTAGTCATTATGATCTAACATGTTTGATTTAACTATGCAGCTTAGTTTAAATAGATCAGATTTATGAAACAATCATGAACTATCACAGATGATCTTGCTAGCACTTCATAAGAGTGCCAACACCATAATCGGTATATGAGCAGGTTGTTAGAAATCGAACAAATTCTGGTTGAAGACACTTGCATATGGATATGGGTGATGATTTCTATGGCAAACTCATTTTAAAGACCTTCGATCCTCATTTTCTGTTCCACTAAAAGAATCATACAAGCTTGACTATGTCATTCTCAAAGGCATTGTGAAAGGAGCCCAAACGAGAAGTATGTTGAGATTGATGCCAATACAAAAGTTTAGTAACACTTGACAAAATGAAAAGACTTCACTACACAAGCAGATTGCTGATTTCAAATGTTTTGATGAACCAAGAACTACAAGGTGGTATGAAATACCTAAGGAGCTCTCAAAGATATTGAGGAAATTAGTAGAGCCAAGACAAGTCTACACCATCAAAGACTAATTGACAAAGGTGATAAGTTAAGGCCTGTAGAAAGCAACAGCAACTGCAGCAAAGAACCAGATTGTTAATAATCTTGATTAGAGGCAAATGACAAAATAGACAGGGAGATAGATTGATAACACAAGTTGAACATTGCTGACAATATTATGGAAGATCAAGTCCCAAAAAAAGCAAAGATAAAGGTTGGATTTACGAAGTGAAGTTTATAAATAACATCGTTGAAGAACAATGATCAATACAGTACAGTGGCAAGTTGAGATTGGCAACACCAGAAAAACGATCGCTGACACTATTAGATTGAAAAATGCCTGGAACACAATTGGCAGCACCAGTATAAGATTGTTGACAATCTCAATAGAAAATAGGAATTCGAAAATACGCTCCAACGGTCAGATTTTTCAAAACTGTCTTAGCTGTTTGCGCATTTAATGCACCTCCAACGGCTCTAACGGCTATTTCTTCTAAGAGACTATAAATATATGAGTTCAAAATCATTTATGGGCAAGAGACAAAGATCTTAAAGTGCAAAAATCCAAAAGCCCTAAAACTTCCTCATTACTCTGTAACTGCCATCATCCGTGAGAAGTTATTAAGCTGTAACTTGCATCATCTTCACTTCTAAGAGTGACACTGATTATCTTGTAACCTTATTACCTTTAAAAGGATATTGTAACCCCTGAGAGCTTGAGTGTAGCTTGACAACACTCTGCAAAATGGAGAGCTTGCTTGAAGCTTCTAAACTGTAAGGATTTGATGTAAATCCTTGGATGTAATAGTGAGCTGGGCACTAGAAGAAACTAGCAGCTGTGTAAGAAGAAGATTACATAGTGGAACACCCTCGAGAGGATCAAGGAAGAGAGGACGTATGTAAGGATTAAGCCGAACCTCTGTAAATCTCTTGTTCTCTGCTTTCTACAGTTCATGTGTGTGAGAATGATTATTGCTGAATGATTGTGCATGTTATTCTTGATTGCTAGCAATCTAATTTCATAATTGCCTCATCTCTTGTTTGTTGTTACCTAAACTAGGATTGGTTTTGATTAATCAAAAAAATTCAGTAATTTTTTAAAGATCCTAATACTCCCCCTCCCCCTTCTTGGGATTGTCCTTGACCCAAAAAAAAACTCGGCTCCCAAATCTTCAAACCTAGGCCCACTTCACAGGGTGGTGCCATTATAGGTTGATGATACGAGTGAGGGAACTACCTAAACACCGTTGTTTAGGTGACACATTTGCCTACCACCAACAATCAATGTACTGTTCCCTCTTCTAACTAGAAGGTAGTAACCAGGGTCAATATTCCATGAAGATACGCATACAAGTGTGTGTGTGATTTTGGAAATTGGAGGAAAGAGCCCAACAACTCCCGTACATCTTATCATACATAATACATGACAGTTTATGAATATAAATTAAAATGTGAACAATGGTCCATCTACAAAACAAATGCACAGAGTTAGTACTTTTCGAGGAACTCAAATGCAAAATAAAGTATGATGTATGAAAAATGCAAGAGCATGTAATGAATGCAATATTTGACTTTTTGCAAAACAAAGACAATTTTGAGAAAATTAGAAATTTGAAAAGCTTAAAAGGTGGATAGATCTAAACAAGGTAACCGGTGAACATAAGGTGAGTAAAGGGTGACTGGACATGACATAGGCCTAACCCTGTAATTATCCCCAATAGAGTCACAAAGCTGTCACGCCCCGTTTTTTAACCACCATGCCCTCATGGCTCAGGAAAAAGTATAGTACTCTTTCATTAGAACTCATCCTCCTAGAAAGACAAATGCGACGGGGTTTGAATTTTTGAAATGGAATTGATTAGGGTTTTTTTGAAAAGAACTTTGCAGTCGCCTCCTGACATATTTAAGGATGTGCTAGGTCATCTACACCAAGTAGAACCTGAGTG
This sequence comes from Euryodendron excelsum, assembly GCA_033060915.1. Taxonomy (NCBI): domain Eukaryota; kingdom Viridiplantae; phylum Streptophyta; class Magnoliopsida; order Ericales; family Pentaphylacaceae; genus Euryodendron; species Euryodendron excelsum. The sequence goes on along the minus strand of CM065393.1, from coordinate 12,176,465 downwards.
TTAAACTTAGGTTTTAGAAGGTATTTTTCAAAGGCATCCTCATTAGAGGGTTTTAGAAGGTAGGGTTGTTTGACAACCCTAAAAATCTTGAAAAGCCCTTTTGAAAATTGACTCTAGTTTTGGTCTTTGAAACAGAAATTCTTAAGTCTGGGGGTTGGTTACGTGTAGGTAAGATGACCTAAGACTATCACCCTACCCCGCCTTTGCAGTACCTATATGTCTATTTACCTTTTACTCACCTAATTATGACTCACCGGTTACCTATGTTTAATGCTATCTACTTAAAAAATATTTGAAAACAAAGTTTGAGAAAGAGTTTGAAAGATGAAATTGAGTTTGAAAAATGGTTATAAAATTGAGAATTTATAAAGGGTTGTGACCGTACCCCATAAAGGATTGCCTACGTACCTCCTTAAAAAGGATCAGGTCAGCCGTAATTGGGACAAGAGTTCGAAAGAGTTGGGATTTTGAAATGGGTTTCTATTTCTAAAAAGTTTTCATTTTTAAAAAGTTTCCCTTTAAGAAAGTTTGAGTTTGAAAATGTTTCATTTCTAGGAAAGTTTGACTTTAAAAGGTTTCCTTTTTAGGAATATTGAATTTTCAAAATGTTTCTTTTTCAAGAAGATTTAATTTTTGAAATGTTTCCTTTTTAGGAAGATTAAATTTGGAAATGTTTCCTTTTCAAGAAGAATTGATTTTTGAAATGTTTCCTTTTTTAGAAGATTGGATTTGGAAATGTTTCCTTGATTTGAAAAAATTGGGATGTGATTTGAAAAGATTTGATTTGATTTGAAAAGATTATATTTGAAAGGATTTTATTTGAAAAGATTTTATTTCCTTTTTGGAAAAGATTTATTTCCTTTTTTGAAAAAGATTTGGAAGATTCGAAAGGGTTTGAAAAGATTTGGAAAGGTTTTGTTTCTTTTTTTAAAAGATTTTATTTGTTTGAAAAAGGTAAGTTTGGATAGTTTTCAAAATGGGAGGAATAGATTTAGGGTTTAAATTTAGAAAGTTTAAAAAAGGAGTGATTTAAGAGATTTGAAATGGAAGGTTTTGATTTGATTGATTTTAAAAAGAAAAGTTTGAAAAAGAAAGATTTGATTGATTTGGAAATTGAGGGTTTTGAAAAAGTTATGATTTTGGTTTAAAAATGGAAGGCTTCTAAGTTGGCAAAAATGGAATTTTTCTAGGATTGGACTTCTAGGGTTTTAACAAATACCAATTTTGTAAATGGTCCGAAAACCGAGTCTTTTTAAAACATTTTTTAATGCCCGAAATCCTAACTTGGATTTTAGACATCCAAGTGAATATCGCACTTTGTCTAAAGCCATTCTAGCCATTGAAAGGCTAGAATCGTTTTAGGCTTATGCCTCGAAAAACAACAAGGGCACAAAGACTAAAATGTGAACCCTTCAGGTCATTTTGAATATCACATGTTCCCTGAGACAACCTTAGTCATGAAATAACTAGGATCGTTTTGGGATTGTGTTTTTTTTAAAAAAAAAAGAAAACAATATAGGCTATTAGAAGCCATTTCAAATGTCATACTTTTCTACGAAAACCCTAACCATGAAAGGGTTAGGATCAACCTAGAATTGTGGTTTTTAGAAAGCAACTTTGAAATCGAATCTTGGGGATAAAAAGATGACAAAAATGCAAATGTATGACAACAATAATAACGGCATGAATCATACAAGGCTAGGTATTACCACATTACAAGAGGGCCCTAAGGCCATGTCGTGAAGCGAGTAAAAGTCAAAAAGGGAGTCCCGATCGATGGTCCCCTCTCGTCCACTCTTGACATGGACTTAGCATTCTCTTGTTCTAAGCATGTAGGAAAAGGGGGTTTGGAGATAGGGGTTTAAAAAATAGAGGAATCCAAGTGGGTTCGGAGGGAGGAGAAGGGGTGGGGGAGTACAAAAAAGGTAAACTAGAGATTACCTTATCTTGTTTCTTCTTTCTTTGATGGAGGCTCGGGCATTGGACTTGGAAAGACTTCAGAAGCTTCTGAGCAGTAGGACAGACCTCCGGTGGAGTTCGGAGGCTAAGGCTTCAGAGCTTCAAGCTAGAGCTCAGCCGGCAGGACTTCGAAAGAGAGAGATAAGGCTCCGAGAGTTATCTAAAGAGAGGGGGAGAGTTTTTAGATCTTTTCTCCGACCCAAAACAGAGAGGGGGGAAGTCTGTATTTATAGTGCAAAATCAGAGGGATTGTGCGCCACTATGAGTGGCGCACGCCTTAAGTTTGGCCATACGCCACTAAGAGTTGCGGGGGCTCATTTATAAGGGCTGGAAAAAAGGCTGGATATGGGGCTTGTTGGGTGATGTTCGATTTGTAACCACTTTTGACATCCTGGGGGGTTGGTGTGCACCTCTAGAAGTGGCTCAAGGCTAAAAATGGATCATGCTTCACTCGAAGTGGAGCAAAGAGGTTCTGGTTTGAAAAGGAAAGTGCCAGACGGTAGGGCCCAGCCAGAAATGAAAGGGAATACTCTAGAAAGTGCCCTGGAGGTTGCCGGTTTGATTCCTAGAGCTGGTGTGGTTGAAGAGAGTGATCAGATGGCGGTCACCTCATCCCGGGAGCCATCTAGGGATGTCCTAGAAAGGTGGTATTATCATTCTGAGGACTTGGTACTTTCTTAAAGAATGTGTCGGGCCTGCTAGGGGCAAAATAGTTATTTTTCACTACGACGAGTTAGTAGGCGTTGGTGTTAACCGGTCTGGATCTAGTCTGGACTTCTGTCTGAGGAATTAGTACTTTCTCGATGGACAGGTTTGAAAAGGTCTTACCACCTTGAGGGATAAACTTTCTCGAAGGTTATGCCGAACTGGAACGATCTTCCGTTCTTGAGGGGTTTGTGCTTTCTTAAAGAACGTGCTGGATTAGCAGACATTCTACATTGACAAGCTAGCAGGCGCCAGAAGTGAATCGCTCTTTCATATCGGGGACTTAAGTACTTTCCAGAGATAAGTGTGAAAGGGGCTTTACCGATCCGTGGAATAAACTTTCTCGGTGATCGTGCCGTACTGGGTTGAATGGTCCTACCATAAATGAGGGATCAACTTTCTCAAATGACGAGACAATTGGATTTGACTTTGAATTTGAATGGACTAATCATCTTATGGAAGACGTGTTGGACTGGATTACATTGACTAATGCACAAGGGGCATTCTGGTTATTTTGCCTCTATTGGGCCCAACAGGCCCGCGAAGCGTTTGTTTGATTGGATTGGACCTGGAAGGCCGGTTTGGGCTTGAGTATGCTTGTGTTGGTTTGTAGGTGCTTCCGATCGGACTGGAGATCGCCAAGTGGCCAAAATGGGGTGCTAACAGTCCTATAGGGATATTAATACGTGCTGGAGTATTAGCAGCTGATATATATGATTTAATTATGTTCTTTGTATTAGTAAACACGTCACGTAATTAATTTACAATCATCTGTAAATAAATGATCCTGTGAACTTCTAATTCACATTGATTTGTTCAAGGATCAAGATGAGATATTGTGGAAGTATTCCAAGTGATCTCATGTTGTTTTTCTAATTGTGTCTTATCTCCCCTTAATGGTGGAAAAAGTGTCTCATCAAAATGACAATCCGCAAAATATGTAATGAATACATTCCCTGTTAAAGGCTCAAGATATCTAATAATAGATGGAGAATCAAAACCAATATAAATCCCAAGTCGACATTGGGGACCTATCTTAGTACATTGTCGTGGCGCAATTGGTATATATACAGCACAACCAAAAACCCTTTTGTAAGCAACCTATTTTTGCCCACTCGGCAATCTCTGGCCCAACCAAACTCATATTCAAACCGACATAGATATATTCATATCCAAACCCGTTTTCCAGACTCAATCCAGTCAATCAATCGCTTTGCCGGCCAGTCGAGTCCAATAGAGGCAAAATGACCAAAATGCTATTGGAGCATTGCTCGGTCCAATTCTGGTTGGCAAGTCTTCCTAAAGATGGTAAGTTCCTATTTTAATCTCAATTCCAATTCCAATTTTAATTCCAATCCAAACCAATCAAACTCAAACTAGCACATCTTTCAAGAAAGTTGATCCCTCAAATGGTAAGTCCATCCAATCCGACACGTTTATCGAGAAAACTCATTAGAACTATAAGTCTCTTCAAACTTGTCGACCGGGACAAAACCTAAGTCCCCGTGATAGTAGAATGGTTCACTTCTAGGCCTGCTAGCCCGCCAATGTAGAATGTCCATTATTTGGCACATTTTTCGAGAAAGTTGATCCCTCAGACGATAAGACCATCTAACGGCTTCTTGAGATCAAAAAGTTTTCGGAATAAATGCACACCATCAGAGTGACAAAAACACTCACAAACATCGCAACCATTAGAGTGGCGGAAACACATGCAAACAAGTCACCTTTAGAAATTCCCAACAAAATTCCTATGTCACAAGACTGGACATGTCTCTTGGCTATGACACGTTTACCAAAGGATGGGATACCTTCGGAAGCCAACTCATCACACACCATCAGAGTGACGGAAACACTCAAAACCTAAGTTAACACCAGTGCCTGCTAGCCCACTCCGATGAAAAATGACCAAACTACCCCTTGGGCCTTTTGGCACGCTTCTTGAGAAAGTACCTAAGCCCTCAAAGTGGTAAGTCAACCCTTCCAAGATTGTTCCAAAGATAATCCGGCATGTTCAAGTGCCTTCTAGTTGGTTCTAGATTAATTTCGAGACCATCCAATCAAAATGACCACTTTGCCCCTAAGCATTCGATCACCTCCAGGAACCACACCAGCTTTGGGTATCAAACCGATTATCTCTTGAGTATGCTTCTAATAGTATGCACAACCTTTCAGTACATTTCTGGATTATTCCGAGTCCATTCCGACGAGCCCGATGCAAAATGACTGTGTTGCCCCTAGTAAGCCGGTCACTTTTTCTTACCACACCGGCTCTAGGTATCAAATTGACAACCCCTCGGAACACTCTTGATAGTTTTTCCAACTTTTTAGCCTTCTCACATGTCACTCTGAGTCCATTCAATTAACTGTTTTGCCCCCAGTGAGCCAGTCAACCTTTCATATATTCCGGCATTGTTTCTCAAGCCAATTACCTCCGGACCTTCTGGAATCACTCCTAGTGGAACCAAGCCAAAAATTGCATGGTTCACTAGGACAGGTGCCTAACTCTTTTTCCTTGCATCCCAATGGTCAAAAGATACGTTTCTTGCCACCTTAAAACTTTGCTAAGTGGCTGAGTGGCGCCAAGCCAATAAATGGCCTAGCGTCACTAGGAGTGGTGCCAATGTAATTTTTACCCTAACGCCACTGTAATAGGTACCAAAGTGTTTTCAATTACCTATAAATACAGAGCTTTCCCCTACATAAAAAGAGTCCGCAAATTCAGTCTAGAAACTCTGTCTCTTTGAAATTAAAGCTCAAAGTCTCTCCAAACCCTAATTCTCTAAAGCCTCTTCAAGCCCTAACCTCCATACACTCAAACCCTAGTCTCTATACACTCAAACATAAGCCTCGAACCATCCATTGAAGACTCAAGTGCTGCAACTTCAAAGGTCTCAAGATTCAAGAAAAATAAAGCAAATCAAGCAATTAAAGCAAGAAGAATATGAGGTTGGTTTTCTATTTATTTTTATATAATCCCCCTCTCTCTTCTCTCTCCTAACCCACTTGAGTTTTCTTCTATTTTAATCCTCATCTTCTACCTCCCCTTCTTGCATGCTTGAAACAAAGGACTCCCCGATCCATGTGTAGGAAGGATTGTTGAAGGTCACCGTGTTGGGGCTTTCTTCTAGTTCAACCTTTGATGATGTGGGTTCGACCCCCTTGATTATGTGGTGAAACCTAGCCATCTATGTTCACGACCCTATTGCATTGTGCATGACATATTCATACATCTATTCAAAATTACTTTCAAAATTATTTTCAAACTTGCATCAAAACTCTCTTTCAAAATTTGCATCAAAACTCTCTTTCAAAACTTGCATTCAAAATCTCCTTTTTCAAATTTGCTTTCAAAATTACACTTCTAGGATGATTCTGGCCATTTTATGGTTAGGGTTGTTTTAGGAAAATGTTATGTTCAATGTGACTATTAAGGTCTAAACTTTGGATGTAAACCTTAAACTTTTTTTAGCAAAATCATAGTCTTGAGATGATTCTAGCCATTCCATGATTAGAGCTGTTTTAGGAAATTGTTATATTTAAAGTGATCATTATGGTCTATATTTCCAATCCATGTTGTTTTCAAAATCACAATCCTGGAATGGTTCTAATCTTTTCATAGTTAGAATCGTTTTAGGAAAGTGAGATTTTCGTGAGACTTGCAAAAGTCCATATTCAAATCTCTTTCCAAATTGTTTCAAAAATCTACTTCCTAAAAACTCTTTTTAAATATCCACTTTCCAAAAACTTTTGTCTTGGAGTCCAAGTCAAGCCCTAAAATCCATAACTAGGAAACCCTAATTCCTTTCCTAAAGTAATGATTTTCCATTTCTTACATCAAATCATAGATTTTCAAGAAAATTTTTCTTCCTCAAATCATAGTTTTTCAAAACTAATTTTTACATCAAATCATAGATTTTCAAAATCTTTTTTCCATGAAATCATAGATTTTCAAATCCAAAATTTTCAAAACTCTACCTTTCCAATTTTATGTCAAATCAAATCTTTCAATTTAGAAAAGCAAATCAAAGCCTCCAACTTTAGAAACAAAATCCAATCATCTATTTTTAAAAATAAAATCTAATCTTCCACTTTAAGAAATAGGGATCAAATCTTTCCTAATTCTAATCTTTCCAAATTTCAATCCTGCTTAATTTCAAACTTTCAAACCTTTCTCAATTTCAAAACTTCCAAGTGTTCCAAATCTCAACTTTCAAAATTCAACTTATCAAATCTTTTCTAATTCTAAAACTTACATAATTTCAAACTTTCAAATCTTATTTCCAAGTTTCAAATCTTTCTAAGTTCAAACATTTCTTAAATGAATCTTTCCAAATTCAAATTTTTCCAAAATCAATTCTTTCTTGAAATGAAACTTTCTTAATTTGGCACTTTCCTAAAATAAAACTTTCCTAATTCAAACCTTTCTAGAATCCAACATTTCCTAAATCTTAACTTTTTAAATTCTTTCAAATCAAATATTCAAGTCAAATGTTTTCCAACCATTCCAAGTCAAGTGTTTTTAAATCAAATCAAACCATTTCCAATCTTTTCTCAATTCCTTCTTTCATAATTCTAAGTTTTCTAAAATCAAAACTTTCCTTGATCCAACTTTTCAAGATCAATTCAAATCTTTTCAATCATATTACATGTTTCAACCCTAGGTTACCTAAGTCCTAGGATGTCTAAACCCTAGTTCAACCATAACCCTAATGTTAGGAAGTTTCAACTTTTTTCTAAAACTCTTTTTCTAAACCAAAATGATTTTCAAAATTCAATCTAAGTTATGATGATTTCAAAGCTCAACTCAAACCTTCCTAAATCAAGTCCAAGTTCTTCTTCAAAATTCAATCTTTCAAATCAAAATCAATTTCAAATCCTCAAGCTTTTCTATCAAAGTCAATTCCGAGTTCAATTTTAAATCCAAGTTTGATTTCAAATCAAAGTTCAATTTTTAATCTTCTATTCAAAGTTCCAAATCAAACATTTTTCAAGTCAAACTTTTCAAAGACCCCAAAGTGTCTATTTTCAATCGAACCCCGAGTCCGAACTACAACTAACTTAATTCCCAACGAAGGGATATGTAGGCAACCCTCATGGGTGTAGTCACAACCTTTTTCAAATTTTAAATTTCACAACCTTTTTCAAATTTTCAATTCCACAATCTATTTCAAGTTTCTAATTTCTATAACCTTTTTCAAAACTTTTCTTCAAATATATTTTCAAAATCAAATCTTTTTCTTTCGCTTGCATACCATGCATCATACAATTCTTCTTAAAGTGGATATAATTGGACATTTGTCAATCGAAGATTCTAATTGAGCGAACCTAGGATGAATAGACATGTAGGTACTATAAGGGCAGGATCGGGTGATTATCTTAGGATATCTTCCCTATACGTAACCAACTTCCAAACCTAAAATCACTATTTTCAAAAATTAAAATGGAGTTATTTTTCAAAAAGGGGTTAAATCTTTTCAAATGTTGCCAAACAACCTGTTTTCTCCAAAAATCTTATCTTGAGAAAGTTTTCAAAATCTTTTCAAGAATCCTAAGTTTAATCTTTGGATTGCACTTAGTTTTAGGTGACCTAACTCACCTTAATCAAGTTAGGTGATGACTCCAAATTGTTTTCAAAAATTCTTATTCAAATTAATTTTCAATTCAAACCTAGTTGTACTCGTCCTTCTAAGAAGATGAGCTCTAATGAGAGAGTACTATGTTTTTCTCACTTGTGTGTTTTCTCGAGTGCAAAAAATTAGGGCGCGACACCTTAGATGTGAAATATATGGTTATTGATCAAAAACAAGCTGTAATGGTGAATATTCATGGTAAGCAATAGGTCGGACACGGATCAATGATGCAGCGTGCAATATGGCATGTCTCCAAACAGACACAGGTAATTTTGTTCTCATAAGTAAAGGTCGAGCTATCAGCTGAAGGCATTTTATAAAAGATTCAGCTAGACTATTTTGTGTGTGTGTGTGTGCAATAGGATGTTCAGCATTAATCCCTATAGACATGTAATAATCATCAAAAGCTTCAGATATAAACTCACCAGCATTATCCAGTCATATTGACTTAATCGGGTAATCTAAAAACTATGCTCGTAATCTGATGATTTAAACAAAAAGCCTAGCAAATGCAACGTTATGAGTAGAATGTAAAAAAACATGTGACCATCATGTAGATGCATCTATTAAAATCATAAATAACGAAATGGTCTACAGGTTCGTGACCAATGTCCTCTCATATCACACTTGTAGCAAACATCTTCATAATTTTTAAGAGGTTTATTCTGTAAACCTTTTCCCTTTTCTTCTTTTGTTTCCGATTGGTTCCACTGCTAGTGCTTTGGTGTGGTATTCTTAATTCGAAAACTTGAAGAATTATAATTGTTACCTCCATAGTAACCCCCACAATAACAAAAAAAATTTTTACCATAGCCACGTCTGCGGCCACATTCATAAAATGAGATTGCATTCACTTCAAGGAATGGTGCAGAGCCGGTTGGGCGAGATGGTGGTTTTTCATCAAAAGCTCATTATTTTGTTTAGCCAGAAGAAGACATGATATCAATTATGAATATTTTTTAAAACCCCGCTCTCGATATTGCTACTGCAAGAGCACATTTGAGGCATGAAATGTGGAGTATATTTTTTCTAACATATTCTCATCAGTAATATTTTGCCCATATAATTTTAATTGTGAACTGATTTTAAATAATGCAAAATTGTACTCACTAACAGCTTAAAATCTTGCAACCTTAGATGTATCCAATCATAGCGAGCTCTGGGAAGAAACATAGTTTTCTAGTGCTCATATCTCTCTTTTAAATTTTGTCATCGTGTTAGTGGGTCTTTTACCGTAAGATATTCAATTTTCAATTATTCGTGAATGTAATGGCGAAGAAAAATCGTTGCTTTTGCATGATCCTGCTGGGATTCTTCATTTTCTTCTTTTATAGTATTTTCAAGAGTTTTTGCATACAAATGGATCTCAGCATCAACTACCCAGTATAAATAATTCTTGCCCAAATTGTCAAAAGCAGTAGATTCTAACTTTGTGAGGTTTGACATTTTCTGAATGCTACACTCATAAGATAACAAAGTGTTAGAATCACGATAATAATATAAAGAAGACAGACTATATAAGTTCGGTCAAATATATGATACAAATCTCACGCATTCGAATTTTTATCCAAAAGATAAATTTCACTAAGATATTAATTATTTGTATAATTATATATAATTACTAATGATCAATAGTAAAATCACTGTTCATGAATAGTACTTATCATTGATGCATAACATTCATTACTATGCAATTCATTGGTATATATATATATAATATCACTATTTTTGTTTGCATTATAACTTTTAATCCAAACATCAAAATATAGTTAAGACACATGTCTATAGAAAGCGATAAAGATTCCAAATCTCTAAATATTGTAGGCCAAAAATTCAAGATCTGGGAGAAATAAACCAACAAAGTTTTGAAAAAATGACTATTCATCACTATTTATCAACTATTTAACCTTCAACAGAAATATATATTATGTGATAAATTAAGAATGAATAGTAAAGAACCCAAAACAAAGATAAATTATCTGAATTTACACATAAAATGAAGTACTTTTACATATATAATAAAGTATCTTAATGTCAGGAAGAACATAGTTATATTTTTCACACGTACTTAGAACTTCGTGCAGATAACGTGTTATAAAATTAAAGAAATATAATGCAAGCAAAATAGCCAAACACAATATATAATAAAATTAGTTCTTCTAGGACTGTCAAATAATAGTTAGATAGTTCTTCTAGAGCTATTAGAGATAGATCTACTTGATCACCCAAGAGGAATAGATCTTTTTGATCATCCAAGATTTTATTTTTTTTATAGAACAAAATATGAAATACAACTTGAACTTAAATATTTTATCTACACTCTGCTTTCTTCTCTCTTCTCTATTTTTTTTTTCTTCTTTCTCGCTCTTTCTTCTTGTTCGCACTTTCTCTCTAGCTCTATATATAGACGAAGAAAACGCACAATAATAGGAGAAAAATTTTCAGTGCTTATGTTATGATTGCAAAAGTCATCCATAAATAGTGATTTCACAGTTTCCATAACACTCTTAAACTTAAAACCTTTATAAACATTAGAGAATTATATTCCTGTCATCTCTAACTTAAAATTATGGTTACTAAGAAAACACTATGCAACAGGAAAATGCAGTTCAACTAAAGTGTCGAAGCACGTTTTTGGTATAAGCATAATACTCTTCTGAAACTATTAAGGAACATTTTAGATGGTTTTGAAAAACTATGGAGTACTTAAAAAATTAGTAAGAAACTCTGTAAACATTATATTTATGTTGTATTTGGAATTCAAATTTATCAAGATAAAAGCAAAAGGAAAGGAAAAAGAAAAGATAAGGGAAAAAAGAACAAAATGAAAGAGAATTTTTATTCTATTTTTCCGCACTTTTTCGTTTTCTTTTCCTTTCTATCACCAAATTCTTGATTCAAACACAGCCATAATGACTTTTTTTTCCAATATGTTCACATATTTTTGACAAATATAAATAATCCCTTCTAGTCATAGAGACCCAAAAAAGGAATATATATATATATATATATATATATATATCCATACTATATATTATAGTAAAATGTTAGGAGATCTTTGACCTTAAAAGTTTCAATCCCTTTTTCTCAATTGTTTGAATTTTTGAAAACATAAAAATACATGTGTCATTCTATTATTGGTTATCTTTAATTTATTTATTTATATTAAACGCCATAAATGCCATCCATTTATAGTTATGGTAATATTTTTAAATTTCCTTTAATTATGCTCATTCTAAAGAATTTTTATTAGATTTTAAATTTCTAAAATAGAAAGAACATATCTTATGAAATTATTAACAGCTTGTCATATACAAGATACATATGTTATAATATTATTGGTGTTTTTTAATTTTTAAATATATGTGTCAAACTATTATTGTTTTATTTTTATTTTTATTTTTATTTATTTTTTTGTTATAAACTTCATAAATGTTATCTGTCGTGTCCTGGTTTTTTGCACCATCGAAATGATATGTGAAAAACACACGGTACTCTCTCATTAGAACTCATCCTCTTAGAAGGACGAGTGCGACTACGTTTGAATTAGAAATTGATTTGAATAAAGGTTTTTTAAAAAGATTTGGAGTCACTACCTAACTTTGTTAAGGTGAGTTAGGTCACCTAAAACTCAGTGCAATCTGAAGATTAAACTTAGGGTTTTTAAAAAAGGTTTTGGAAAACTTCCTCAATAAAAGGTTGGAGAAAACCGGTTGTTTGGCAACCTTTGAAAAGATTTAAGCCCTTTTTGAAAATAACTTCATTTTAATATTTCAAAAATAGTGATTCTAGGTTCGGATGTTGGTTATGTAAAGAGAAGATGCACTAGCCTATCACCATATCCCGCCCTTGCGGTACCTACATGTCTTTTCACCCTAGGTTCACTTATTTAAAATCTTCGATTATCCAATGTTCAATTATATCAACTTTGAGAATTTTAGAAAGAAGTTCAAACCATCACTTTAAGGATGATATGATGCGTGATATGGAAGTGTATGAGAAGAATTTGAATTTAGAGAGAGATTTTGAAAAATGTTGTGACCGCACTCCTGAGGGTTGCCTACGTATCCCTTTATTGGGAATCAGGTTAGTCATAGTTTGGATTCGGGGTTCGATTAAAAATAGACATTTTGGAATCTTGTTTGACTTGAAAAGACACTTCGGGGCCTTTAGAAAATTTGACTTGAAAATGTTCTTATTTGAACTTTGATTGGAAGATTAGAAATTGAACTTTGAAGTAAAACTTTGACTTATTTTGAAAAGTTTGAATTGAACTTTAAAATTATGTTGACTTGAATTAGGGTTTGAAAACCATCTTGGTCTAAAAAAGAGGTGAACTTTCTAACTTAGGGTTAGGGTTGAACTTGAGTTTTGGCCTCCGAAGACTTAGGTAACCAAGGGTTTAAACATGCCATTGAAAAGTTTGGTTTAGAAAAGCTTGATTTTAGAAAGTTTCGAATTAGGAAAGTTTCAATTAAAAAAGTTTCAAATTAGAAAAGATTTGATTTTGAAAAGATTTGATTTTAGAAATATGTGATTTTGGAAAGTTTTCATTTTAGGAAATACTTGATTTTGGAAATATTGGATTTAGGAAAGGTTTAAAATTAGAAGGGTTTGAAGTTTGGAAATATTTGGAATTAGGAAAGATTTGAAAGTTTGAAATTAGGAAAGATTTGATCTCTATTTCCTAAAATTGAAGATTGGATCTTATTTCTAAAAACAAAATTATTTGATTTGGTTTCCTATTTGGACAAGATTGGATTTGACTTGAAATTAGAAGCGTTAATTTTGGAGATCTACGATTCTATGCGACTTTTGAATTAGAAAATCTATGATTTTATGCAAATTGAAAGCCATGATTTTATATGAGAAAACTAGAGTTTCCTAAGTATAGACTCTAGAGTTTTGACTTAGACTTTAAGACAAAGGGTTTTTAGAAAGTAAATATTCGAACAAGATTTTTAGAAAGTGGATTTGCAAAACGATTTAGAAAGGTTTGAATATAGACTTTTGAAAAGTCTATTGAATGTCTCACTTTCCCAAAACGATTCTAATCATAAGAAGACTAGAACCATTCTAAGGTTATAATTTTGAAAACAACTAGGGTTTGAAACCCTAATATGGACTTTGATGGTCTCTTTGAATGTAACACTCTCCTAAAACAACCCTAACCATGGAATGACTAAAATCATCTTAGAGTTGTGATTTCTTGAAAAATAATTTAAGACTTGAACTCAACTTTGGACCTTGATGGCCATATTGAATATAACACTTTTCTAAACAACCCTAACCATGGAATGGTTAGAATCATCTTAGGATTGTAGTTTTGAAAACAACTTTGAACGACAAGATTTTAAATGCAAGTTTTGAAAGCAACTTTTGATGCAAGTTTGAATACATCTTTGGATGCATGATTATGATAGCGACAATGCAATAGGGACATAAACATACAAGGTTTGACTTCACCACAACTAAGGGGGCCGGACCCACACCGTCTTAGGTGGAACTCAAAGAAAATCCCCAACATGGTGATTCTCTCCAAGACCTTCCTAGGCATGAACCGAGATGTCCCTTATTTCAAGCATGCAAGAAAAGGAGGTAGAAAATGGAGGTTAAAATAGAAGAGAATCCAAGTGGGTTAGGAGGGAGAAGAGAGAAAGGGGGATTACATAATTTAAATAGAAACCTACCTTGTCTTCTTCTTTGCTTTGATGCTTTGATGGTAGACTTTGCTTAAAATTTGAGTTGATCTTCAAGTGCTTCCAAGGGTTGTAATTGACCTTCAATGGATGCTTGAAGGTAAGGATTTGAGTGTATAGATTGTATGGAAGCTAGGGTTTGAGTGTATAGAGGCCAGAGTTTGGGGGGACTTGAGAGAATTAGGATTTTGAGGGAATTCGAGCTCTATTTTCAGAGAGGTAGAGTTTTTGGAGTGATTTTGCGGACCCAAAATACGCAGGGGTGGCCTGTATTTATAGGCCACCAGAATAATGACTGACGCCTATTGCAGTGGTGCCAGGCCACTTTGAAAAATATTTAAAGCGACAAGAAATAGATTTTTTATCCTTGTGATACAAGGCAGAAGATTTGGGCACTTGTCCTAGTGACTATCATGCAATTTTTTGCCTGGCTTCACTAGGAGTGACTTTGAAAAGTCTAGGAAGGATCCTGTAAGCACCCCATTTTTGCCCGCTCGATAGTCTCTAGTCTGTCCAAACTTGTATTCAAGTCAATATGGACATATTCTGAGTCAACTTAATTTTCCAAGTCTAATCTCGTCAATCATTCATTTCACAGGCCCATTGGGCCCAAATAAAGGCAAAATGACCAAAATGCCCTTGGTGGCATTACTCGGTCCAATTCTAGTGGGCACGTCTTTTCGAAGACAGTACGTCCCCTTTCCAATTCCAATTCCGATTTTAATTCTAATTAAATTCGGCACATCCCTCGGAGAAATTGATTCCTCGAGGCGGTAAGTCAATCCTGTCCGGCATGTTTTCGAAGAAGCTCTTCGGAATGGTAAGTCCCTTCAAACCTGTCGACCGGGACGAGACCCCAAGTCCCCAAGATGGCAGAACGGTCCACCTTTGGTGCTTGTTAACTCGCCAATGCAGAAATGTTCGTTTCGGCATGCCTTCCAAGAAAATTGATTCCTCAGGCGCTAAGTCTACCTAGCAGCTTCTAGAGATTAGGCAGTCTCTGGAATGATTGCGACCTGTTAGAGTAACGAAAATACTCGTAAACATCACAACCGTCAGAGTGGCGGAAACACTCACAAATAAGTCGATACAGGGAATTGCTAGCAAACCCCTATATCACGGGACCGCCATCAGAGTGATGGAAATACTAAAAACCCAAGTCAACACTAGTGCCTACTGGCCCACTCCGGTGAAAAATGACCAAACTACCCCTAAGCCATTTCTGGCACATTTCTCGGGATAGTGCCTCAGTCCTCATAATGGTAATTCCACCTTTCCAAGATTGTCTTATGGATAATCCAACATGATTAGGTGCATTCCAATCAGTTTCGAGCCAATTCCAAGACATTCTGGTCAAGATGACCATTTTGCCCCTAAGCATCCGAGTGCCCTAGGAACCACACCGACTTTGGGTATCAAACTGGTAACCTCCCAAGAATGCTTCTTATAGTATTCCCAATCTTCCATTACCTTTTTGGATCATTCCAAGTCAGTTCCGGCAAACCCGGTGTAAAATGACCGTTTTGCCTCTAGCGGGCCCGTCACCTTTTCTAACCACACCGGCTCTGGGTATCAAACCGGTAACCTCCTCGAACATTCTAAGTAATGTTTCCAAATATCGAGTCCTCTTCCAAGACATTCCGAGTCCATCCCGGTAGTTTTTTGGTCCAATTGACCGTTTTGCCCTTAATAGCCTGATCAACCTTTCCAACACATCCTGTCATCATTTTTCAAGTCTACTACCCCCGAGACACTATTCTAAGGGTTCTTGTCCCTTTCTGGATTTTCGAGACATTCACGGCCCCTTTCAAATCATTCCCAGACCTTCCGAAGTCACTCCTAGTGATGTCAGGCTAAAAATTGCATGGAAGTCACTAGTAAAGGCGCCCAAATCTTCTGAAGATATGTTGCTTCCTGACCTTAGACATTTCCTAATTGGTTGGTGCCACTAGTCAAAAAATGGCCTGGCGCCACTCCTAGTGGCTCCAGTGTAAAGTTTTGCCTAGCACCACTATAACAGGCGCCAGGTCATTCCTTTGTCTATAAATACAGAGCCTCTTCCAGCGTGAAAGGGGTCCCCAAACTCAATCCAAAAACCCTATTCTTTGATACACAAGGTGTCGCGCCCAGATTTTTCGCGCCCGAGGAATATTCACCCAAGCGGGAAAAATGTTGTACTCTCTCGTTAGAACTCACCCTCCTAAAAGAATGAGTGCGACTAGGTTTGAATTGAAAACAGGTTTGAATAAAGGGCTTTTTGAAAAAGATTCGGAGTCGCCACCTAACTTGATTAAGGTGAGTTAGGTCACCTAAAAACTAAGCATAATCCGAAAACTACACTTAGGGTTTTGGAAAACAATTTTGAAAACATCTCCTCAAGAGAGGGTTTTTAAGAAAACAGGTTGTTTGGCAACCTTTGGAAAACGTTTAGCCCTTTTTTGAAAAATAACTCCTTTTTGGTCTTTGAAATCAGTGATCTAGGTTCGGAGGTTGGTTACGTGTAGGGAAGATGCACTAAGCTATCACCCTACCCCGCCCTTTCGGTACCTACATGTCAATCTACCCTAGATTCACCTATGAGAGTCTTCGACTAACTATAGTTCAACCCCATTCACTTTGGAAAAACAATGTTTGAAAAATATGATGCATGATATGCAAGTGCAAGATAAGAGAAAATTGAAAAATAGAAATTGATTTGAAAATAAATTGATTTGATTTGAAAATAGATTTGAAGAAATAGAATTGAAATTGAAAAGTTTGAAAATTGAAAGTAGAAGTTTGAAAATAGAAATTTCGGAATTTTGAAAATAGATTGGAATTTGAGATTTGAAAAGATTTTGGGAACCGCACCCATGAGGGTGGAATTGAAAGTTTGAAAAGTATTGTGACCGCACCTATGGAGGTTGCCTACGTATCCCTTTGAGGGAATCAGGTCAGTCGTAGTTCGGACCGGAGTCCAATTGAAAAGAGAAGAGTTGATTGGAAGAGAGAGATTGAATTGGAATTTGGATTTGATTTGAACTTAGAAAAGAAGATTGGAAATTGAAATTGAGAAGAAGATTGGACTTTGATTTGAAGAGATTGATTTTGGAAAAATTTGGTTTTGGAAAGATGGAGGTTTAGGAACCTAGACTTCGGAAAGGCTTGACTCGACTTAGAAGGTTTAGGAGATTAGGAAAGGTTGGATTTAGGAAATGTTCGAATTAGGAAATGTTCGATTTAGGAAAGTTTCGAATTAGGAAAGTTTCGTTTTTGGAAAGTTTTGAAATTAGGAAAGTTTGGAATTTAGGAAAGCTTTAAAATTAGGAAAGTTTTGAAATTGGAAAGTTTTCACTTTAGGAAAGTTCTGAATTTAAGAAAGTTTGAAAATTGGAAAGTTTTGAAAATTTGGAAAGTTTTGAAAATTGGAAATTTTGAAAATAAGAAAGTTTCGTTTTAGGAAAGGTTTGAAAAAAGAAAGTTTTCAGTTTAGGAAATGTTTGAATTAAGAAAGTTTCAACTTAAGAAAGTCTTAAATTAAGAAAGTTTTGAATTTAGAAAAGTCTTAGATTTGGGAAGATTTGAAGTTTAAGAGAGTTTAGAATTTAGAAAGTTTTAGGTTTAGAAAGATTCAACTTAAGAAGGTTTCAAATTTAGAAAGTTTTGAATTTAGGAAGCTTAGAATTTTAGAAAGATTTGAAATTTAGAAAGTTTAGGATTTAGAAAGTTTTAGAATTTTAGAAAAATCTTGAAATTAGGAAAGGCTTGAGTTTAGGAAAGGTTTGAAAACATAGATTTGAAAAAGATTTTGAAAACGGGGTACAATTAGGAAAGGGTTGAACTAGGAAAGATTTAAAAGTTGAGTTTTAAAGTTTAGTAAAGATTTTTATGTTCAAGTTTTGGAAACTTAAGATTTAGGAAAGTGAAAGTTTAGGAAGGATTCGAATTTAGAAAAGATTTAGATTTTGAAACTTAAGGAAAGATTTAAAGTTTGGGTTTAGGAAACTTATGGCTTAGGAAGGAATTGAATTAAGAAAGGTTTGGGATTAGGAGGGATTGGATTTGGGTTTCTAAAGGAGAAAGGTTTGATTTTGTTTCCAAAAACGGAGGATAGGATCTAGTTTCCTAAACGGGTAGACTTGATTTGGTTTCCTAAAGGGAAGATAGGATTTGATAAGGATTTGGAAAGGGGGATTCTAGAAACCCCTAGATTTGGAAAATTGTTGTTTTGACGTAGAAAAGAGGTTTTGAAAACATGTATAGTTTTGATATAGAAAACAAAAGATTTTGGAAACTTAGGTTTGGGGCAAAGTTTGAAAATCATGTTTTTGGAAAGAAAACTAGAGTTTCCTAATTGTGGGTTCAGGGGTTTGGTTTGGGCTCTAAGGAAAGAGCTTTCTTTGGAAAACGCGTTTTTGGAAACGAAGGTTTTCTAGAAGGGAATCCTAGGGAGGAGTTTTTTTTGGAAAGCATGTTTTTGGAATCGTAGAGTTTAGAAAGAAAATCCTATAAGGGAATTTCTAGAAGGAAGATTCCGAGAGGAGAGTTTTTAGAAAGATTTTTAGGGAGTATTTTTAGAAAGTGAATTTTGAGAAAAGAGAGTTTTGGAAAAGAGTTGAAAAAGAGAGTTTTGAAAAAGAAATTTTGAAAGGGAGTTTTTTTTGAAATCAATTTTGAAGAGGGGAGTTTTAGGAAAGTATGTTGAAAAAGAGATTTTTAGGAAGAGATTTTTGAAGAAAGAGTTTTTAGAAGGTGTAAAAACATCTCACTTTCCTAAAGCAATTCTAACCATAAGAAGGCTAGAACCACTTTAAGAAAGCGGTTTTGAAAACAAGGTTTGAAAATATAGACCAAAAGGCCACTTTTAATATAACACTTTCCTAAAGCAACCCTAGCCATGGAAAGGCTAGAATCACCCTAGGATTGTGATTTTGAAAACATGTTTTTGAGAAAGAGCTTTTGATGCAATTTTGAAAACAAGTTTAAAAACGATTTTTGAAAACAACTTTTTGAAAACGAATTTGGAAGATGCAAGACTATGATATGCACAATGCAATTTGGGGTCGTGAATATACAAGGTTAAGGCTTCACCACATAATCAAGGGGGGCCGGACCCACGTGGTCTTTGGTTAGACTAGAAGAAAGCCCCCGTCACGGTGACTCTCCCATAGTCCAATCCTACGCATGGACCGGGAATCCCCTTGTTTCAAGCATGCAAAGAAAGAGGGGGAAAGAGATGGGGGATTAAAATAGAGAAAACCCAAGTGGGTTGGAGAGAGAAGAGAGAAGGGGAAAGTGCAGAAAATTAAATAGGGAGCCTACCTTGTTTCTTGTTTATTTTGCGAGCCGTGCAGTCTTCGGTCTTTGGTCTTTGGTCTTGTTCTTCACCCTCAGTCTTCAAGGATTGTCTTCAAGCTTTGAATGGCTGCTCTTCAAGTCTTGAGAGAGTGGTTGAAGGCTAGTGTATGAGTGTATGGGGGAGTGTGTAAGTGTATAAGAGGCTAGGGTTTGTGTATAGTGGCTAGGGTTTGGAGAACCTAAGGAGGCTAGGGTTTTGGAGGTGCTCGAGCTCTGTATATCGAAATATTGGGTTTTTAGGTTAAGTTTGCAGACCCCTTTCACGTTGATCGAGGCTCTGTATTTATAGAAGTTGGACAAGCCTGGCGCCTGTTGCAGTGGCGTTAGGGCAAAATTTATACTGGCGCCACTAGGAGTGGCGCCAGGCCATTTTTTGGCTTGGCGCCACTGCTAGTGGCGCCAGCCATTTAGGAAACAATTAAGGTCGGCAAGCAACGTATCTTTGACTAGATTTGGGCGCCTGTACTAGTGACTACCATGTAAACTTTAGCCTGGCTTCACTAGGAGTGACTCCGGAAAGTCCGGAAATGATTTGAAGGAGCCGGGAGTGACCCGGAAGGCTGGAAAGGAGCAGGAACACTTAAAATAGTGTCCTGGAGGTATTTGACTTGAAAAGTGAGGATTGGATGTGTCGAAAAGGTTGACCGAGCCTTTAGGGGCAAAACGGTCAATCGGACCGGAAAACTGTCGGGACAGACTCGAATTGTCCCGGAAGAAGACTTGAGATCTGGAAACATTATTTAGAATGTTCCCAGAGGTTTCCGGTTTGATACCCAGAGCCGGCGTGGTCGGAAATGGAAACCGGCCCACCAGGGGCAAAACGGTCATTTTGTACCGGGTTTGCCGGAACTGACTCGGAATGGTCTGGAAAGGTAAAGGAAGGTTGAGAACACTATAAAAATTATTCTCGGGACATTACCGGTTTGATACCCAGAGCCGGTGTGGTCGAAGAAGGAAACCGGCCCTCCAGGGGCAAAACGGTCATTTTGTACCGGGTTGGCCGGAACTGACTCGGAATGGTCCGAAAAGGTAAAGGAATGTCGAGAACACTATAAAAATTATTCTCGGGACATTACCGGTTTGATACCCGGAGCCGGTGTGGTCGAAGAAGGAAACCGGCCCTCTAGGGGCAAAACGGTCATTTTGTACCGGGTTGGCCGGAACTGACTCGGAATGGTCCGGAAAGGTAAAGGAAGGTCAAGAACACTATAAAAAGTATTCTCGGGACATTACCGATTTAATACCCAGAGCCGGTGTGGTCGAAGAAGGAAACCGGCCCTCTAGGGGCAAAACGGTCATTTTGTACCGAGTTGGCCGGAACTGACTCGGAATGGTCCGGAAAGGTAAAGGAAGGTCGAGAACACTATAAAAAGTATTCTCAGGGCATTCGGATGCTTAGGGGCAAAATGGTCATCTTGACCAAAAAGTCTCGGAAAAGGCCCTAAGGGTAGTCTGGTTATTTTTCACTGAAGTGAGCTAACAAGCATGGGTATTGACCTAGGTTTTGAGTGTTTCCGCCACTTGGACGGGGTTGAGTATTTCCGCTACTCGGACGGGGTTGAGTATTTTCGCTACTCGGACGGGGTTGACGATTTGAGAGTATTTCCATTACTTTAACGGTTCTGTAAGTATTTCCGCTACTCTAACGGTTCTGTGAGTACTTCCGCTACTCTAACGGTTCTGTAAGTATTTCCACTACTCTAACGGTTCTGTGAGTACTTCCGCTACTCTAACAGTTCTGTGAGTACTTCTGCTACTCTAACGGTTCTGTGAGTATTTCCGCTACTCTAACGGTTCTGTGAGTAGTTTTGCTACTCGGACCATCTCGAGGAATAAACTGTCTCGAGAGAGGGATTGGAAAGGGGTCTTATCATCTCCGAAGAGACGTGCCTGGATTAGAACCGTCTCGAGGAATAAACTGTCTCAAGAGAGGGATTGGAAAGGGGTCTTACCAACTCCGAAGAGACATGCCTGGGTTTTGAGTGTTTCCGCTACTCTGACGGTTTTGTGAGTGTTTCCGCCACCTTAACGGTTTTGTGAGTGTTTCCGCCACTCTGACGGTTTGGTGAGTGTTTCCGCCACTCTGACGGTTTTGTGAGTAGTTTTACTACTTGGACCGTCTCGAGGAATAAACTGTCTCGAGAGGGGGATTGGAATTGGAATAAGAAAGGATAATGCCCCTAAGGGCATTTTGGTCATTTTGCCTCTATTTGGGCCTGACAGGCCCACGAAGCGATGGAAAGACGGAATTTGAACTAGAGGATTGGTTTCGATTGGAATATGTCCATAATGACTTGAAAACAAGTCTGGACGGAGTGTAGACTGCCGAGCGGTCAAAAATGAGGTGCTTACACAAGGCTCGTAGCCTCTCCAAACCCTAGTCTTCTTTATGTTTTCCAAACCTTAGCCTCCATATAGAAACCCTAACTCTCATATACTCCCATACACTTATATACACTCTTACACTAGCCTCCAAAGCCTCCATTAAAGACTTGAAGTGCTGCAATTCCAAAGCTCCTGAAGATCAAGACAAGCCATTGAAGACTGACGCAAAGCAAAGTGAGGACCGAAGCAAAGCAAGCAAATCAAAGTGAGCAAAATAAGAAGATACAAGGTAGGCTTCATTTTTACGTTTACACAATTCCCCCCTCTCTCTTCTCTCTCTGAACCCACTTGGGTTTTCTTCTATTTTAATCCCCCATCTTCTTCCCCATTTCTTGCATGCTTGAAAAAGAGACTTCTCAGTCCATGTGTAGGATTAGGCTATTGGAAGTCACCGTGTCGGGGGCTTTCTCTTAGTCTAACCGGAGACGACATGGGTTCGGCCCTCTGGATTATGTGGTGAAGCCTTTAATCTTGTATGTTCACGACCCCAATTTGCATTGTGCATTTCATGATCTTGCGTCTCTCTAAAATTCATTTTCCAACTTGTTTTCAAAACTTGCATCAAAATTGTTTTCAAAACTTGTATTAAAATCTTCTTTTTCCAAAGCTTATTTTCAAAATCACAATCCTAATGTGATTCTAGCCTTTCCATGGTTAGAGTTGCTTTTAGGAAAGTGTTACATTTAAAGTGACTTTCATGGTTCATATTTTCAAATCCTTGTTGTTTCAAAACCACTATCTTAGAGTGGTTCTATCCTTCTTATGGTTAGAATCGTTTTAGGAAAGTGAGATATTTTTATGAACATTGTAAAAACTCTCTTTTCAAATCTCTCTTTCTAAAAATCTCTTTTCCAACATACTTTCTAAAAACTCTCTCCAATCTCCTTTCCAAAAGTTATTTTCTAAAAAATCCCTTCAAAAATCTATCTTCCAAAACTCTTTTCGAAACTCTTTTCCAAAAAAGCTCTCTATAACAGTCACTTTCTAAAAACATTCCCTAAATCTCTTTTCTAAAAACTCTTTCCAAAACTCCTTCCTAGAAAAACTCTTTCCAAAAACTTTCTTTTCAAAATTCGCTTTCCAAAAACTCATTTTTAAGATCTCCTTCCAAAACCTCTCTTTCCAAAAACTCTTTCAAAGTTTTACTTTCCAAAATCCCTTTTGAAAAACTTTCTTTTTAAGTTTACTTTCTAAAATCTTCTCTTTAGAATTTCTTTCCAAAAATCTCCCTTTCTAAAAACTCACTTTCCAAAAATCTTTTTTCTTAGAATCCAAGTCAAGCCCTAGAGCCATGATTAGAAAACCCTAATTTTCTTTCCTAAAACATGATTTCCAATCTTGCCTCAAAACCTAGGTTTCCAAAATCTCCTTTTCACATCAAAATCATAAATTTCCATAACTTATTTTCTACATCAAAACTATAGTCTTCCAAATCTAAGATTTCCAAAACTTCACCGTCCAAATCCATGCCAAATCTAATCTTTCCTTTAGGAAACCAAATCCAATCTTCCCTTTAGGAAACCAAATCCAATCTCCCCATTTAGGAAACTAGATCCTATCCTCCGTTTTTGGAAACAAAATTAAATCATCTTTTTCTTAGAAACAAAATCCAAATCTTTCCTAGTCCACACCTTTCCTAATCCCAATCCTTCCTAATCTCATACCTTCCTAAACCTTAAGTTTCTAAAACCTAAACTTTTAAATCTTTCCTTATACTTAAAGCTTCTTAATCTTTCCTAATTCCAACCTTTCCTAATTTCAGACTTTTTCAAATTTCAACTCTCCAAATCTAAATTTTCAAAATCTTTCTTAAACTCAAACCTTTCCTAATTATAAGTATTTCTAAAACTCAAACCTCGAATCTTTCTAAAATCAAACTTTCCAATTTTAAAACTTTCCAATTTCAAAACTTTCATAAATCGAAACTTTCTTAAAATGAAATTTTCCTAAAACAAAACTTTCCTAGTTCAAACTTTTCCTAAATCCAACTTCCCTAATCTTCCCAGTCCAACGTTTGAGTCAAATCTTTCTTAAACCTCAAGTCTTTCCTAAATCCCATCTTTCCTAAGTCTAGGTTTTCCAAAACTCTATCTTTCCAAATCAAAGTCCAATCTTTTCAATTCCAAATTCCATTCTTCTATTCTAAGTTCAAATCAAACTCCTTTTTTCCAATTGACAATCTCTTTTTCAAATCAAATCTTCAATTTTCAATTGGACTCTTGTCCGAACTACGACTGACCTGATTCCTAAAAAAGAATATGTAGGCAACCCTCATGGGTGTGGTCACAACCTTTTTCAAGCTTCTATTTCCACAAGCTTTTACAAACTTCCAATTTCAAAAATCTATTCTCAAATCTTCAATTTCAATTTTCAAAACTTTCTTTCCAATTTTAAACTTTAATTCTTCTTTTCAAATTAATTTTCAAAATCAAATCTTTCTTTTAAATCTGTCTTTTCAAATCTGTGACCAACATTAATTCAAGTTCTTTCCAAATCTATTTTCAAATCAAATATTTCTATTACACTTACATATCATGCATCATGTCTTTTTCTTTCTAAAAATTCTTTTTCTAAAAGTAGATAGTTTTAGACATGTATTAATTGAAGACTCTAATGAGTGAATTTAGGGTAAATAGACATGTAGGTACCGCAAGGGCGGGGTAGGGTGATGGCTTAGTGCGTCTTCCCTATACGTAACCAACCTCCGAATTTAAGATCACTGCTTTCGAAAGACCAAAATGGAGTATTTTTTAAAAAATGGCATAAATATTTTCTAAAGGTTGCCAAACAATCTGTTTTCTTAAAAACCCTCTCTTGAGAAAGTTTTCAAAAACCTTAAGTGTAGTCTTCGGATTGTGCTTAGTTTTTAGGTGACCTAACTCACCTTAATCAAGTTAAGTGGCAACTCCAAATTGTATTCCAAAAGCCCTTTATACAAATCAATTTTCAATTCAAACCTAGTCGCACTCATTCTTCTAGGAGAATGAGTTCTAACGAGATAGTACAGTATTTTTTCTGCTTGTGTGTGTATTCTTCGAGTGCAAAAAATCTAGTCACAACAATCGGGAAGGTCTCGAGTAACCAGACTCAGCCAAGAATGGACAAAAACCTCTAAAAGAGTGTTCTAGAGGTAACTGGCTTGAGAAACAGAGTCAGAATAGTTAAAAAGGGTGACCGACCCACTACGGGCAAAAAGGTCATTTGAATTGGGGGAACACCGAGATCGATCCAAAGTGCTCCATGAGAAGACTTGAAGGTTGAAAACACTATTGAGAGTGTTTTGAGGGATTGCTAGTTTGATACCCAGAGCAGGTATGGTTAGAAAAGGCGACCGGCCTACCAGGGGCAAAACGATCATTTCACGTCTGGTGCTCTCGGAATTGATTCGAAAGCGACTTGAAAGCACTAAAATGTGCTAGATTATTTTTGAGACAATCTTGGAAGGATGGACATACCACTCTCAGGTCTTAGGTATTTTCTCGAAAAGCGTACTGGTGGGGCCTAAGAAGTAGTTTGGTCATTTTTCACCGAAATGGGTTAGTAGGCACTAATGTTGACCCAGGTTTCAAGTGTTTTTATCACTCTGATGGTGCGCGAAGAGTTAGTTTTCAAAGGTATCCCATCCTTCGATAAACATGTCACGACCCAGAGGCGTATTTGGTCCCGTGACATAAGGAATTTGTTGGCATTCCCAATGTCAACCTATTTATGAGTATTTTAGTTACTCTGACGATTGCAATGTTTGTGAGTATTTTTGTCACTCTGACAGTGTGCATTCATTCCAAAGACTGCTTGATCTCGAGAAGCTGTTGGATGGTCTTATCGCCTCAAGGCCTTAGATACTTTCCTGATCAACGTGCGGAATAGCAGACATTCTACGTTGGTGGGCTACCAAGCGTCAAAAGTGAACTGCTCTAACATCTTGGGGATTTGGGTTCCGCCCCGGTCAACGAGTGTGAAGAGACTTATCATTCTGAGAGATTTTGTGTTTTCTAGATAAACGTGCCATCCTGGATGAACTTATTGTCTGAGAAATAAACTTTCTTGAAAAACATGCCGAATTGAGATTGACTAGTCTAAACTGGAATTGGAACTAGATTTAAGATTGAAATATGGACTCACCATCTTTAAGAAGATGTGCTAACTAAAATTGGACTGAACAATGCCCCAAGGGCATTTTGGTCATTTTTCTATATTGGGCCAGCGGGCCCGCAAAGCTGATGATTAACTAGACTGAGTTTGTAAAGTCGGTTTCGACTTTAATGTGTCTATGCCTGTTTGAATGTCAATCTGGTTGGGCTGGAGATTGCCGAGCGGACAAAAATGGGGTGCTTACACTATTCATTGATAGTTATGGTAACATTTTCAAATTTCATTTAAATATGCTTCTTCTAAATAATCTTTATTAATCATAAATTAGATTGTAAATTTCTAAAACTGAAAAAGGCAGGTATTGTGAAATTATTAATACTTTGTAGTATATAAAATACATGTTTCATAATTTTATTTGTGCTATCTAATTTTTCTTATTTCTTCATAATTTTATAAGTTCTATCCGTTAATGTATGTGATAAAATTTTCAAAATTTATTTAGTATGCTCCTTCTAAAGAATCTTTAATTATCAATAAATGATATATTAAATTTATAAAATAAAAATGACACATGTGATAATAATATCACATCCATTAGCAGTTTGTCATATACATAATACATATGTTGTAATATTATTGGTATTTTCTAATTTTAAAATACATGTGTCATACTATTATTGGTTTATTTTAATTTAAATATTATTTAATTTATTGTTATAAACTTCATAAATGCTATTCATTAATAGTTATGGTAGCATTTTTAAATTTCCTTTAAATATGCATCTTTTAAATAATCTTTATTAATCATAAATTAGATTGTAAAGTTCTAAAACTGAAAAAGACAAGCATCGCAAAATTATTAATACTTTGTCATATACAAAATACGTCTATCATAATATTATTTGTACTATCTAATTTTTTTTTATTTCTTCATAATTTTATAAGTTCTATCCGTCAATGGATGTAATAGTATTTTCAAAATTTCTTTGCTATGATTCTTCTAAAGAATCTTTAAATATGCATAAATTATATATTAAATTTATAAAATAAAAATGATGACACATGTAATAAAATTATTAGCAATTTTTATTTTTTTATTGTCTCAACTCACACTCCACTAAAAAAATTTACAAGAAAATAAAAATAAAAATCATTCTTTTGAATTATTATAAAATTAATAGAGCTAATTCAAAATGAATGAAGTTGTGATGAAATTATTTGTTCCTTTAATCTTAATTTTTTCAAATAAAATATAACATTTATTTCCATTTTAATTTTTTATTCTTTCAATTTTTGTAAAGTTTATGCATCAATCAATACAACAACATTTTTTAGATGCCCTTACATCATAATATTTTTTCAAGAATTTGTATAAAACTAAATTGGATGTAAACATTTTAACTATAAAAAATATTATTTTACCTAAAGAAATGATAATTCTTCAACATTTTTGTTTTTTTTTTGTTTTTGTCTCAATATCTAACATGATTTTATGTTATTTTGTGAACTTGATGAAGAAGGACATAATTATTTTGTAGCATGATTGATTTTACAGTAAAAATTCATTGATTTTGGCTTAACCAATATTTTTAAATATAATTTTTGCTAACATTCATAATTTATGCAAATATAATGACTACAAAAATTATGTTAATTGAGTCTATAGAGTCATTGTTTTTTCAATTGGCACTTGCTAAAATTTTAAGTAATTGTTCTTAACAGTTAATCATTAACTGAAAGAAATATTGGATATAACTACACTCATATATATTATTAATGCTAACAATTTTAAGTACTTAAAATTTTAAATTCCTAGTTTAAAATAAGTTTTTCCGTAAAGGTAAATTTAAAAATCAGATATTTTTTTGGTGCGAAAAAATCAAATTTCACTAAGTACATCAAGTATTTGGTGATATATCAAGTTTTTCTCACTTAAAAATACAAATTTTTTTACGTAAAAATTTTAGTTTTGAGCAGCTATGTATACATATGTGTGTACATTATTAAAAGTTTTTAATAGATAAATCATCTATATGTGAATTACATATTTAATTAATATAGTCCCCTAGCAAATGTTCACATTAAAATATTAGTTTCTTATTAAAAATTAGAGATATTTTCATAATAAACTATTGTAATTTATTTGAAGACTATAATGATGATTATAATCTATATTATAAAGGGAGAAGCACGGTTAGTTTCTAAAGCTGTAAGGATAATTTCAATTTCAAAAAAATACTTATCAAATAACATAATTATTTCAACACAAGTTCTTCTCATATTCAAATTTCATGACTGTAATGATTTTCATTTTACCCACAACCTCTCTTTTTATGATTTCATCCAATAGAAATTATGCAATTGTTGTGTAAATATTACACGCATAGTGTGTGTTTCCACCCCTAATTTAGAATAAACTATATAATTAGTGTAAGATCCAAGCATTTACAACCACAACTTATTTTTTTATAAAATTTTAAGTTTAGTATTTTTTTCATATTTTAATACTAGTATGTATATATATATATATGCGACTGTCAAGTTACCATATTTTATACAACAGTCAAATCACTCAAAACTCAATAGTGGGAAATCACTTGGCATAAATATTCCTTGTTTCAAAGGGAATAGCTGTGGAACCATAATTTGAGGGTAGTTACTATTTGAGTCGATCAAAGTTACTCTTCAATATAATAACAATTTAGTGATATCATTGTCATGACCATTGGCTACATGTAACATTTATGATAATTACATGTAGCATCTATGTTAACCACAAGTTACATTTGTAGGAATTACTATTTACTTTGTGGGTCAAAATAATCAGGCCCAATACAATGAGCTGAGCCTAACCAAGAACATGTTGCTGACCTAGGCTAGGAGAGGCCTAAATTCACTAATGCCTAAAAGCAGGCCCTAACAATGGTAATTACAGCCCAGATCTAGTAAGGACCAAGTCGGTCATGAATACGCTGTCCATTCCTAAAGGGACTGGAACACCAAATAATATCCAAAAGTGATTGACTCCAAGGAGGAGACAAATTTCAATTCTCAATGGGATTATGGCATTTTAAAGACTATGAATACCCCATACCACTAAGATGTAAGGTATATTCACAAGAACTAAGCTAGAGTCTTTTGTTCAGTTCATTGTGATTAAACTTGCTAACTTAATCATTGGAGTGCTATCGATCCAAAGAGGATCAACGCATTCTTATTGTCTTCTTCTCTTGCATATTTTTGGTGCTCGTTAGTTTGGTTCGAGAGTCCAAGCAGGTATTTCTAAAAATCTCACCTACAATTGGCGCCGTTTGTGAAAAGGTCTAGCAACAATGAGTACTACCAATGGCAGAAGAGGAGTTTATCCCACTAATAAGGAGATTCACTATAGCAGAGATATTACCAGCTATAATGATACTTACTTGTCAAGTCATCACGATGATTCTACATGAACTCCAGGAATTCATTTGCTCAGATCAAAGATACAAGTCCCTGGAGGTAACTAACGAGGAAGACATGAGGTTCTACGATAGGCTCCGCAGTATGTTAGAAATCTAAATCGCCAAAGGAACTATCACAAGAACTTGAATCTATCGCTCTCTAGTGGACGTGTACCTAACAATTTATCGCCCCGAGCAACGAGCAGGAACTTCGGCAACGGGATGAAGTCAACGTTGGAAGCTATGAGGGAGGTGATTGCCAAAAGAGATGGATGAGTACCCAACAGATCTCCAGATTGGTATAGAAGAAGGGGAACGAATTCAAGAAACACGAGCCCCCCTCCTGTACGTGTGACTGGGAGCGATGCTTCTAGTACTAGGCATTACGCGGATCGACAAAAAGATCGGCAACATGGGAGAACTCAGACACCAGTAAGAAATAAGGCAAGAGTCAATCTAGAGCAAAAATATTAGGGGCGGTGGTTGAATGAACGGCTGGACAATAGGGACAAGCACCATAAGGAATGGACAACCCAAGATGTCACCAAAAGAGCCCTCGACCAGATCGAATTCACACCCTTTACAGAAAAGATTAAGCCTCGCCAACCTCCTAGGAAATTTACGCTGCCAAAGTTTATTGCCTATAAAAGGAAGTCTGATCCTGTCAGTCACGTTCAGCACTATAAATAGATGATAGCACTATAGAGCGGAGATAAGTCCTTAATGTGCCGCATTTTTTCATCAAACCTGGGAGAGGTGGCCTTACGATGGTTCGACAAACTACCATCCAGATCATTTTCAAGCTAGAGACAACTTGATGAGCTATTCACTAACCAATTCATAGCAAATAGCAAGCAACCTAAAGAGTCGGATTACTTACTGACTCTACAGAAGAAAGATAATGAGGGATTACATATGTATGCAAGGCATTACTGGGAGGCTTACAACGAAATCGAGGATTGCAACGAGCAGTTGGTTGTTGCACAGTTCAAGATCGGCCTACCCAGGGAACATCGGCTGAGGCAATCCCTCATGAAAAAATCAGGCATCCGGGTACAGGACCTGATGCTAAGAATTGAATAGTATGCACGAGTAGAGGAAGATATTGCTCAATCAATACAAGAAAAGATTGGTCAGAAAATTGAGAAGAAAGATGGTAGAGAAAACAAGAAGCCCAAACGTGAGGAGAATAGTAACAACTGGGGTAAAAAGACAATAGAAGGGGTTAACACAGTCTTCAAGGACCCGATTTACAAAATGCTGTATCAAATACAGGATAAGCTCTTCTTCAAGTGGCCCCCAAAGTTGGGAGGAAACCCCACTACCTCAGATGAGAGGAAGTTCTGCTCTTACCACAGGGAAAAAAGGTATCAGATAGAAAACTATCAAAATCTCAAGAACTACTTGGAGGAATTGGCGAAGGATGGCTATCTTGACCAGTACATTGATCATGAGAAAATGAAGCAATAAGCTAAGCATACAAAACAGGAAGCCATCCTGTAGAAGGAAGCCAAAACAAAATTAGCCCGAGTAATTAATGTCCTCAATCGGTTGGCAAAATCAGCAGCAGTAGATCCTCACAATACCAGATTAAGATCTAAAAGGCTGCGAATCTCAAAGAGGTAATGTTGTTGGAGACTCCAAACAAGAAGGCTAAGGTCGCCAGCAGTGCTGAGGCCATAACCTTCACTGATAATGACTTGCTTGTAGTACAACTGCCCATAATGACGTACTAGTGGCAACACTACGATTGGGGGATTGCGACGTGAAAAGGATTCTGGTTGATCAAGCAAGCTCCTCTGAAGTCATGTATTATGACCTTTTTAATAAATTGGGATTGAAGGATTCTAATCTCTAACCATCTCTCAACCCCTTAATCAGATTTAGCTCGGACCCGGTCTGGCCGTTGGGAAAGTTAACGATCCCGGTAACTGCAGGAGCGATTACTATTCAAACAGAGTTCTTGGTGGTCAAAGTGTCCTCCCCCTACAACACAATCAAGGTTTGGACATGGTTGCACCTCATAAAGGCCATACCATCTTCCTACCACCAGCTAATCCACTTCTCGACCTCAGAAGGAGTAGATGAGATAAGAGGAGACCAAGTGGTAGCTAAGTAGTGCTTCCTGATAGCATGCACCACGAACACAAAGACAAGCAAGGTTCAAATGATGGAGCTTCACGAGGATACGCCCACAATCGACAATATTGGGCTACTACCTGACAATAAGGCCGTTGAGGATCTTAAAAAAGTAAATATAGATCGACATGGATAGGAAAAGTACTTCGTGCTCATCACATCTTTGTCCAAAGATGAGGAGAAATTGTTGATTGATCTGCTAACACAATGCATAGAAATCTTTACCTAGACACCTTATAACACTCTAGGAATAGACCTACAAGTAGCCTTCCACAGACTTAATGTAAACCCACAGAGCCGACTAGTGGTTCAGAATAGAAGATGGGCAGTTACTTAACATGTGGATGTAGTGATCGAAGAGGTTGATAGGCTTCTTGAAGCGGGGGTAATAAGGGAAGTCTACTATCCATGCTAGCTCTCCAACATAGTGGTGGTGAAGAAGAAGAACGATAAGTGGAGGGTTTGTGTCGACTTCACCAACCTGAACAGAATATGCCCCAAGAACCTTTTCCCTCTTCCGAAGATAGACCAACTTGTGGATGCAACAGTGGGATTTAAAAGGATAAGCTTCCTGGATGCCTATTGCGGGTACCACCAGATCCTGCTCCATGAAGACGACTAAGAGAAAACCACCTTCATTACCCCAAGGGGCATATTTTGTTATAAAGTCATGCCCTTTGGTTTGAAAAACACTGGTACTACCTACAAAAGATTGGGCACCAAAATGTTCAAAGAGTACATCGGCAACACTGTAGAAGTATACATTAATGATATGGTAGTCAAAAGTAAGGCCAGCAGATTCCACTTGGGCAATCTAAAGGGAGTGTTCAAGATCCTTAAAGATTACAAGATAAGGCTAAATGTCTCTAAATGTGTATTAGGGGTAAGCTCAGGAAAGTTTCTTAGATTCTTAGTCACGCACCAGGGGATTGAAGCAGCTCCACATCAGATAAGTGTCATCCAAAACATCCAAGCCCCAAGAAACATCAAAGAAGTCCAGAAGTTGACCAAAATGGCAGCAGCTCTCAACAAATTTATCAGTCGACCTTTAGATAAGTGCTAGCCATTTTTTCAGCTCCTCAAAAGGCAAGAACGATTCAACTGGAACCCTGACTTTGACCAAGCTCTTGCCGACTTAAAGAAATATCTGGCCCAACCACTGCTACTTTCTACGCTGCTTAAACATGAGGAACCTTTCCTTTATTAGGTAGTTTCGGAGCATGCAGTAAGTGTCGTCCTACTCCGTTAACAAAATAGGTAGCAGAAGTCTATCTATTATGTTAGCAAAACTCTTTTGGGCACGGAGAGCAGATATTTACCATTGGAAAAACTGGTCCTAGCATTAGTAATGGCATCACATAAGTTGGTACATTATTTTAGGGCCCATACCATCAATGTCCTCACGGATCACCAGCTTAAGCCACTCCTCCGAAGAGCAGACTTCTCAAGTACATTAGCAAAGTGGGCAGTGGAGCTAGGAGAGTTTGACATCAAGTTTCAACCTAGATTGGCAGTAAAAAATCAAGTACTTACTAACTTTATTATTAAGTTGCCATAGGAAGCCAATCAGACACTTGATACCAATCAACCAAATTACGACCCCCCCCCCCAGTAGAGCCATGGGAGATTACTAATCATTGGAAGCTCTTCGTCAATGGAGCATCCAACGACAGGGGGCAGGATCGGGCATAGTCCTAATCACACTAGATGGCATAGCATTAGAGCAGGTCATAAAGCTGGAATTCACTAGTTCAAACAATGAGTTAGAGTATGAGGCTCTACTCGCTGGTCTATGCCGAGCTATAGAACCTAAGATAGCTAAGATAGTGATCTACTTAGACTCCCAGTTGGTGGTTAACCAGATCATGGGTGAATGTGCGGTGAAGAACGATAGAATGGTGCAATACCTGGCAAAAGCAAAAGAGCTACTCAGTAAGTTCAGTAAATACAAACTCCATCAAATCGGCTGCGATAATAATGCTTATGTCGATGCCTTGGCAACACTCGCAACAGCCTTAAAGTCAGGATCGAAAAGAACAATTCACATGGAAATACTGTAGAGCCCAAGCATATTTCAAGAAGAAATGCAAGCTTTGGTTGTTGAACAATTAGGGCCATCCTGGATGGACCCAAGCATCTCTTATCTTGACAGGGACTAGCTGCCAGAAGACAAGAATGAGGCCAAAAGAGTCAAGCATAAGTCATTAAAATACTGGCTATCACCCGCTAAGGAGCTTTATGGAAGATCTTTTACTGGTCCCTATCTACATTGTATTCACTTGAACAAAGTGTAGGGTATCTTGTTTGAAATTTATGAAGAGATTTGTGAAAGTCATGTCGTCAGAAGATCTCTCGCTCACCGAGCCATCTTACAAGGCTACTGGTGGCCCTATATACAAAAAGATGCTGCCTAATACGTGTTAAAATGTGAGAAGTGCCAGAAGTTCTCGCCTACAATTCACTAGCTTGTTGAGGACCTCACATCTATCACCAACCCTTGGCCTTCTGCACAATAGGGGCTAGATATAGTCGAACCGCTACCCCAAGCTCCAGGAAATAAGAGGTTCTTCATAGTGGCGACGGACTACTTCACCAAGTGGGTCGAAGCAAAGCCTCTATCAACTATTAGAGAAGTGTACACTGAAAGTTTTGTACACAGGAGCATCATCACAAGATTCGGGATACCCCGCTCACTAGTTTCAGATAACGGCACCCAATTCGACGGCAACCTGTTCAGAAAATTCTACAACGAGCTTGGAATTAAAAACTAATATTCAACACCAGCCTATCCGTAGTGCCATGTGTAAGCCAAAATATCAAACAAGACTATGTTGAACGGGATTAAAAAGAGGTTGGAGAAAGCTAAAAGAAGATGGGTGCAAAAACTGCCCAGTGTATTATGGTCATATAGAACCACTTCAAGGAGATCTACTGGAAAAACCCCTTTTCTCCATAACATATGGGGTGGAGGCAGTAATACCCTTGGAGGTCAGACTTCCAACCATTAGATCGGCAGCATTCGACACTGGCCTTAACTATCAGACTTTAGCAAAGGACCTCGACATCGTAGAAGAAAAGAGAGAGGTTGCCCTGCTCAAACTTACCAGATATCATCAACAGTTAAGCCAATCTTACAAAAAACGTGCCCAACCAAGAGCCTTCGCTCCCGGAGACTTAGTGCTAAACAAGGTGCTGGGGGCAATGAAGAATCCAGTAGATAGGAAGTTCAGACCTAACTACGAAGGTCCTTGTTGAGTTGCATCCTAAGTTGGTGTGGGGGCATACCGATTGGAAATTGTCGAAGAAAGGTGGCAATTACCTCAACCTTGGAACACAAACAATCTTAGAAAATTCTACCAGTAGGAGTCTTCTTATTCTCAAAGGATATAACGGCCTACAACAATACTTTATTTTTTATTCAAAAGCTGCACGTTATCAATAAAATTCGCAATCATTTAGTGGATCTACATATATGAGGCCACTCCAAAACGAAGGCTAAGATTTTTAAAATAAAAACCAAGCGTCTAACTTATTCCTGCCTAAGTTTGGCAAATCAGCTCAAGAGTGGCCAAAACATATCAAAAACTTGGTAGAAAACTAAGCCCTCCTTGTATAGGATAGTTCATCTAAGCAGTTTGGCTCAAAAAGAAAGGACATAGCTAAAAACTAGACTTATTCAGAGCAAGTACAATAACTAACAAGAGCATGACATGAAAAACTTAAGTTAAAATACTTAGCTTAAGCAAAAAGTTAAATCCTCTTCTATTAAATAAGTAAATAAAATATAGATTGTAATCATCTTGCCCGCAGGCATAAATACCAAAAAAAAAAAGCAAAGAAAGGAAAAGCTACGAAGGTAAATTAGCAGCAAGGTTGGTCTTGACAGAATGCAAGACAACAAAAAGGTTGCTCTCGATAGAAGGTGGGTCAGCAGAAAGGTTGGCTTCAACAGAAGGCAGTTTAGCAGCAAGGTTCGTCTCGATGAGAGGTAAGTCAGCAGCAAGGTTGGTTTTAGCTGGCTTGACTCCAAGAGGAGCCTCTTCTTCTTTTTCATCTTCATCTGCCTCTGCATCAAATCCCAAATCAACTTCAGCCTGGGCAGGTATCTCCGTCCAGAGAAAAGAAGACTTATCCAAAGCTTGCTTCCACAAGGCCACCTTCCAACCTTTCCAAAAGAGTTGCTTGCAGATCTGCTTGACTTGTCCTTTATAATAGTCTTCGGCATCCTCATAACCCTTTGTGTATTAGGCTTGTGACTTCACCTTCGACTGCTCCAGATCTGTCGTGGCTTCCACCAAGCCTGCCTTCGCCCCAGATCTCGACTCCTCAGCTTCGGCAAGCTAAGCTTTTAGAGCTTCAGCGTCAACAGTTACCACATTGAAGTTTTCCTCCTTTTTCTTAAAACAGGCCTGGGTTTCAGCCAGGACGATTGTGCTCTTCTCCAACGCTATCTTTAGAGCACGAGCATCCCGATCTTAAACATGGAAGTAATCCTTCAGCTCGCCACATTTCTTCAACAAGTTCTTATGCCAATCATATAGACTACAGAAACGCTGCATGGCCTCCAAGCTCTGAATCACTCCTTGATCAAAACAAAATAGTATAATACATTAGTAAAAAGCTAGGCAAAGAATCAACCAAAAAATGCAAAAGGAAGATGCACTACCACCATCAATGTGTGAGCTGCCCCCATTAAAATCTCTTCGGTGGTTGTGCAGCTCAGTTCCTTAATATCTCCAGATGGCATAACAGCCTGGAGAGCCCCAACAACAATATCGACACTGAAAAGAATAGAATCCGGAGAAGTCATGGCACGACCACAAATCTTTGGCCGCACTATGAACTCCTCAGTCCCTTTCTCCTCTTTTTTGCCCTTGTCTTCTTGCTCAAGGCATGCCATCTTTAGCCTCAGCAGCCTTCACCAATCTTTTCTTTTTTTTTTTCGACCTCTTAAACACCATGGGCTTCACCAAATCCACCACCGTGGAAGCAGCAGGGACCGTGATTACGAGAGGCACGATAGATGAAGAAGCACCAGTGGCAGAAGCATTAGCAACAATATCAATAATGGTGGTGGAAGTAGTCACTCCATCCCCCTTCCTCTTCTTTGTGTTGCCCCTTTTAAGGACAGCTGCCAAATTGTGGGGTTGTGGATGCTCCATACCACCATCAACAATAATAAGTTGCCGCAAGCCTTTTAGGGAGTCTCCGAGTTGGTATTGGCATCCTTCCACCTTCTAGGCCACAATCACACCAGCTGATACTCTGTAAGTAGCCGAGAAGGACTGGCACTGGATTAAATAACCCAGCAGTATGGGAGTAGCCTGACCAATTCCTCTTAACTCGCCCTCGCCCTCGCCCTCGCCCTCGCCCTCGCCCTTATATGCCCAGAATTGGTCGACAGCGATGATATCAACGCCAACTTGCTCAATGTCCTTGTCTCTGACGCCGAAGTTAGCTTGAGAAGCAAAAACAGGATGTTAAAATCAGCAAAGACAAGTGCAAGTAGAGAAAAAAGAAAAAAAAAACCTGTTAGATGAGGCAGAGTTCCACCTGTTGTCTTCGGGACTCTTATAAGCACCCCATTTTTGCCCGCTTGGCAGTCTCTACTCCGTCCAGACTTGAGTTTAAGTCAATACAGGCATATTCCAATTTAAATCAATTTTTCAAACTTCAATTAGTCAATCCATTGCTTCGCGGGCTCGTCAGGCCTTAATAGAGGCAAAATGGCCAAAATTCCCTTGGGGGCATTGTTCGGTCCAATTCCAATGGGCATGTCTTTTCGAAGACGGTAATTTCCCATTTTAATCTCAAGTTCAATTTCAATTCCAATTAAATCCAGCACATCTTTCGAGATAGTTGATTCCTTAAAGTGGTAAAACCATACAATCTGGCACATTTTTTGAGGAAAAATCTTCTAAACGATAAGTCCCTTCAAACTCATCGATCGGGACGAGACCCCAAGTCCCCGAGATGGTAGAACGGTCTAACTTTGGCACCTGCTAGCACGCCAATAAAAAATGTTCATTTCAGCATGCCTTTTGAGAAAGTTGATTCCTCAAGCGATAAGTCCACCTAGCAGCTTCCCAAGATCAGGCAATCTCTAAAATGATCACAACCCGTTAGAGTAGTCGAAGTACTCATAAACATCACAACTGTTAGAGTGGCAGAAACACTCGTAAACAGGTCAATATAGGAAATTGTCGACAAATCCCTGTGTCATGGGACTACCGTCAGAGTGACAAAAACACTCAAAACCCAGATTAACACCAGTGCCTGCTAGCCCACTCTGGTGAAAAATGACTAAACTACCCTTAGGGCCATTTTTCGACACATTTCTTGAGAAAGTACCTAATTCCTCAAAACGGTAAGTCCACCCTTCCTAGATGGCCCTAAAGACGATCTGGCATGATTAGGTACCTTCCAGTCGATTTCGGGCCAATTCTGAGACCCTCCGGTCAAAATGACCATTTTGCCCCTAGGCATCCGAGCGTCCCGGGAACCACACCGGCTCTGGGTATCAAACCGGTAACCACCTAGGGATGCTTTTAATAATATCCCTGACCTTTCATTACCTTTTCAGATCATTCCGAGTCAGTTCTGGCAAACTTGATGCAAAATGACTGTTTTGCCCCTGATGGGCCAGTTGCCTTTTCTAATCACACCGACTTTGAGTATCAAACCGGTAACCTCCTGGGATATTCTAAGTGATATTTCTAAGTCCCTAGTCTTCTTTTGGGACATTCTAAGTCTATCCCGGTAATTTTTCGGTCCAATTGACCGTTTTGCCCCAAATGGCCTGGTCAACCTTCCCAACACATCCTGTCATTATTTTTCAAGTCTACTACCCCCGGGACACTATTCTAAGGGTTCATGTCCCTTTTCGGCCCTCCGGGCCATTCCTAGCCCTTTAAATCATTTCCGGACCTTCCGGAGTCACTCCTAGTGAAGCCAAGCTAAAAATTGCACGATAGTCATTAGTACATGTGACTAAATCTACTGAAGATACCTTGTTTGCCGACCTTAAAACTTTCCTAAATGGCTGGCACCACCAGAAGGAAATTTTGCCTGGCGCCATTGCAACAGGTGCCAGGTCAATCCTCTATTTATAAATATAGAGTCTCCTCCAACGTGAAAAGGATCCGCAAACTCAATTTAAAAACTCTCCTCTTCGATATACAGAGCTCAAAGCCTCTCCAAACCCTAGTTTCCTTAGGTTTTTCAAACCCTAGCCCCCATATACAAACCCTAGCCTCCATACACTCATATACATTTATATACACTCATATACTAGCCTCCAAAGCCTCCATTGAAGACTTGAAGCACTACAATTCTGAAGCTCCCGAAGGTCCAAGCAAGCTCTTGAAGACCGATGCAAAGTAAAGCAAAGATCGAAGTAAAGAAAGCAAGCGTAACAAAGCAAATAAAAGAAGACGCAAGGTAGGTTTTCCTATTTACGATTTCGCAATTCCCCTTCTCTCATCTCTCTCCAAACCCACTTGGATTTTCGTCTATTTTAATCTCTCATCTTCTACCCCTTTCTTGCATGCTTGAAACAAGAGACTCCTCGGTCCATGTGTAGGATTAGACTATTGAAGATCACCGTGTCGGGGGCTTTTTTTTAGTCTAACCAGAGATCAAGTGGATTCAGCCCCCTTGATTATGTGGTGAAGCCTTTAACCTTGTATGTTCACGACCCCAACTTGCATTTTGCATATCATGGTCATCTATCTCTTCAAAATTCGTTTTCAAACTTGTTTTCAAAACTTGTATCAAAACTCTTTTCAAAACTTGCATAAAGTTTTCTTTTTCAAAATCACAATTCTAAGGTGACTCTAGCCTTCCCATGGTTAGGATTACTTTAGGAAAGTGTTACATTTAAAGTTACCAATATGGTCCATATTTTCAAATCATTGTTGTTTTCAAAACCACAATCCGAGAATGGTTCTAATCTTCTTATGGTTAGAATCATTTTAGAAAAGTGAGATATTTTTAGAGGCTTGCAAAAATCTACATTCAAATCCTCTCCAAAATCTCTATTTAAACTCACTTTCTAAAAATCTATTTTCCTAAAATCTGTTTTTCAACATGCTTTCTAAAAACTCTCTCCAATCTCTTTTTCAAAGTAGCTTTCTAAAAATTGCTTTCTAAAAAATCTCCTCAAAAATCTATTTTTCAAAATTTCTTTTTAAACTCCTTTTCAAAAAGCTCTCTTCAAAATTCCCTTTCTAAAAACGCTCCTTAAGTCTCTTTCCTGAAAACTCTCTTCAAAAATTCCATTCCTAAAAAGCCTTCTTTTCAAAACCTCTCTTTCCAAAAAAACTCTCTCAAAGTTTTACCTTCCAAAATTCTCTTTCTAAAACTCTTCTATAGTTTACTCTTTGCTAGGATCTCCTTCCAAAAATCTTCCTTTCCAAAAAGTTTTACTTTCTAAAAAACTCTTTACCTTAAAGCCCAAGTCAAGCGCTAGAGCCAATGATTAGGAAACCCTAGTTTTCTTTCCTAAAACAAGATTTTTAATCTTGTCTTAAAACCTAGGTTTCCAAAACCTCTTTTTTTATTTAAAAAAACATGAATTCCAAAACCTATTTTCTACATCAAATCGTAGACTTCCAAATCTAGGATTTCTAAAACTTCACCTTCTAATTCCATGCCAAATCCAATCTTCTCTTTAGAAAGCTAAATCCAATCTTCCCTTTAGGAAACCAAATCTAATCTCCCTATTTAGAAAACTAGATCTAACCCTCCATTTTTAGGAAACAAAATCAAATCATTTCTTTTTAGAAACAAAATCCAATCTTTTGCTTTAGGAAATAGAAATCCAAATCTTTCCTAATTCCAACCTTTCCTAATTTCAACCTTTCCTAATTTCAACTTCCAAATCTAAATCTTTAAATATTTCTTAAACTCAAACCTTTATTGATTTCAAGTATTTCTATAACTTAAACTTTGAATCTTTCTAAATTCAAATCTTTCTTAATTTCAAATCTTTCCAAAATTTGAAACTTTTTAAATTTCAAATCTTTTCAAATCCAAAACTTTTTAATTTCAAATCTTTCCAAATCTAAAACTTTCTAAATTCAAAACTTTTTTAAGTCAAAACTTTTTAAATTCAAAACTTTCCAATTTCTAAACCTTTCTTAAAATGAAACTTTCTTAATTTATAACTTTCCAAAAATGAAACTTTCCTAATTCGAAACTTTCCTAAAATGCAACTTTCCTATTTTAAAACTTTCTTAATTTCAAGATTTTCTAAATTCAAT
This sequence comes from Euryodendron excelsum, assembly GCA_033060915.1. NCBI lineage: Eukaryota > Viridiplantae > Streptophyta > Magnoliopsida > Ericales > Pentaphylacaceae > Euryodendron > Euryodendron excelsum. The sequence goes on along the minus strand of CM065393.1, from coordinate 12,135,813 downwards.
CTTTCTTAAACTCCAACTCTCCATATTTTTTAAATGAAACTTCCTAATCAAATCCTTCTTAATCTCAAGTCCTTCTTAAATTTTATCTTTCCTAAGTCTAGGTTTTCTAAATCTTAATCTTTCCAAAACAAGTCCAAATTCTTCTCCCCAAGTTCTATCTTTCCAAATCAAAGTCTAATCTTTTCAATTCCAAATTTCAATTTCTAATCTTCTATTCTAAATTCAAATCAAGCTTTTTTTCAAATCAAAATCTTTTTTTCAAATCAAACCTTCTATTTTTAATCGGACTCTTATCCGAACTACGACTGACCTGATTCCTAACAAAGAGATACATAAGCAACCCTCATGGGCGCAGTCATAACCTTTTTCAAGTTTCTATTTCCACAATGTTTTTCAAACTTCCAATTCCAAAAATCTATTTTCAAATATTCAATTTCAATTTCCAAAACTTTTCTTTCTAATTTCAAACTTCAATTCTTCTTTTCAAATCAATTTTCAAAATCAAATCTTTCTTTCAAATTTGTCTTTTCAAATCTGTTTCTAACATCAAATCAAATTATTTCCAAATCTATTTTCGAATCAAATTTTTCTATTACATTTGTATATTATGCATCATGTCAATTTCTTTCTAAAAATTCTTTTCTAAAGTAGATAGTATTGGACATTTATTAATCAAAGACTCTAATGGGTGAATCTAGGGTGAATAAACATGTAGGTATCACAAGGGCGAGGGTAGGGTAATAGTTTAGTGCGTCTTCCCTACACGTAACCAACCCCCGAACTTAGAATCACTGTTTTTAAATACCAAAATGGAGTTATTTTTAAAAAAGGACTTACGTTTTTCTAAAAGGTTGCTAAACACCTATTTTCTAAAAAAATCTGTCTCTTGAGATAGTTTTCAAAACCTTTTTAAAAACCCTAAGTATAATCCTCAGATTGTGCTTAGTTTTTAGATGACCTAACTCACCTTAATCAAGTTAGGTGGCGACTCCAAACTTTTTCTAAAATGCCCTTTATTCAAACCAAATTTTTAATTCAAATCTAGTCGTACTTGTCTTTGTAGGCAGATGAGTTCTAACGAGAGAGTACAGTATTTTTTTCGCTTATGTGTGTATTCATCGAGTACAAAAAATTTAGGCGCGACAACTCTAGGGCATCTTATAGTTAGGAAAACCTCCTCTAGGATGTTCCCGAACTCCCATGGTCCGCTCACCCTCACAATAACATTGTCGATCCCCTTCCCTGAACAAGGGAGGAACTAGACCAACTCTCTCGGCCCACTCCTAACTTAGAAATGGTACCTCTTGCGATCTGACTTAGCATCGTTCAACTCTATAGCCGCATAACAACAATCAAGCTTGTAGAGGCCTAGGTTTTGGTTCAGACGCCTATTCAACTCATTCATTCCCATAACTATCCTATAAGAGTTGGGTTGGAGTTGGATGGGGTAATCTTATAATAGTTTAAAACTGCAGTCAAGAAAGGGTGAACTGGGAACCTAAGTTCACCATCTACAATGGCAATTAAAGGGAAAAGAGTCCCTTCCTCATTTTCAAACCAGCCATCATCCATGGGCCTAATTAGCTTAATCTCTACCGTTTCAGGGAAGTTATATTTGCGTTTGAAGGCCGTAATAGCAGTTGGACTATCTACCATACTCCTGAGCTTGCTCGCCATGGAAGATAGACAGAGGATCCTAGGGTATTGGTTCGGGAGCAAAGAAAGAAAAAAAGATGAGGGAGACTTACAGAGAGTTGTGTTTCTTTGAATGATGATGAACAAGAGAAGAGTACCTCGGGTATCTTCGTTCAAATTGCTTTATTTAGAATGACAAATCCATCGTCTACCAAAAAACGTGAAATGACGGCAGTAAAGTCGGATGTCCCAACAGTCACGTCTCATTAAATGGCACTCGAAGGCTATGCTGAGTATACTTACAACTGTATAGCACCAGCCCCAGCCCCCTTCCAAAGGGCACTAAGGCTGGGGGCAATTGTGGGTCAAAATAATTAGACCCAATACAATGGGTCAAGCCCAACTAAGAACACGTCGCCGACTTGGGCTAAAAGAGGCCCAAATTCACTAATGCCCAGAAGCAGGCCTTAACAGTGGTAATTACAGCCCAGATCCAGCAAGGACCAAGTCAGTCATGAACACGCCGTCCGTTCTTAAATGGACTAGAACACCAAATAATATCCAAAAGTGATTGACTCGTAGGAAGAGACAGAATTCAATTCCCAATGGGATTATGACATTTCGAAAACTATAAATATCCTATACCACTAAGGTGTAAAGTACGTTCACAAGAGTTAAAGCTAGAGTCATTTGTTTAGTTCATTTTGACTAAGTTTGTTAACTTAATTATGGAAGTACTATTGATCCAAAGAAGATTTACACATTCTCATTATCTTCTTCTCTTGCAAATTGTTAGTGCCCGTCAATTTGGTACAAGAGTTTAACCAGACATTTCTAAAAATCACACCTATAACTAAAATAAGTTTTCTATCAAAATTACTCTTCTAATCATCCCAAACATTTTTGTTTTTTATCCAAGATTAAAATATATATATATATTGGTACTTTGTTATACCTTCTAAAAGGAGAAAAAAATATTACTTTTTTTTCTTTTCACTGTAGACGGCTAAAGAGGAGAAAATCCTACTTCAATTTATTTTTAACCACCTGGTCCGCATCCCCACCAATAAAATAAAGATTATAGATGTGATCGCTGTGCTATCATAGTCCAATCACTCGGATCAGATTTCACTTGCATGCTCTAATTCTGATCACCCAATCTTGGGCCATTGGATCAATAGACAGGTAATTTTGGTAGGCCCAAATTTATCCAACACACCAAAATTCCCTTTGTTCATTAGGCAAGTCTCAAGCAGATAAAGTGGGGTGACACACGCAAGAAAACTTCCTTACTTTTTGAGTATTTGACTATTTGGTGGAATTGACGAAGTGTTGGACCCACAAAATTTATTTTTGAATCTTTATCTTTACTTATTTTTTGATGTGGAAAGAGAAATTATTCAGTGCTCTCAAGCACATGAAAGAGTATTTGGTTTTCCTAACAAGAGACCTCCCATTGTATAAGTGGTGGAGCAAGTATGATAAACGTGATGTGCCAAAAGTACTAAATCATTGTTTTCATTTTGACCATTCTATTTATTTTTCTCTCAACTTATATATATATATATACATGTCTCTCTCCAAATTTGTCTTTTAATTATACAGGACCGGCTCCGGACAATTTGAGACCTAAAGTTAAATTTTCAAATGAGGCTTTTTATATTTTTTTAATTTTATTATAAAAATTTTTATTAATTTTTTTTTTGTAAAGTACTATTTTTTCTTTCAAAGTTAAAGTAGTGTGTTCATTTTGGGCCTTCCTTTTCTAACGAGCTTTTTTTAGTTTTTAAAGATGTAGAAACTATATAAGATATTAGTGCTAACATACAAGCTTCTGAAAATTTAAGGCCTCCAAAACTGCCACGGTGACGAGAGTTTCGCCAAAGGAGGACTTGCAAATTTTCAACCGACTGTTGCTATGAATCAAACCCGCGACGTATCTTCAATTTTAGCTCTTAAAATCTGTGCATGCACCATCTGAGTTAGTCTGCAAAAGAGAATCGAACACTTGATCTCTCAAAAGAAAGCCAAAGGCCTCGGCCAACTGGGTTAGTCCAATTGGTTTTTTTCAGTTAAGACCACCCAGCAAAATGTCATCATATGCGACACCTCTTTCTCTATTCTATGGAAAATAGTTCAGTGTTCAAGTAGTACTAAGTACTCAATAGTAATTCCAATCAAATGAAAATACATGGTGTGTGAATACATCAACAATTTGAGATTGAGAAGTAGTAGAGAGACTTTTAAGCAAACATCCTATCAAATCTTGTGAAGTTGTATTTTTTTTAAAAGTATCTTCACTACTCTATCAACTCAAATTACAGATATATTTATACATTACGTATTACTATTTAATAGAGATTATTACTAAGTACTCAATACTTCTAATTACTAGACTCTTTCCTATTCCATTGATGTTTTAGGTTTACTTTTTAGCAGCTCTCTCTCTCTCTCTCTCTCTCTTTACTGTCTTCTCAAACAACCTATTGTGCTTGGAAGGTTACGCCGTTGGGTTTATGGGCCCTATTCTCCACTGAAGATTTCGATGGTGAGGAAGGGGTCTCTGTCTCCTTTTTCTTTGGTGCTTCTTGCTTTCCATTTTCTTGCTGTGTCGCATTTGTGGTTCTAGGGTTCTTGGGATAAAGGTTTGAGGCGTCTGTTGTCTCTCTAAATTTAAGAAATTGGTATTTGGGAATTTTGCTTTATGGGTTTGATTTTGCACTTGGGCCGGTCGGCTTAAGCCTTAGGCAATTAAGACGATCGCCTAAAACTTCTAATTTCTTAGAACTCTACATTTTTTAAAAATAATTTATTACAATTTAGTCTAAAATAATTTTTAAATATTTGGTTTGTAAAAGGACCCTCATACACTAATTAATTTAATAAAAAATTAAAGTCATAATTATCACTTTTTTTTAGATAAGATATACCAAAAGTCTTTTAAACAACTCTTTCTCTCTATACAAAGTAAATAAATTCAAAAAAGACAATAATCTAAACCTATAGAACTCTCTATATATGTGGCACAAATTGAAAATAAATTATTAAATGTCATCAATTTTAAATAACTCATTATCTTATATAATTCGTTTTTTCTATTAACATATCCTCCTTTAGTACTCTTATTTTGTGTTAGTACAACACTACTCTTTATTTTATTTGGCATTATTAAAAATTGACACTATTAAAATTAATATTTTATCTATGTTGTTAAATAACTTTGTTTGTAATTCTCTTGTTTCATAATTTATCTATGTTGTTGAATAACTTTGTTTGTAATTTTCTTATTTCATAATTTGTTTTGTCATTGTTAGTAAAAATATTGCTAATTTGAATATAATTTTCTAATTGGTATGCTGTAAAAATTGTATCAAATTCAAGTTCTCATTCATATGTACAATCTTATTATTAACGGTGATAAATAAAATTTTATTATTGTATAGTTTCAAACTTTTAGTATTATCTAAATTTCAAGATTGTAAAAGAGCCTTATCAAAAAGCAAAATAATATAATTGTATATACAAATTTTATAATAATATTAAAAATATAAAAAAAACCCTCAACAAAATTTCTCGCCTTACGCCCTGACTGTATTGAACCGGCCTGCACTTGGGTTTTGAAGATTGAAGGACTTGGCAGTGTTGGTTCTGTACTTTGATCAGTCTCTGAATTTGGCTTTGCTTGTGATTCCTAAAATAGGGTTTCTGATTTTCTTGGTGGACAGTTGGTTTTTGGATAATAAGGAGTTATTTTGAGATGGGATTTCGATCGTTTGAAATTGGTTTCTAAGGTGGGATTTCTGGGGTGAGAGGTTGTGGTATTCGGATGTTCAATCAGCTTTTCAGTTTTCCGAGTTGAGGATATGGAATACTTCTCCAGAAACTCAACGCAGAATTCCATTTAAATTTGTAAGCTTGTTATTTTAGATTTTGAAGATGAATTTTGGATGTGGTTTAAAATTGTGATAGTTAGGTTAGCAATGGGTTATGCATTTCTGTATACGTTTTCCTCGTAGGATGATGATTGAGAGACGGGTGTTTGATTTTTGAGGTGGGTTTTGAAGCTGTATATCAAGAAATGGACAGGATGATTCATCCACCTTTGATAAAATTTTCATTTTCCTTTGTTACTTTGATCAATGCTCTATTGTTTCAGTGATGTATGCCAGGGTTTCATGCTTATGTTTTTGCATCCTGGGATTGGTTGTTCTTTTTCTTTATATAAGTAATTCTGTTTTTGAATTATGTGAAAATGGTTTTTCACTTTTCCCTAAGTCGCAGAGCAGAGTAATTGAGATCATTTGAGCCTCAATGTTTTTGTACATTGGACGGTGAATGATATCATTATTGAATTTATTGATTTATTTTACATTGCTCCCAGTACCGTAAATTGGCTAATCTATGGGTCCCTTGCTATAATGTTTTGTATCAAAATCAAATAAATAAAGTTTAACTTGTTATGGAAACAGTGAAATCACAATTTATGTTGATGTCTTTTCTAAATCATAACGTAAGTATGGACGTTTTTCTCGCATTACTTTGCATTTCTTCGTCTATATATATAAAAGCTAAAAAAAAAAAAAAAAGAGAGAGAAGAAGGGAGGAAAAGAAAAGAAAAAAAGAAGAGAAATAATAGAGAAGAGAGACAGAACAAAGGCTATGGACAAATATTAAAAAATAATATGATAAATATTTAACAATTTTTAAATAACTAATTTTATTAATTATATCTTGTGCTGAGTTATTTTATATTTCTTTTAGTTTTAAAACATAGCTTCTGTCATCATCATACCTAAACCTGGAATCATGTAGTTTGGAATCTTTTGTTTAAGAACAACTCTACATGAGCTTATAACATACTCCATGAGAATAACCATATTATTTCAATGTCGATCATCAATTAGACAAATGAGAGCATAAGATCCTTGATGACCTCATTAATTTTGTCTTGAAATTCTTTTTCTTTCGATTACCATCCCATTTTCCTTTTCTATATTGAGATATGGCTATAGACGGTATCTGCTTGAGCCCTGACTTTTTTTTTTTTGGCTGTAAATCCCTCATGTCCTTTGAGGCTGATATTATGATTATCAAGTTTCATGCAACTCGGAAGTAGTAAAAGTATAATTTACATTTTGCGGAGTATGGCCCATCCATGGCAATGGGATTGTTTTACTTCGTTTTATTTTTCTCAATAGAGAGAAAAAATATTGAATGGATGCGGGACTCAAAACGGTTGCTGGAGCAATGAAATTTGTTCCTGGTACGAAGCTATGTCTTCAGTCTAACATTAAGCCATCCATTCATCCAACTAGGCAGAAGCCACAATTCCTCTCACATATTATTTTCGTTCCGATTACAAAGCAATTTTAAGGTTCCGATTAGGAACTGGCACAAAGAGAAGTACATAATATTTTCTTTTAAACCTTGCAAACTCAAATCCCAGTTTCAAACAGTCATCAAACACATTTTGGGCCCTAAACGTTCATAGTCACATGAGTGTCAGAAATTTCCCAAATTGGTTTGCCGTTTTCATAGAGGATATAATTGACAAATTGAAGTTGCACATTATTCCTTTTCTTTTTTGATTTTTATTTAAGAGATCTAAACTTGAACTTGTCTCTTTTTATTTTATTAAATGACCCAAACTCTTAAACTTAAACAAAGGTTATATCATTATTGAATGAATATCCAAACTCAATCAATTAACAAACTATGCACTTATAAAAGAAATAGTGTCATATTATAATATTGTTATGTAAATGTTCCGTTTAAGTCTATTGAAATTTACCAAAAATCATCTAAAGTAGTAGTATAAATTGCTTTGGAGTCAATATATGTATACTAATAAATTTTAGAGAAATTTGCAGGACCTCAAATCCATTTTCGTTGTCTTTCCCTCAATTTTCTCAGTAATCAAACTAATTTACACAATAAATCCCCTCTAACTTAACAAGGACGTGGCCTTTTTCAACAAACAAAAATCTCCTCTCCAATAATCTACCACAAGTCCTCTCACATCACTCTAAAATTATAAGTGTGATCATTGTTGTGTGATCACTCTAAAATTATAATGAGAGACGACGAGTGGAATTTTGAGTTGCCGTTCTCTAGAGCTCCCTTTGCTACTTCCATGGCATTCTAGATCTTCGCTCCTCCCATTCTTAACTTTGTCTCTCTACAATATAAATTCAAATGTTGTTATTTTGATAAGCAAAGAGGTAGATTTGAAGCTGGATCTAAAGTGCAAAAGATAAATGCAACATTTTTCTTTGACCAGCAACTAACGACAGACGATGAGCACCGCTGACAGCAGTAAATCAAGGCTCAAACATCTTTCCCTCTCTGTCTTTGTTTGTCTGTAACGGACTGTAAGGCCGTTACGATCTCTATAATGCCATAACGGCCGTTACAAACGCGATACAGCTTCGTATCGACTGCTTTGGCTTGACTCAAAGTTCTCCGTTACAAAATGTTGCTAATTTTTAATTCTATGATCGGACGTATTTCTTCTTATGTGATTTTGACATTCAAGAAGCTTCATTTTGAAGCAATTGTTGTCCTCCCTAATAGGTTAGGGTTTCCAATTTAACCCATGTGTTTATAAACGTTTAGTGACCTAAATGTGTTCTTATGACTGTTTGAAACTTCCAGTGAGTTTGAATGAAAATAATATGTACTTCTCTTTGTGCCAATTTCTAATCTGAAGCTTAAAATTGCTTTTGAAAAATGGATAAAAAATTTTCACCTGACAAGCAAGTGACCTTTTTCAATGAACAAAAATCCCCTCTCCAATAATGTACCACAATTCCTCTCACATCACTTTAAAATTATGAGTGCGATCATTTTAGTGATGGATATAATGTAATTAGACTTTATTTAAAAGCCCTCAGTTTGAAAAAAAAAAAAAAATTCTTGTAATCAGGTAACATGAGGTTTTTCAATACTCATACATATCAAATTTTGTCATGTGTTATTTATTATAATAAAGCTTTTTCATTAATTATGAATTAATGTTAATGATGTAATAAAATAACCCATATACTAATTTAATAGGGATGAGTACTAAGCAGTTGCTACTATCTAAACACTAAAATTTTTTTTCTCAATTTAACTAGCACGTGTCTTTAATCGAGAAAGAGTCTGAATTTTATATCTTTGCATCTTGAAAAATACCATGTGCATGTCACATGAAATTTTTTTTTATCAATTTTCCAAACAAACTTTAAAGAAGATTGACATTGCAATATATTAAAAGTATAAGAACTTAATTGTTACAAATAAAAATAAAAATTTTAAAGTGAAATTTAGTATGAACTGTAAGAGTGCAAAATATAATTAACTCTTACAATAAAATAAAATTCAAAATTAAGTTCACCGCAAGAATTTCCAATCCACAAGACCCAAAATTGCAACTAATAAGGAAGATTTTGGATATGACTTTTTTTAAGTAGTGTGTGCCTTTTTAAAAAAGTGTTTGGCTCTATATTAAAAAAATGATTTTTAAAAACTAATTTAAGTTTGAAAAAATTATTTAAAAAAATAATTTTTTAAAACTAATTTATAACTTATCACTTAAAAACTACATGTACAAACACCCCTAAATTTTTTATGCGCCGATATTTGGGCTGAGTTGAAAACGTTTAGTGTGTGGAGTGGTACATCAAGATCAAGACGAACGATACGGAGCCGCTTTTGGAATCATGAAAATAGAGTGATAGACCATAGATGTTTTATCCAATAATGGGTGACACATTAGACATACGAATGTATATTTTTAAACATATAGTTTCCATGTGATGTGTGAACTACCCCCACTGAAACATAATTTGATGGGCTTGTCAACTTTTGATTTCAAACATGTGGACGATGTGGCGAATGGTCATGATCACACGATTCAGAGTCTTCAGACCACATATAGTTTGTATAGTACACTGTTGCCACAATATCAATTGGATAAATAAAAAAAATCAGTAACTAAGTTTCACTCATGTTTTACGGTATTACTTTAGTTATGATTTCTACTCTCAATATTTTAGGGATCCCATAACTGTAACAACAAAGTTCCATGATTTTCGTGAGTCATCACTTCGCTAGCAAGACAATAAATATAATCTGAATTTGATGACAGATTTTGTTATTTTTATAAATAGTAGAATTGTTTAAAAATTCATCTGGCCCACCAACCCAATTGATTTGCTCAATCTGAATTTGAACACAATCCAAACCAATCCGAATGCAAATCTAGTCAAAATCGATTTCAATATTTGTGAACTTGACTTTATAGTTCGGTAGTGAGTCACCACATAAAACCAAACAAACCCACTAAAACCAACACGAACAAAAAGTAATAGTTAAGCTTTTACTAAGTACTTATCATTTATTTATTATTTAAGTACTTATTAATTTTTTTTTTGTTGCAATAACAAATGAATTTCTAACCCAACTTCACCAAAAATCAAACCGAGTCAAAATTAATTTCCATCTTTGTGAATCCGATTTCAGCGGTTCGGTTGGTAGGCCACTACCTAACTCGATTTGTGAACACCCCTAATAAATAGTTACATTAATAAAGGCTAAAACTATGCTAGTAATAAGACTATTTATTTTGGTCAAAACCCGCAAACATTCGTTATTATTAGAACCGGACCGACCAAAGCCAAAGCCTTGGCTTGTTTAAGTTGTTATGATAGTTTGGCATTACACAAAGTTGAATTTAGGCATTTTTAGAGTAACCTAAACAGTAAACACCACCAAACCACTATTTTAATATTATTTTTCTGTTAAACTTTTGCCACGCATAATATATATTTTACACTATCGATACAAATAAATAAAATATAATTTTTATGGAATAAAGGTTGAACTGTTAAAATGTGAAACACCACTTTTATGGATTGAAAAATGTCATATAATTAAAAAATTCATTCATAATTTTCTATACAAAATGATGAAGTTAAACAAAAATTTTTCATTTTAAAACAAAAGCAATTATTATAATAACTGTTACTTACAAAAATATCATCGATATATTGTACTGTTGAAAATTGCCCCACAAACATTGTGAAATATAGCTTTTTCTTAACACTATATATTATTGTTATTTTTAGTGTGTAGTCCATTTTTGTTAGCTTGTTCAATAAAATCAACCGAAATGAATTATTGATAGCACAACCAAACATGCCCTAAGAGTATCTCCACCAGCCTCTTCAAATTTGATTTGTTAGCTATTTTAGCTAGCCAGACCTTCAAATTACATTTTTAATAAGGTATCTATCACACTAGTTAAAATAGCAAATACCATTTTAACTATCTAAATATAGAAAATTACTATTCAATTCTCTAAACTTAAAATATTAATTTTTTTTCAATTCTTTTTTTTCTCTAAATGTGTACTAAAAAATAAATAATTTAATAAGTAATTAGTTAAAATAAAAATATTATTAAAAAATAACTAATTAAAATAGAGAAAATATATATATATATATATATATTTAAACTGTATTTTGACTAACTATTTGAGATAGTAGCGTTTGAGATACTGTGCAGCTAAAATTGAAAAAACCAAGAGGTGACCAAGGAAGAGCTGTCGAGAACAGAAAAACCAGAGAACTGGTGAAGAGGAGAGATAATTTAAGGAAGAAACCAATCAAGGTAATAAAAAGGAAGGAAACCTCCACTATTTAAGTTCTACATCTCGTGACCCCTCTGTTATTTCCCATTTAATACACACTCACAAACACACACTGAACCGCTGGCGTTTCCATTCATACTAGGGTGCTTTGATTTGTCTTCCTTAGATTTCTTACATGGTATCGTAGTGATGTTCTAGCGTTGTTATGCTGAAAAATGGTTGCTGTTACCTCAATCTTTTGCATGATTTTTCCAGTGCACACCATGTGTTTGTGGCTATGACTCTTAGAGAAGTTCGTATGATAACACTTGATAGGAACAACCCATAGTCAGGCGAGGATACAAAAGCAATTAGATAAAATGGATATGAGGAGTTGTTGTGACACGTGAATGTAAAAGTTAGTGAAGTTAGAATTGTGATCACTTTGTAATGGTTGCGGGGCAAGGGCCATACCGGTTCTCTTTAAGCGATTGTATAGATTTTAATGGATAGAAAAGGAAATAATTAAAAGGGATAGTCTAAGTATTGAAGGAAATAAAATTCCGACCTACCACTGCGTTGGAATTGTTGGTGACTACTCAATGACCATGAAACTTCATGGAGATGTTTGGTTGGTTTATACTGATTCTTTGATGCACTAGTTGGAACTTGTTCTGCGAGCCTTGACAACAAGATCGAAGATTCTTACCAGAAAATATATATGCCGGCTTATCAATGCCAGCATAAATTAACTGCCATGCATTATTTTTATTCTAAAAGGAAAATTATATTCTTGCCGAATTTTTATATCAGAATGATGTGACTGTGGCATTTTTGTAATTGGAAGCCGTTTTAGTGTGTACTTTGTTCTAAAATGTTGGGTCTCAATTCACAATTCAGTCACATCATTCTGTAGACAAAGTCTTTATACTTTGTATGTTTGTATAGCATTACTAATTCCATAATAGCTCATATTAGATATTCTTCATGTGATTAGGCTGATCCAACGACTGAATCAGGGTTAATACAAGCAGCTACTTGAGTGCGACGACAGTCTGATTTTTGTTTCTCCAACGGTAGGCACGACTATTGTAATTGGTTCTGACCAAACAAAGATGATGTTGAGGTCGTTCTTTGTGAAGGGCATTCTGAAACAGAAAAGCCATCATCTTCCGCAATTCAATCCATGGGTCAGTCATTCTACACTCTTGCTTTAGGCCTATTGATTTATTATTTCTTACCCTTTTTTTTTGCACTTGGATTGTTTTGTTCTCTAGCAGAGGGGGTTGCATAGTAGAAATAAGAAGGCAATGGAGTTCATAGCCAAAGGTTGGAGCGCTTTGAAGGAAGTTGACAGAGTCATTGATTATGCAGAGCGTAACGACAAATGTCTCATCCCTCTCCTCAGGGTAAAATTACTATTAAAGACAAAAAAATGAGTATCTGACTATTCTTATTATTTCCCTATAATTTTGATTTATGGTATTTGTATGGATGTATTTGTGTTCGTATGTCAGTATCCTAAGATTGATATTTGATAATCATTCCTCTTAAGTTGTTTGGCTCTGAGGAGATGTCAATTTCCGAAGATTTCGTATGCTCCTTGACCACTTACGTACAGGCACGCACACATATGCAAATGATCAGAGGGTTTTTCTCATTGTTGTGTGTTTAGAATTGCAAGAAACGGTTAATAGTTCACAGCTTGTTGTAGGGCTACTAGGGAGTATCATTTTTTTAGTTATTTATATGAGGAAAAATTATTTTGATTCAGTGGCAAAACACAATATACGGAAATGAAAGATTACTGTATGATGAAATCGTCTCTATGACAACTAAACGTAGTATCAATTTAGATTACATAACTAAAACTAACTTAAGCTTAATTTATTCATAGTCTTGCTTTCAATTTCAATTACATAACTAAAACTAATTTTACCTTAAATTTATTCATAATCTTTAGTTTCGATTTCAATTTCAAAAACTAATTTTACCTTAAATCTGGTCAGTAGATTAGGAATTTATTAAGATTAAGATGAGATTTAGCTTCATTTAGTTGACAGGTTTGATTGGATTTGATCTGATGATCTAGTGATTTGACTAGAAGTGGAGTCTAGACTGGATTTGAATTCAACTTTTGCAAATCTTTTCTTATGCAAGTAACTGCCAACTCAAATATAGACAATTATTGAACTATCTAAACCAGGAAATGACTGGAGGTATTTTCAAAGTGGTTTCTATATCTTTTTCCAGTCTTCGTTTTTGTTTGATGTTATTTTGGTTTGCTGTCATCAATTGCTGTTCAGTTGTTAGTCTCCTGTCAGTAATTTGTTGAATTAGATTGTAGTTCATTCTATTGCATAATTTTGACCATGGAAAAAATCATGTTAACATCCTTTCAATGTGTTGTGCTGGTTTCATTGCAGACGGCAAAGGAGAACTTTGAGTTGGCTATGGAGGCTGACAACTCAAACACCCATGCTAGATATTGGTTGTCCAAATTGCATCTCAAATACCATGTGCCAGGGGCGAACAAAGCTATGTAAGGAATTTACCACTTTTATAGATGATGGTTTTGTTCTTCAGTTTGAAATGGTGGTATGGATTCTAAATGTCCTTGGTTTGCTACGGCAAAGGCTTCTAGACAAGCAGAAGAGAAAAAAAAATTTAAAACTCTCTCTCTCTCTCTCTTTCTCATCATGGTTTGCATATCTATTCCCAACAAGGAACAAAATTTCCATTTGTTTTCACCGAAACGGCCAAAACGCTTCCGTTTTCTCAGGGACCGAAACAAAACACTAGTGGAATAACAAAACACTATTATTACAATCAAAACACACTGAAACATAGAAAAATGCACCAAAATACAATGCTATATACCTAAACAATAAGTTGTATTGACCCAAATTTAAAATTTTTATAAAAGGTGTACAAGTTTTATACAAAAGATTGTATTTTACTATTTTAATATTTGTCCCTTTTGAAATGTTTCTGAAACATTTCCGAAATATTTCCGAAATGTTTCCGTTTCCGAGCCAACCGAAACGACCCCTCGAAACAAAATTTTGATCCTTGATTCCCAATTTCACACAGGTGTTCGTAATCTTAAATTTTGGTTTGTTGTGTTCTATCATTTGCAGAACACCTTTGTTTATATATCTGTTAAATGTATACATTCATCTATTTGCACATAATTAAGACTCTTTCTCTTCTTCGCCATAATAGAGGAGCTGCTTTGTTAGTGGAAGCTGCTGATATGGGTGATCCGGATGCACAATATGAACTGGGTTGCCGGCTGAGAGTTGAGGTTAGGCTTCCTTTGCATGATGTTTATGTAGAATTTAGAAACATAATCAAATCATTGGATTAATTAAATGACTTGGACTTTAAACTAAAGGCGTTCATTGATTTATTTTTTATGCTTCAGTAACGGTATTGTACTTGTTGACATCTATTGATGGATCTTTTATCTTTTCGCTTTACATGTGTCTCAGATCAATGAACATTGGGAGTGATATATAATTCAACATGAAAACCAAATCTTCTTTAGGTTCTATATGTGAAACATCGCGAGACATAGAACATAAAATAATTTGCTATTCAACCAGAGGCAGTTGTGATGAGAAATATATCAGAGCAGGCTGATGCCGCATATATGTTTGGCAAGAGAAAAATACTAGAGGCAGTTGGTTCTTGAACCCATCTAGCTTGTTGAGTCCTGCTGGGGGAAATTAAAATAAAGTAGTATCATAAAGTTCTGGGTGTAGTTGCAATTGCTATGGTTTTCATGTACTACTGTTATTTTTTTTTATGGTTATCATGTATGTAGCTATGTGGTTCCCAAGCTACTAATGGTTGTGATCGTTCCTTTGTTTCAGTTCATTTTTCAAAGTGGAAATATATGGCTCCTCTAAATCAATATTATTATTATTATCTGATGTTCCTTAGCTTGTTATTTGGATAGAATGAGTACGTTCAATCCGATCAGCAAGCTTTTTATTATTTGGAGAAGGCTATTGATCAGGTATGTTTCCATAAGGCACACTCACACTAAGAATGCTTTCCAGATATGTCTCCAAATCTCACTGGAGATTTCTATGCTCTAGTTGCATCCAGGTGCTCTTTACCTTCTAGGTGCTGTATACTTGACAGGCGACTGTGTGAAGAAAGATATTGCATCAGCGTTATGGTGCTTTCACAGAGCATCAGAGAAGGTTAAACTAATCTTTCTGTTCATTGAAATGGCATTGAGTACTTCAGAGTTAAGAGTCAATTTGTATGATTGAACAATATATACAGTAGTAAGCAACAGTACATTTGCATCTTGAAATTGATTGCCAAACGCATACCCAGATGTCCTTGAGTCTAGAATCTAGTGTAGAGAGTTAACTGTATCCAAAACACCTGCCCAAGTTGAAATCAAACATTCTTGTCCATTTCTGTAGGTTGTAGGACCTGACATATGGATAAAGTTCTATTACTTTGTAACAGGTCTTGTTTTATTCTCTTCACATTTGCAGGGACATGCTGGTGCAGCTATAGCATATGGGTCCCTTCTTCTAACAGGTTACCTTTTCCCAGCTTATTATGCGTTTCTTTTGGAACTTTTCTAGAGTACTAAGAGATGATTAAACTGCATATACTTTCCATTTCACTCTTCACTTTGTTCAGTGAAGTTTCTCTTATCCATTCATTACTTATATCTTTCAGTACCTTGATTTAAAACTTGCAATGCTTGAGAGCACATCTGACAATAGCGTATATTAGGCTCTGTTTGGTACTGGTATTGGTTCGAGTTACGATTTCGTTTTTTGTGTTCTTGGAACCAAAAAATCTGGGGCCTACTCGTTTTTCTTGTTCTCGGAAACAAAAAAATGGGACCATTAAGCACACCATTGTTTTTATTTTCGTATGAAAAAGGTTTCGGAAACTCAGAAAACATCTTTTTAATGGTTCTCAAAGCTAGAGTGTTTTTTGAAAAATTTCCGAAAACAAGTTCCGGAACTGGCTTAAACGCGGTTCAACAGAAACAGTTTCTAGAATCAATCTGCCAAACGTGGTTCCGTCGAATTTCAAAAAACGAAAACAGAAACTGAAGCCGTAACCAAATGGAGCCTAGATTTCATAGGGTGAGATCCAGTATTTTTCATTATATAAACCAGATTCGCTCTGACCCTTATGGTTATGGGGAGTAGTTTAAAGTCCCTGCTTGCTGTAGCTTCTAGATTGTATGGATTGTGTGGAAATGGAATCCTCTGCTCACAAGGTGACTCCTCTAGGTAGATTATTTAGGTAACATATGACAACTTCCAGTTTTTATTAGGGAAGGAAGAAGAAGAAAGAGAAAAGATGATGAATGTTTTTGGTTCAATCATTTTACATAAGTTAAAAAGTGTAAAACAAAACAAAAAGGCATCCCAGAATTTCACATTCGTTTGGAATGCCAGATGTTTTGTGGTTTTTTGGTTGGTAAATACTTCATTATGTGATTGCACAGCTGATCCACTTTTTTTCCTCTTCCCTTTTCATCCTTGGATATCTTTCAGATGAACGCGAGTGTGAGCTGCATTATTATGAGTCGGTACTTTCCCCTGAATGTGCATTGTGCTGTTCTTTTTCTTACTGTGGCGTGCTGGCATGTCTCAGGTGTTCAAGTCCCAGAATCTCTGACAAAATTCAATTCAAAGAGAAGTTCCTCCACCCGAAAATCAGGGAAGGCTGCAGCAAATGCTGTCCAGCATCCAGTGGAGATGGCAAAAGAACAATTTGAAATTGCTGCGAGAGCAGGATGTGATCTTGGTTTTAAGTGGTTGCAAAGAGTTGAAGAGGAGGAGAAGCTTTTGCGGGCTGGATAACAAATAAACTGAAGTTGCTCAGAAATTGAAAGTTGTTCACATCACGTAACCTCTCTCTCTCTCTCTCTCTCTCTCTCTGTATGTGTGTGTGTGTAATTTCTCTTTATATTTTGACGTCAAATAAACACCGTTATGTCTTGCAAAGAACTGGGGAGCATGTAAAGTGATTCAAGTAGAGGGTAACTTGAACTTGATGAGGTACAATTATCTATTACATGGAATGCTTAGTTGTGGACACTGAGCAACTGTTTGTAAAGAATACACAGAGAAAGTTACTGAACACAAAAAGACCAACTAAGGCTATGTTTGGATCATGGATTTGGTGATGGAAAAGAAAAGAACGAGGAAAAGGTGAGGGATTCATCGCCACAATATGCATTCAATACATTTTGATATAGCTGTTCTACGATGTATTTCAAATGTTATTTTTATTTAGCTCTACATTCTGTATGCATGTTCTATTGTGTCAGAATGTAACGATTGAAGCAATGGCTATTCATTCTGTTTTGTGGGTTTTTCATTAGATTTGCCTACCATGGGTATTGCTTGGAGTCATGGAAATCTTTACTTAATTGAGTGGTTCCACCATAGTTTATGAAAAGAATATGATACCTGGCTTGGCTTAGAGATTGCACGCTGAAAGGCAATTTTTATATGGCAAGTAGTGACTTCAAATTCCTATCTTAGTCTTTCTTGTCCAAATTCAGAGTTCTCGGAAGACCTGATGATAATTGAAGGGAGCTCTACACCAATAAGTCATTTCTTTTTCATCATTTATTGGTTTCCAGTTTGATTCTTTTGACTTAGCAAAGAAGAAAATGAGGGAGGTGAATTTCTCCCATGATGGAGACCTTAATCCTTTGTAGGTCTTCAGGTCTTTGGAAGATGTTTTGTGTGGCTCTGTATTTCTCTTTTCTTTACTTTTTTGTTTCTTCTAATGAACATTAAGAACATCTGGTCCTCTCTCTCTCTCTCTCTCTCTCTCTCTCTCTCTCTCTCTCTCTCTCGTGTGGATGTGCAACAAGGCATGAATACTTTTTTAGGCTGTAAAATGATAATTTCGGGCTAAGTAGCAAGAACTTTTCCATATACATCATCCAATACTACTAACATTTTTACTGTATTTCAAAAACAGAAATAAAAGGCATAATAGCTTGATAGAGATAACGACACTCTAAACATTTACCATCAGTTGCCTTTGCCTCAATGATGGGTACATCATTGTCATCATTTACACGATCATAGCCATGGCGGCGTTTCCAAGAACCAGTTTGTTCATCGTACGCAAGCTTATCTTTTCTGCGCTTTACTATACCTGCAAGAGATGTCAAAACAAGATAACAAACTGTAAAACTTGCAGCAGTAAATCAATTAGCGTCGTGGTCTCACCACGCTTTTTTTGGAGTTTGACAAGAAAATTTTTGTAACTTCCACTTTTTGATAGCCTACAAAGGCAGCCAAGCTTCTTATTCACTAACCTTTCTTTTGGGCAAACAATTCCCATTTTGTTGGAGATTTTTTCTTTGGCAGCTGAAGAAAACATGGTAAATTTAAGATAAGAAATCAACAATAGTTGCTAGACAAAAACAAAAATGGGGAAACAACTACTGCATCACAATTTTGATTAGAAGTCAACATTAAACTAAGGGCGAGCAATTATAAAGCCTAGAAGTTCAGACAGCAGAGTTAATTAAAAAGAGTTTGCTACCTCAAAATCATCCACTGAAAAAGGAAAGTAGTGTGTTATACAAGCAAAATATCATGTTATCATCCCGTATCTAATCAAATTTTGTTGACACAGGAGCAGTTAAAAAAAAAGAGTTTGCTACCTCAAAATCATCCATTAAAAAGGAAAATAGTGCTATACAAACATATCATGGTGTCAAATACATCTTATCATCCCATATCTAATCAAATTTTGTTCCAAACTCATTGGGCCCATTTTGGCCTTTGGAAGTTCCATACAAATGCATCTTATCATCCCATATCTAATCAAATTTTGTTCCACACTCATTGTGCCCATTTTGGCCTTTGGAAGTTCCATACAATAGACATGTTTGTTTTTCAGCTAGTAAGAAATGAGTATTGACTAGAAAGTCGTGAAGCAATACACGCACAAGATTCAGAATATTTAGAAGCATGAACGAATAAAAAAAAGAGCATACAGGCTTCTCTCCTGGCAATCTTGTAGTAGGTGTAGGCAATGTGACAATGGGGCCATCTGGGTTTTCAGTTGAAGGTAAGTTGAAAAGAGCATCTGCAACTGCTTGAACTAACTTGGTACCCTTTTGCAGGCATTCCTTCATTAGCTCCTCCCTAAGTATTTCAGAAGAAACATATAAGCAGTAAGCTCTCTCGTACCATAAAAGTAAACCTAATACATTGGGAAAATTTTATTATTTTCCGAACAACCAAAAACCTCATAAACCAGTTTTTAAATTGGAGTGCCAATGCCAACTAATATATAAAAATAATTAGTACTTAGATTTTGAAAGACTAGAAGGGTGACTGTAGGTGTCTAATTTTTTCAAGTGAGAGAAAAAAAAATAAGGAGAGAGTAGTGACCGATTACAAAAATATAAATTAGTACTTTTATTGTTTGTTTTTGTGAATCAAATAAAATGTGCACAATGCTAGTAATTTGTTGAATTTTGTAGGACAATTTGAAAGATAAAAAGACGTAACAAATCTTGACCAAACTCCTGTGTTTATTTTTTTTGCAAGGCACACATGTATGCCCAC
Organism: Euryodendron excelsum; assembly: GCA_033060915.1. Lineage (NCBI taxonomy): Eukaryota > Viridiplantae > Streptophyta > Magnoliopsida > Ericales > Pentaphylacaceae > Euryodendron > Euryodendron excelsum. The sequence goes on along the minus strand of CM065393.1, from coordinate 12,115,968 downwards.
TGCCCACTACACTCACTAAGCCCATTATTCCCACGAACTATAAAGAATATCAATAGTTAGCTAATGTGGGGAAAGTGAAAACTTTGAAAAATGTTTTGTATTTACTATTTACCGTTAAACTAGTCATCAAATTTATTTATTTTTATCCTGGAAGTCAATTTGTGGAAGAAAAAATGTATTTATTTTCTCATCCTCAACGTGTGAGACAAAATGTATAGTCATTTGTTTAATTTTGTGAAAGATAAAACATATAGTTATTTGTTTAACTATGTAGGTGGATTTGGGTTATTTTAAAATTTATAGCTATCTGTTTAACTTTGTAGGTCGATTTGGGTTATTTTAAAATTTTCAGTTCTAATCAATTGAGTTCTTGCCTTTATATAATATGATAATATAGATAATATTATGGATGACACATTGATTTATGGATGATATTATGTTGTTTTTATTTTTTTTAAGTTAGGAAAGGCCTAAGGCTGTTAACAATAAACCAACTGTTTCAAAAGAAACAGGGGACTAGAGAAGTTGGAACCTCCTTCAGGCTCTATCCACACACTCATTGAGACTCAACTTACATGCCATTCTGATTAAATAATGGGTACCTCTATAACATAATTTTCCGTATGCTGTTTTAATGTCATGATTCAAGGAGAAAAAACTTCATTTCTGCAATCGAGTCGATCCTGTGAGCATCATGTACAATGTCCATTTGATAATTGGCATTGGATTCGACATTCATAGGCAGGGGAACATGATATTCTCTATTGCCCCCAATAGTTAAAACGTCAAAGAGTTACAGATGAAATACATGTCCTTTCAAGTTTCAGTCGATAGACTTAGTCTGAATCACCAGCATTCTGAATCTTTGATAGTGATGAAACCTGTGTGTTTTTGGTAAACTGTCGGCAGTCCTTCTCCCGAAATTACAGGACTATTTTGCTGGGTTCCTTAAGAAAGGATTGTTAACTAATATTTCAATGGATTACCTCTCTTTCTCTCAAGAAAATTTCAACCAAACAAGCACATAGTAATATTTTAATCACATGACGGATGATCAGAATGCGTGGAATCGGGCTTTTGGAAAGGATTAGTTATCCCAAATGAATATTCTAGGTAAAGGGCACATCACTACTCTCAAAATACTAATTTAATTTTGTTGTGTTCATCATCTGTTTAGCAAACCCAACCCCCTTTAAGACCTTGTAAAATGTTCCATTTCCACAATGAAGTTTCGAATGGAATAGAGGGGGCTTTTGCAAATCTATGAATAATCTTTGATGGTGATGATCTCTACAATTTCGTAAGCATTTAAACCTCTATCAGCTAATAGAATGATTTGGGAATGACGTTTGATTCCAGCTACAAATTAAAGCAATCACTAACATAAACTTCTGTTATTAGTTTAACCGAAGCAATTAGTGTCACTAGCCGACTCTTGCTCCAATGAAGTTCTTGTTTCATAGCACCTTTGCTGGATGATTATGAGTATAAATAGGATGCAGTTTGGAGTTCCCTTCCAAGTGAGCAAAATGAGATTCATTTTAGCAGTTTCGCTTATAGGATGACTATGTTTTGGTGATCTTCTGGTTGCTGGGAACATTGGCACAGCCACATCATTTGATCCTGTATATCCACTGTGGGTCAAATAAACACTAGCTCAGCTCACCAGGGCAGGCTCAACAAAGATTAAACGGTTTATTTGAGTTGAGGACAGTCCAAACATCATTATAAATCAGGCCTATATAGCCAAGAGCAGTCTAATTCACAAGACTTATAAAGCCCAAAGTATTGGGCCAATCATGAGAGATATCAGAGCATTTAATGCTCAGGTCTCAACATTTAATACAGAAGAGACGCACAACGTGATCGCCTGGCTCACGTTCGGTCAGTTGAACTCGAGCATGACAATAAAGGTAAGTTTCTGTCCATCAAACAATTTTAGCCGGCATGAGTATGAGATAGGTCATGATTACCGGAGTAGGCTTAACAAAGAGCACTGCACTATAAACACTGAAGCCTCAAGAAGTAAGGTATGGACAATTGATTTTCAAGCATACACTATCTTTATTCATTCAATTCTCGATTAAGATTGCTAACTTAATCGTCAGAATGTGATCGGTCCAAAGAGAGTCGACCTATTATAATTCCTTTGTCTCCTTATTGCAAGTTAGTGTTCATCGATATTGGTTCGAGTAATCGGCCAGACCTTCCCAAAAATTCCACTTACATCTATGTACATAAAAGTCTGTGTATCATATAATGTATAGAATCAGATCCTTTGTTTGTTTTCACTACCCATATGAAGATTGAACATATGATTTTTTAAAAAATTTTATTTTTATTTTTTTATGCAGTAACAAGGTGCAAGGGCTATGACCAAGAACAATTGTAGGAAGGCAGCTTATTTGTGGTTACAAGTGATACGGTGTGGAACAATGGAGCAGCGTGTGGGTGGAGATATCGCTTGAGGTGCATTAGTGGCCTGAGGAGACCTTGTAAGAATGGATCCATTGTTGTCCAGGTTGTTGATGTCTTTCGAACCAATCCATGCCTGACAACCTTAGTACTGTCAAACAAAGCTTTCAATGTCATCTGCAAAGTCCCAAATGCCAAGATCAACGTTGAATATGCTTAATAATTCCCTGACTTTCTAAATGAATTAATGATGACTTAAATGGATCCATAAATTCATCTATTTATACATTCACAAATATTGCATTGGTTGTACTTTTACTAATACCAATTTCTTTTTTGTTTTTTTTTTGGGAGGGTCTACTATGCTGCAATCTTCATCCTCCAAGTATGATTGTTCTGTTCAATAATAACACTTGCTTTAGTTTTAGCTTGTACAAGTTTACGCTGAAATTAAAAATGACATACAAATCTCTCTCGCTCTCTCTCGCTCTCTCTCTCTATGTAAATATATTGAAACACTTTCATGGGTTGTAATGGGCCCATTGCATCCAAAAAATTGAGGGCATTGGACTCTTTCGTCCTTCATGGTTGTATGAGTTTACTAGAACTCTATCCTTCATAGTTGTAGTTTCAACAATGCCCAATCCTTCAAGTTATTGATCAATTGCCCATGGACTTAGTTGAGTGACAGAACTGTTTAGAGTAAACCAAGAACTGCTGATGGTTCTAAAGGACCCTCTGATTACCAGAATATGTTCAATGAGCATGAAGATATGACCAGTACTTGACATGTCCTTTTCTAGTTTGATGACATGCTTATACCCTCAATTGAGTGCGTGCATTAGTGAAGGGGTAATGTTGCTCCATTACGATCAGGTATCATAGATTTGAAATATGAAACTAGCTTTTTCGCTTATAACGATGAGGATACGTCCCGAGATTCCACAATAACTGAAATCTTGCACACTAGGCTTATACCCTGAACTGAACTAGTCCAAGTTTTTGAACTTCTTTATGGATCTAATTTACCCTAATGGTCAAGGCTTAGAACTTGGGAGTCTGCTCCCTCCAAGGTCTTAGATTTGAAATCTCTTACGTGCTATCAACCCCTTAGGGCTACCTCCAAGGCCTTTGGTCCCGTAATTCCGTGGTTTGTGTGAGACGGGGGACTGCACATGTCGGGGATTAGTCGAGGTGCGCTCAAGCTAGCCTGGACACCTAGTTAGAAATTTTTTTTAACCTACAAATGCCACATCATAGAGCAACATAATAGGTATGATATATTTGCAGTTGGTCAGACTTATTACCTTTCTAGCCATTAAAGATGTTGGCATCAAACTTTTGCTTCAAAATCTCTCTTCCAAGAAAACCTTGTATGACTTTTCTTTTCTTTTTCTTCTTTCTTTCCCTTCTTTTCATTTAAATAGAAAATGGAGTATTGAATACAATATGCTTTTCCTTCTTTTAAATAGACAAATGGAGTATTGACGTTTGCTCTACACAGACTACCAAATTAGGCCTAGGTTGCTCTACAATCAACCTCAAATTAGTGCTAGACTGAGAGAATAGTACCTTTATCTTTTTGTCATGCATGCAATGGGGGCAAAGTGGGTATGTCATAATTTTTCTACCTCAAATTGACAAAAAAGATAGCAATCTTTTTATTTTTATATATAGGCACCTAATAAAAGGGGTTTTGGCTCCCCTTTAGACAATAATATCTAGAATCCTCCAGACTACTTATCTCACTACATCACGTGTTAGTCACCCAGATTTGATGGATGATATTCTCTTACTTGAACCCATGATTTTACTTAATGTTAAAGAAAACTAACAAAATGAGAACGTGAGTTTTAATCGTATAATAACATTATCCATTGGATTTTATTTATCAACGCGTGGCATAGTAAGATAAGAAATCTAGAGAAATTTAGATATTAAGATTTGGAGAGGAGCCGATTCCAATAAAAGGGAATCATTATAATTGTCCAATTTCTTTTGCTAGAGATGATGTTTATGATTGTCCAAAACCACAAGGTAGACATTTTGTTTGAAAGGATGAGGTAAAGAGATAAGCAATCTCAAGATTATAAATCTAGTGTTTGGTTATTTTGTCCCAATTTCAAATCCATAAATTAATTATTTTACCTCCCAAGTAGGGGAAAAATGATCATGCCTAAATTGCTTATTCTGACTCCTTTTTATACAACTAGATGTGGGATAATTACTAGTCCAGTCCTGTGTCCACACTTCATTGTACTTTTACAAACAAGTTTTAGGAAAAGAAAATTACTTTTTTGTTTTCTTATGATTGGGCTGAATTCAATTTTGACTTTTGTAATATGGATTAAAGTGAAAATATTTTATTTAAAAACAACAAATTGGTTTTAAAATTGTATATATTTTTTCAAGAGTAAACGTCCAGCAAGATGCATAAAGACAATATTGATGTTTTTAGTTTGATGAGAAAACAATCTTATTCATTTGTAAATTCAAATTTGCTGAGCAAATCAAAATGTATGTAAATGAAAGTAAAAATAAGAAAAATGATAGACAAGTAGGGTTAAAATGAAACCAATTATCACTAATCTATCTTTTACAAAATCTTCATTCATTATTCATAGTGGAAAATTGTATGCTCTATATTGTTTGCATGCAGTTTTTTTTTTCTTTCAAATTTTGGCTTTTGGTTATTGGCTTTTTTTAGCAAAGTATCAAACACCTCCTAAGAAATAAACCAATAAAAACAAAAACTATACATGGAGGGAGGCTGCTTTTGCGATATTTCTCACATCACCAATCGGGGAGTCTTCTCTTTTATTGGCTCTTAAGGTTTAAAGAAGGAGCCCTGAGTCGATCTAATTCCTCCCAAACCCTAATCAATTCCACCCAAAACTCAGATTCTCGATCCATCCTAACCTTTAATTCCCCAATTCTCATCAACCTTTTTCACCAATTCACCAATCTCTAAATCCCATCCCCATATTTTTCCCCCTCCCCTGATCAACTCATTTGATATCAAAACCTTTCTATAGTTCCAATGAACAAATTAGCCATTCATACACAATATATCTAGTTTTTCTAGGGTTTGGTTGGTTCAATTTTGGGTTGTTTTGAGATGGACGGAAACAAAGACAAGGCTTTGAAATGATTGAAGGTCGATTGCAATGCGCTCAAGGCTGGGAATCGAATCCGTGCTCTAAAATTCATCAATAGAGCGCATCGACTCAACCCATCTCTAGCCGTCAGTGATCTCCTGTCAAAGCTTAAGGATCAGTTAGGCGATGCACCATCAACGACTCATCACCGGCTTCTGAAAAAGTACCAGATAATTCCAGTGCTAGGCATAGGGTTTCAGCAGCTAGGTCATCTTCGAGGACCTTGGTGGCGTATATGGAGGAACATATCTCATTTTTGAGAGAGATTAAGAGGAAGAAGGATTACTATAAGATTTTGGGGTTTAGAGAAGAGTTCCACTGTTGAAGATGTTCGTAAGGAATATCGAAAGCTTTCATTAAATGTTCATCTTGATAAGAACAAGGCTCCAAGGGCTAAGGAGGCATTCAAGGTGGTGTCAAAGGCGTTTCAGTGTTTAAGTGATGGGGAGAATAGGAAAAAAGTATGATCTTATTGGGTTTGATGAACTTGTATACGAGAGGCGTACCACCAGGCGTGGGGCACAAGGGTTTAATGAAGCTAATGTTGATGCTGAAGAAATATTTAGGAATTTCTTCTTTGAAGGAATGCATCTAGCTACTATGGCTTAGTTTGGTACCTTTAGCTTTGGACCTAGGATGGGTGCCAGTGCATGCAACAATGGTTGGGTCTGCCAGAATTGTTAGGATGATAATTCAATTAATCCATATGCTTCTGATTCTGCTTATGAACTTTTTGCCATCATCGGAGCCAATATATGAGCTTTCCCAATCGTATCATTATAATAATCAGTTTACTACCCAAAAGGGTGTTAATTTTTATGTGAAGTCACCCATGTTTGAGGAGAATTATCCTCCTTATAGCCTTGAATGTGTGAGTCTTAGAGGAAAGGTAGAGAAAGATTATGTTTTGTTTCTTGCACATAATTGTTAGTGTGAGTTGCAATGTCTCCAATGGAGCTTTATAAGAGAAACACCACATTGTGACTCATTGAAGCGGTTTGAGGTGTGGCCTGACGACTTAATTCGAGGTGCAAATAGTCTTCCTATGTTTTCTTTCCTTCTTGTTTAATTGGATAATAATTCCTTATTATTTCTATAAAAACATAAAACTTGCAAACTTGATCTTTTTAGCCTCTTTGAGATAAGCGCTACGATTTCGCTCAACTAAAAGATGACTCATAGGCGGATTATCCAGATTCAGCACAAGACGTTTGACATATTTGAAGCCTTCGATGTCGAGAAGGGTGTTATGATTTTGGAAAGAGGAAGGGGTGTTCAGAGATCCCTTATCTTGATAGGAGCTGAAGCCAGATGGGTGGTTGGGATGATGAAGAGAGCTTTATATAAACCTGGTATAATGGGTTTCCTTGGTAGCTTTTGGTGGGGGGGGAGGGGGGGGGGGAAGGGGGGGGGGGTCGAAAGGTGGAAACGTTGTGTCAGCAGAATAGAGAGGGCAAATTTTTGGTATTTTGGCATCGTCGATTAAGGTAAAGGAGAGGATTTGCTTGTTGGAGTCTATTTTTGGCAATGAATGGATCGATTTTTCTAGAGTTCTTCGGGAGTTTGATCTTGGAGGTACTCAGACAAAAAAATCAGTACTCACCTCATCGTATCTGCAAGCGGCCAAGATTCAGGGATGGCCACAGAGAGATATCAAAGTTACACATGAAATGAGTAGGTCATGTGATGTGGAACTTAAGCTAGAGTCATGTGATGAAAACATGAAGTTTTTGGATAGATGTCTGATGGGTCATTTAATCACAAGAGAAGAATCAATAGTTGAAGCTACTATGTTGAAAGAGTGGGCTCAAAGAAACTGGAAATCTCTAGCAGGAGTAAATGTGTTTGACTATTTTGAAGAATGAGTTTGATTACCTAAATGGGTCGTTACGCTATAATATGAGGCTTTCTTTAAAGATGATGGCTAGGAGAGATTATGGGCTTGCTATGGCTGATTAGGCCAAAGGTGGTAACTTGCAAGAAGCAACCCAGTTATATACTTCGGGCAGTATTACAACAGATGATTACATCAATGAATGTAACTCAGGTGATGGTGTTTCATCGGGTGGAAGGGATGAGTCAAAGTACTTGGATGAGACTTCGGGCCAACCTAGTAGCTATCCAATGGAGTTAGTGATCTCTTCTCACCCAAGTATTTCTTTGTTTGCTGGCAAGTGTGGGGAGATTGATGTTGCCCTTTTCTCTAATTCATATGGGAGTTTTTTTGACACGGAATTAATGGAGAAGTATGATCTTTATAAGGGTTCTTCAGCAATAGAGACATCGTTTGAGGGGGGGGGGGGGGGGGGGGGGAAGTTGGGTATGATGACTTTCAAGAGGGTAGCTGTGGTAGGTTGGAAATATATGGGGATAGTAGTAGAGTTAGTCCAAGGCAAGTAGTGGCAGTTACGCAATCTAATTGAGTGTCTAGAGCTGGTCTATGCTTCCGAGAGGGGATTAGGGTTGTGTGAGTTAGTCCATCCATGTTTATGTCAACCTATTGCTTTAACATGCTTTGAAGTTATTCTACCAGATTTTAGCAGAGAAGGAAGTGTTAGATTCGGTGCTGAAGCGGATCAATGGATTCAGTAAGTTTTTAGGGTAAAAGGCTATGCAACTCTTTGGGCCATTGAAGAGAGATGGTGTAATAGTGCGGTGAAGAGAGGTACTCAACATAGTGGCGGTGCCAAAAGGAGGTCAGCCAGGGAGCTATGCAATTTGACATGCTCTATTAACTATGATAGGAGAGATGGTGGGGAGGGAGGGAATCAGGCAAGGTAAAGGTTAATAGTTTTCAAGTGTTTATTGTGAAGATTAAAATCATAAGTTGGAACTTGCGTGGGTTGAATGCCGAAGGAAAACGTATTGTAATTAAAAATCTATTAAAAGTGTGGAGCCTTTCTGATAGGGTGGTCAAAAGTATTTAGGGCAATTAGTTTGTGGGTTGGGGTTCCGTGAAGGCTTTAGGAAGTGCTGATGGCAACCTCCTTATATGGGACCGCAAAGTTGTGGAGAAGGAAGATTGTGAGATCGACGCCTTCTCTATCTCTTGTCTATTCAAAGGCTTCAGATGGGTTTTCTTAGGTGTGTATGGACCAATGGAGGATTCTAGTAGATATGAACTTTAGGAGGAGTTATTGAGAGTTACATTTCGATGGGATGCCCCGTGGTATTTGGGGGGAGATTTTAATGTGGTTTGATTCCCAATGAAAAGGTTGGGGTGTAATTGTTTGTCAAGGCACATGAGGGAGTTCTCAAATTTTATTGATGAAATTGGGCTTTTGGACTTACCTCTAATAGGTGGTTCTTTTACTTGGTCAAAGAGCCAAGAAGTGAATGCTATGTCCAGGATTGATAGGTTTCTGGTGTTAATTGAGTGGGAGGAACATTTCTCTGGTGTGTCTCAGGGCTTTCTTCCATGGTCAGTGTCAGATCACTTCCCAATTCTTTTAGATTGTGGTGGTACTAGGATGGGTAAGAGTCCATTCAGATTTGAAAATATATGGCTTCTAGTTGATAATTTCTTAGATAAAGTTCAATGTTGGTGGGATAGCTATGCCATCACGAGACCTCCGAGTTTGGTTTTGGCAAAGAAACTTAAACTTCTGAAGGAGGATTTGAAGCAATGGAACAGAATGGAATTTGGTAACTTAGATATGAAGAAAGCTAGAAATTTGGATGATATTAGGGCTCTTGATGGGATGGAAGAGGAAAGATGTTTGTCAGTTGGAGAACGCAAAAGAAGAGCTGGCAAAAAAAAAGGAACTTTGCAACATCGCTAAAATGGAGGAGATCAGTTGGAGATAGAAATTGAGGCAATTGTGGCTTCAAGAAGGGGACATGAATACCCGTGTTTTTTTTTCCCATAAGATGGCTAATGCTCATAGGAGATGCAACTTTATTGGGAAAATACAGGTGGGAGATATAGTGGTGTCAAAGGAGGAAGACATTTAGGATAGGATAGTAGATTTCTATAAGGATCGTTTCTCAGATTCTTTAGATTGCAGACTTGGCATTGAAGGGGTGGACTTAAGTCAGTTATCCAGTGAAGATAGTTTGTGGCTTGAAAGGACTTTCTCTGAAGAGGAGGTAGTCTTTGCCTTGAAGTCTTTAAACAGCGACAAGGCCCCTAAGCCTGATGGGATGACCTTAGCTTTTTTCCAACAATGTTGGGCATTGATTAAGGAGGAGATTTTGGGTATGTTTTCTAACTTTTTTTAGCACGGGGATTTCGAGAAAAGTCTCAATACTTCGTTCATGGTGCTTATCCCAAAGAAGGGAGGCATAGAAAATATTAGACACTTTTGACCAATCAGTTTGCTTGGCGGGGCATATAAATTATTGGCTAAAGTTTTGGCGAACCGCTTGAAAGAGGTAGTGGGAAAGGTAGTCTCAGAGTCTCAAAATGCATTTGTAGAGGGAAGGCATATTCTAGATGCAATTTTGGTGGCTAACGAAAGCATTGATTCTAGACTCAGGAGCGAGAATCCGGGGCTGTTATGCAAACTAGACATTAAGAAGGCTTACGATCATTTAAATTGGGAGTTCTTGATGAGGGTGATGGAAAAAATAGGTTTCAAGGCTACGTGGAGGAAGTGGATTTTATTTTGTGTCTCTATTGTGAAATATTCGATCTTGGTTAATGGATCCCTGACAGGTTTCTTTGAATCCCATAAAGGTTTACGCCAAGGGGACCCACTATCCCCTTTGCTTTTTATACTGGGGATGGAAGTCCTCAGTAGCATGGTTCTGAAAGCAATCTCCTGAAATTTCAAAGAAGGTTTTGAGATGGGAAGAATAGCGAGATAAATTTATCTTAATTTCTTATTTACTTTATGCGGATGATTCCCTGATGTTTTGTGGGGCAAGTGAGCAGCAGTTGGGTTACTTGAGATGTATCTTGCTTTTTTTTTTAATCTGTTTTCGGCTTAAAAGTGAATATTATGAAGTCTTCTTTGATCCCGGTAAGTGAGGTGCCAAATGTAGATGTTTTAGCCTCCATTTTGGGATGTAAGGGAAAATGCTTGCCATCTATGTATTTGGGTTTGCCCCTTGGCTCGTCATTCGAAGCTAAAATAGTTTGGGATGGAGTTATTGTGACATTCTAATCAAGGTTGGCGGGTTAGAAAAGACAATATCTATCCAAGGGTGGGAGACTTACTTTGATTAAAAGTACTCTCTCAATCCTGCTTACTTATTTCATGTCTCTTTTCACCATTCCAATTTCAGTGACTAAAAGGCTTGAAAACTTACAAAGGGATTTTCTATGGGGTGGTATCGAGGAAGAATTCAAGTATCAACTTGTTAACTGGGATACTATGTGCTCGCCTTTGAGAATAGAGGGGCTAGGGATTCGCGAACTTGTGATCTTCAATCAAGCTCTTTTGGGGAAGTGATTATGGAGTTATGCTTGTGATAAGGATAGATTTTGGAAGAGAGTGGTTCAATCCAAATACGGAGGTAATTGGGGAGATTGGACAACTATTCATATTTCTTCTTCCCATGGGAAAGGATTATGGAAAAATATTAGGCATATGGAGAGTTGGCAAATTTTTTGGAAGTAGACTCGTTTTGAGATTAGCTCTGGTGATAGAGTTCGGTCCTGGAACCACCGATTGTGTAGGGATAAGAGTTTTAGGTTTTTTTTTTTATCCTATTCTTACTAGGATCGCCATCAACAGGGATGCAACGATGGGGGATTATCTTGTTTGCAATTGTGATTATACTTTTTGGGACATCGCTTTTAGAAGGGAGCTAAATGATTGGGAAGTGGAAGAGTTAGTTGAACTGTTGGGTATCCTATATAACTTCCTACCTATAGGACATGGTGATGACTCTATGCAATGAAAGGGTCATCGACTGAGCACTTTTAAGGTAAAGTCTTTCTTTCTGGTCTTGCAAGGCAACCAATCTATTTCTTTTCCTTGGAAAGGAATTTAGGCTTCAAAGGCTCCCCCTAAGGTGTCCTTTTTTGTGTGGACGACATATCACATCAAGATTCTCACCATTAAGAACCTCATTAGAAAGCAGCAAATTCATGTCAATTGGTGCTGCATGTGTAAGGAAGATGGGAAGTCAGTAGATCACCTACTTATTCATTGTCGGGCGGCCTCAGAGATTTAGTTTTTTATTTTGAGATGGTATGGTGTTCGATGGGCCTCCCCCAACTGAGTAGCAAATCTGATGTTGTCGTGGAGGGGTGCTAGAATATGAAGGAGAAAGAAAAAGGCTTAGATCATGGGGCCTTTGGCTTTGATGTGGATTATTTGGTGTGAGCGAAACAAAAGAACCTTTGAAGGAATTGAAACTTCTTTTATGCAGACTAAAAGTAGATTTATGACTTTACTATATAGTTGGTTTAAGGGTAGTGTTGATCCCTCCTTAAACCAATTTATAGACTTTGTGGAGCTTTATGAGTAATCTTTTGGTATAGATAATTTTGTATATTTTTAATTTTTTGATGTAAGGGTGGCACCCCCTTTGTGCCAACTTCTCTCCATAATACATTTACTTATTAAAAAATAAATAAATAAATAAAACATGAAACTTGTAGATGAAGTGTAAATATATTGTTTGGTTAAGTGTTTCCTTCATACAAACATACTCTTATAGGTGATCATAACGAAAGAAAACAAAGTTATTGTGACTTCTCTACCATTACTAGACAAATAAGGAACGCTCAATTTAGTATTTAAAAGCATTATATTGAAGTTAGATTCATTTAGTTTGATCTAACTTACGAGTTTTGTTCATTAAGTTTATGAAATAAGAATGATGTTTATTTAGTGATCCTGTATATGCTTAAATAGTTAAAGATTTAAAGTTTGCGTGTAGGCATTCTTGCACTTATGTGTCAGGGAAGACTTCTGTTTTGTTTTCTAAGAACACCCAATCTTAACTTATCTGTGATATTTAGAACTAATTGTCAAAAATTGGAGTCAGACCTGATACCTCTTTCCTTCCATTTCTCTCTGTAGAGTATACACATATGGGTGTGTATGTAACTTTGGGAAACCTAGGATCTCAAATTTTCAAATAGAGTCCATTCCAAGTAGCATAATGCAATTAAAACATAGTATTTGTGTTATCTTCAATTTTGGGTAATTATTTACTTATCATATTTGTGTGTAAATGAATAAACTATAGAAGTAGTTGTTTAGACTGAATAGTTTTTTTTTCCCCTCTTGCAGATTGTCTGGTCAGTTGATTGATTTCAACACATTTGATTTTGAAGAATGTGCTAGGCAATTTAAATTTTGCATGGAAGGCATGAAGAACACATAGAATTCACAATTTGGAGTTGTTTTCACTAAATCTGGAGATAGTCTTGGCCGAGCACAAGTTAGCTTGTATTGTAGTGGCTACTATATGCACCATGAATTTTTCCATATAACTATTTGGGCCCAACTCTGGTGGCAATTGCTGCTACAATTTGCATGGCATAGATCCATGTAACAACACTAAAATTTTATTATCATATGTAAGGATATTGTTGTGTTTAATACGATATTTTGTTTGATAACTTGTAGCTCCATTCATTTGAACCATTATATGTTGCTTTACTGTGTGCATATTGTTTTCTTTAAGTAGGTTTCTTCATGATAGCTTACCTACGTATTATTTGTTAGGTTTTTATAGACAAATAGGGCCTGAAGTCACGATTTGGGGTGTGGCTTTTTTGGTTTTTAGTTGAAGGCCTGAAGCGAACGTGACTTTTAATTTCTTTAATTATTTCATGTTGTGGCATGTTGAAAAGAGTACTTCACTAGTCCATTGCTCACTCTTGGGAAGTTGATGACCACTTGAGCATCATCTATTGCCCCATCATCTAGATTGCACAACCATATTTAAGACGACAAGCACTATTCTATGCATCCCCTCAATTGTATATAATCTCTCTGAAAGCAACTTTTGTTTCTTGCTAAAAAGTACTAAACCTTGTTCAATGGTGTACCCAAGAATTTTTTCCAATAAAGGCAAAAAATACACCTGAACTATTGTTTATTAGTAAGATGATAAATTTTAAGAAATGAAAAGATACAATAACATTCAAAATTCTACACATTAGTAACAAATGTTTCTTACACAAAATAATGTTTACATTTATATGAAAACTCCAATAATCATGTTTCTTACACAAAATAATGTTCATATTAATATGAAAAACTACAATAATCCCCTTCGTTGTTTCATATTTTGAAACCTTTACAAAATAACTTTATTGTCTATGGTGTGGAACATGTCTCTTTCAATGTACGTCACCAAACAATCATTCATCTACTTATTTTTCATGCAATTATGGACTGAAGTTTTGATAATATTTATAGTAGAAAAAGCTCTCTCAATAGATGCAGTTGCAACTAGTAAAATTAGTGCCAACTACACAAGCAAATAGACTAATAGATAGACAAATATCCTTATTCGTTTTAATTAATTTTTTAGCAAGGCCACTAATCTCTATTACTTCATAAAATTGATCATTAGAGCTTACATCTAAAAAGTAAGTCTCAAGTTGATTATCAAGCATCAAAAGCTGTAGTGGGAATAAACCAGAAGAATAAAACTCGACAAATCGAAGCAACTTTCTTTTATCAAAAGAAGAAAATGTATAGCTTGGATCAAGAGATTCCGTACACAATAACAATTCTTTATTTACCTCATTAAAGCGGTTATTCAACTCTTGAAGTTGCATATCTACCATTGTATAAAACAATTCAACAAGATAATGGTAAAGATTGTGGTTTTTTTAGCATTGCGGCGTAATTTGAACTACAAACAAGTCATCCATGTTTGGGATGATTATCTCATGTTTATCATAAAACAAAGACACTTCATTCATCAAATATTCTCATCTCTTATCTCATAATTTCTATAGACAATCCTTACATACCTCAACAAGCTTCATAGCATTTACAATTTCTTGATATTTCTTTTATAATGCTTGTGACAACTCATATGAAATTCCCAAGATACTCTTTATTAAGTGCAACCAGAATGCAAATTTAAAAGATTGGATGGTATCTAATAGATCACTTGCTTCAACTCATTACTCTGAAAGTGTGCCATTCTTTTCAATAATCTCAAGGATATCAATCACCGAGGAGAATAACATAATCACACTCATAAGTGTAGTATAATATGAACTCCAACGTATGTCTCATGCCCTTTTAAATGTTGCTTTTTGATTCAAACATCGCCCAATTATAATTTCACCACTATAAATTCCTTTAATAACATTTTCAAACTGTCTCTCTCTAAGAATATCCTTACGTTTACATGAGGCCCCCACAGTATTTGATAAACTTGTAACTAAGTTAAAGAATGAACCAATATTCTTGTGGTTTTTGGCAATTGCTAAAAGTGTTAATTGAAGTTGATGAGCAAAACAATTAACATAAAAAGCAGATTTATTCTCTAATATAATCAAATTTTTTAGACCATTGAACTCACCTTGTATATTGCCAGCTCCATCATAATCTTGATTGCGCAAACTTGAAATGCTCAATCCATGTTTGGCAAAAAGAGACTCAATAGATGACTTGAGTGACAAAGAAATAGTATCACGAACATGTATAATGCTAAGAAACTGTTCAATGATGCACCCTTTCTTGTTCACATAACGTAACATAATTGCCATTTGTTCTTTTACTGATATTTCACGAGACTCATCAACTAAAATAGAGAATAGCTCATCCCCAACATCTCATAGGATAGAGTGGCAGACTTAGGAATTTTTTCTGATGGAGGTAGAAAATACTCTTGAACTATTTTTATTAGTAAGATGATAAATTTCAAGAAATGAAAAGATACTATAACATTCAAATTCTACACATCAGTAACAAATGTTTCTTACACAACATAATATTCACATTAACATAAAAAACTACAATAATCATGTTTCTTACACAAAATAATGTTCACATTAATATAAAAAACTACAATAATCATGTTTCTGACACAAAATAATGTTCATATTAATATGAAAAACTATCATAATCGCCTTCATTGTTTCATATTTTGAAACCTTTACAAAATAACTTCATTGTCTATAGTGTGGAATATGTCTCTTTCAATGCATGTCACCAAGCAATCATTCATCCACTCATTTCTCATGCGATTACGGAGTGAAGTCTTGACAATATTCATAACAAGAAAAGCTCTCTCAACAAATGTAGTTGCAACCGATAAGATTAGTGCCAACTTTACAATCAAATAAGCCAATGGATAGACAATATCCTTCTTTGTTTGAACTAATTTTTGAGCAAGGCCACTAATCCCTATCACTTCAAAAAATTGATCATTAGCGCTTACATCTAGAAAGTAGGTCTTAAGTTGATTATTAAGCATCATAAGTTATAGTGGAGAAAAATCAGAAGGATAAAACTCAACAAACCGAAGCAACTTTCTCTTATCAAAGGAAGAGAATGTATAGCTTGGATCAAGAGATGCCGTACACAATAATAATTCTTTACTCACCTCATTAAAGCGGTTATTGATCAACTCTTGAAGTTGCATATCTACCATCGTTTAAAACAATTGAACATGATAATGGTGAAGATGTGTGGTTTATTAAGCATTGCAACTTGATCTTTCTCGAACTATAAACTAGTCATCCATATTTGGGATGATTATCTTATGTTTATCATAAAACAAAAACACTTCATTCATCAAATATTCCTATCCCTTATCTCACAATTTCTCTATACGTTCCTTGGATACCTCAACAAGCCTCATGACATTTATAATATCTTAATATTTCTTTTGTAATGTTTGTGACAACTCATTTGAAATTTCCAAGACAATCTCTATTAAGTGCAATTGGAATGCAAATTTAAAATATTGGATGGCATCTAATATATCACTTGGTTCAGCTCTGTGCTCTGAAAGTGTGCCCTCATTTTCAATAATCTCAAGGATATCAATCACCGAGGAGAATAACATAATCACACTTAAAAGTGTAGTATAATGTGAACTCCAATGTGTGTCTCCTGCTCTTTTAAATATTGCTTCTTGATTCAAACATCGCCCAGTTATAATTTCACCACTGCAAATTCTTTAATAACATTTTTAAACGGTCTATCTCGAAGAATGTCCTTATGTTTACATGAGACCCCCATAATATTTGACAAACTTATAACTAAGTTAAAGAATGAATCAATATTTTTGTGGTTTTTGGCAATTGGTTCTAGTGTCAATTGAAGTTGATGAGTAAAGTAATGGACATAAAAAGCAGATTTATTCTCTAACTTAATCAAACAATTTAAACCATTGAACTTACCTTGCATATTGCTAGCTCTATCATAACCTTGACCATGCAAACTTGAAATGCTTAATCCATATTTGGTAAAAAGAGACTCAATAGGTGTCTTGAGTGACAAAGGAGTAGTATCATGAATATATACAATGCCAAGTAACCGTTCAATGATACACCCTTTCTTGTCCACGTAACGTAACATGATTGTCATTTGTTCTTTTATTGATATGTCACGGGACTTATCAACTAAGATAGAGAATAGCTCATATCCAACATCTCGTAGGATAGCATTTGTGGTCCCAACTGCCATTGCAATCACAATATCTTTTTGAATTGTGGGTGCTTCCATTTTTAGGTTTTCAGGAGTATTTTTTTAATACAACTTTCTTAACATCCTCATTATGGTTGGTAACAAAGTGGAGAAGTTCAAGAATGTTTTTTTGATTTATGGATTCCTCAAATTCATCATGACCATGGAAAGTCAATCCTTGACATAAAAGAAACCTAATACAATCAACTAATGTAGTCAAACGAGTACGATAATTAACTCGAGCTTGATCAGATTGAGTAGACAAAAACACTTCAATGTGTTGGATTGGTTTCATTAGATCTTCACAAGCTCTCAAACATATTTTGTGTGTACTATTATGGTTTCCAACATAGGTTAAGTACTTCTTCAGATCACCAAGGGTTTGATCACATTCCATAGTCCATTTGAATTGTTTCCGTTTTTTGGCACTTGTTTGAAGATCGGCTGATGAATCAGTTGAGTGTCGCTGCCATTCCAGTCAGCTTTTGTACTTCTTTAGCATTCTTTAGAGCTTGAATGGTCTGGATCGCACTAATCTGTCGCGGATCTACTTTAATTCCCCAGTGTGTGACAAAGAATCCCAAGAATTTTCCCGAACTGACTCCGAACACACATGTGGAGCTGTTTAGTCTCATCTTGTGCTGCTTCAAGATGCTGAACACTTCTTTCAGATCCTCCAAATGGGAGTTCCTAACTTTACTTTTCACCACCATATCGTCAATGTAGACCTCCACAGTGCTGCCAATATGGTCTTTGAACATTTTGGTGACCAGTCGCTGGTAAGTGGCCCTGGAGTTCTTTAGACCAAAAGGCATTATTTTATAGCAGAAGATAACCTTCAGAGTGATGAAGGCCATCTTCTCCTGATCATTTAGATGTACGGAAATCTGGTGATATCCCCAGTAAGCATCCAAGAAGCTCATTCTCCTGAAACTGACTGTTGCATTTATAAGCTGGTCGATCTTGGGAAGAGGGAAAGGGTCCTTGGGGCACACCTTGTTTAGATCAGTGAAGTCAGCGCAGACCCTTCACTTGTCGTCCTTCTTCTTTACCACTACAGTGTTCGAAAGCCAGCTTGGGTAGTGGACTTCCCAAATTGCCCCAGCTTCCAAGAGTTTTTCGGTTTCTTCAATAATGGCATCCACATGCTGTGTTGCTGCCCTCCTCCCCTTTTGGACCACAGGTCTGCACTTTAGGTAGACGTTCAGCTGGTGGCAGGCAACCTCGACGTCGATCCTTGGCATGTCATAAGGAGTCTAGGCAAACACCTCAAGGTAATTTGTCAGTAACTCAATTAAAGAGTTCTCTTCAACTCCAGATAAGGAACTGCCGATGACAAAATACTTCTCATCCTGCCAATCGATGTGGATCTTCTTCATTTCCGCAATGACCTTATTCTCCGGCGTCTACCCCACATCATCAATAGTAGGCGTGTCCTCGTACAGCTCCATCATCTGTACCTTGTTAGCTTTCTTTTTTGTTGTGCATGCTGTCATAAAGTACTGTTTAGCGGCCACTTGGTCTCTCCGTATCTCTCCCACTCCACCAGGTAGAAGGAATCTGATCAACTGATGGTAGGACGATGGAATTGCCTTTATGAGGTGCAACCAGGTACGTCCCATGATTGTATTGTAAGGGGAAGACACATTGACTACTAGGAACTCCGTCTGTAATGTAATTCCCTCGGCAATCACAGAATTGTTACCTTCTCCAAAGGCCAAACCGAATCTGAGCTGAACCCGACCAATAAGTTGAGAGATGGATGGAGATCAAATTCTTTTAGCTCTAATTTTTTAAAGAGGCTATAGTACATGACTTCAGAAGAATTTCCTTGGTCGATGAACAATCTTCTCACGTTGAAGTCTGCCATTCTTAAGGTCACAATCAAGGCATCATTGTGGGGGATCTGCAACCCCATGAGGTCTTCATCAGTGAAGGTTATGGACGCAACGTTTATGCTGACCTTAACCTTTTTGGATGGAGGTTGTGTCTGCATCATTTCCCTTAAATGCGCAACCTTCTGTATCTTAACTCGGTATCAATGTGGGTTAACGGCCTCTGATTTAGCCAAACCGTGCAACACGTTGATTACCCATGCTAGTCTTGCTTTGTTCTCCTTTTGTGGGGCAACTTCCTTACGTGGTTGCTCGGCCTCCCGTTTCATTTTTTCCATATCAATATACTGGTCGTGATGACCAGCTTTGGCCAAGTCTTCCAAATGATTTTTGAGATGCCAGCACTACTCTGTCTGATGCCCCTTCTCCCGATGATAGGAGCAGAACTTCTTTTGGTCTCGGAACGCAGGGTCTCCTCGTAGTTTCGGAGGCCATTTGAAAAAAGGCTTGTCACGAAACTGGGGTAAGATTTTTTGATGGGATTTTTGAAGACTGTGTGGACCCTATCATTCTCCTTCCTGCCCTAGTTGTTGTTGTCTTCTTGGCGAGGCTTTTTGGCATCTCTTTTCATAGTCTGGGGACCCTTCCCTGCCATGCCTATCTCTTCTAGAGATTGCCTCCCTCATGGCCCAAACCTGAGAGGTGAGGTAGGCAATCTCTTCGTCGTGCCACCGAAGCCCCCTTTTAGCAGAACGAAGTGTATGGTCGCTTGGGACACATCCACTGAAGGGTGAAGGGGCAAGGTCTCGATGGTGGTTTCTACGAAGATTTGGCTCCCTAACATACTCCAGGTCTCTCCGCAATCCATCTCATTCTTCCTGGTAGCTCCCAGCAAGGGTAAGGATTTGTGACCTCATTGTCCGACCTCAGCGGCAATCTATTGGGGTAGATCGACAGTATGCCAAATTAGTACGGTATTTGTTGGAGGAAGCCTCGTTTCTTTGCTCAGTGTGGTTTTCTCCTCTTCCCCTTTGGGCGTTGGTACTCACAGTTATCTTGACCTTCCCACAGATGGTGCCAATTGTAAGTGAGATTTTTGGGAAGGCCTGGCCAATCACTTGAGCCAATGTCAATGAGCCCAAACGTGCTGCAAAAAGGACAGATAAGTTAGAATGGTCGACTCTCTTTGGGTCAATCACACTCCGACGATTAAGTTAGCAGGCTTAATCAAGAATTGAATGAATAAAGACAGTGTATACTTAAAATTAATTGTCCATACCTTTCTCCTGGAGGCTTTGGTATTTATAGTGTATTCGTTGGAGTGTTTAGCCTTAGGTCTACTAGTAGGTTATAATGGCCTGTTGCGTAGACCTCATCATTCGTCACTGAATGACCGGATTCAGGTCCTGCCTTACCGTCGTGCCAGAATCCGACTAATCGGATGTGAATATCGACGCTGCGTGGAGAGCCACTGGCGCATTAAATACGGGTAAACTCTACATTAAATGCCCTAATACCACTAGCGGTTTGGGCTAGTCGACCCTGGGCCTAAGCACAGGTCGGCCACTTGGGCCTGGTGATATTACTGATTCTTTGGGCTACCCCGCAGCCCAACTTTGTTTCTCTTTTATTGGGCTTACTTGGATGGATTGGGCCTCGAATATTTTAACCCACAAAACCAATTTGAGAGGAATGAGGTTTAGAACCTTGTTCCTAAGCCTGAAGATCATCCAGTTATTGGAACCAAATGGGTATTTAGAAACCAAATGAATGAATCTGAGATTGTTGTGAAAAACAAGGCTAAACTAGTAACTCAAGGCTATAGTCAAGAAGAGGGAATAGATTTTGATGAGACTTATACTCCTGCAGCTAGATTAGAAACTATTAGAATGTTATTTGCATTTTCATGTTTCAAAATTTTCAGACTTTATCAAATGGATGTAAAAAGTGCATTTTTGAATGGTTTTATTTCTGAAGAAGTATATGTGGAACAATCTCCTGGTTTTGAAAATCTATTGTTTCCAAATCATGTTTCAAACTCTCAAAAGCACTTTATAGTTTGAAACAGACCCTAAGGGCTTGGTATGAAAGGTTGAACAAATTTTTAATTGAAAATAGTTTTACAAGAGGAAAGGTTGATACCACTCGTTTTATCAAGTTTAGAGATCATGGCATGCTTATTATGTAAATTTATGTAGATAATATTATATTTGGATCTACTAATGAGAAGCTTTGTAAGGAATTTGCTAAGTGTATGCAGGGTGAGCTTAAGATAAGTAAGATGGGGGAACTCAACTACTTCCTTGGACTTCAAATCAAACAATCAAAGGAAGTGATCTTCATCAACCAAGCTACGTATATCAAAGATTTACTCAAGAAGTTTGGTATGGAAGATACAAAGCTGTTATGCACTCCAATGAATACTTCAAGAAAGCTAGATAATGATGGAAAAAGGTATCTCTGTAGATACTAAGTTGTATAGAAGTATGATTGGATCATTATTCTATTCAACTGCTAGTAGACCTGACATTATGTTTAGTGCTTGCTTATGTGCTATATTCTAATATAATTCTAAGAAATCACATGTTATTGTTGTTAAAAGGATATTTAGATATCTCAAGCACACATATAATTTGGGATTGTGGTACCTTAAGGACAGTTCATTAAGTCTTATTGGTTACTTTGATGCTAATTATGCTAGGAGTAAGGTTGATAGAAAGAGTACTAGTGACTTTTGTCAATTTCTTAGTAATATGCTTGTTTCATGGTCTAGCAAAAAGCAAAACTCAATTGCACTTTCCACAGCTGAGGCTGAGAACATTATAGTTGGAAGCTATTGTGCTCAAGTCCTTTGGATCAAACACCAATTAGAGGACTTTGAACTTATTTTTTTAACACATTCCCATTAGATGTGATAACACAAGTGTCATTAATTTGATCAAGAATCCTATTCAACACTCTCGCACAAAGCATATTGAAATTAAACATCATTTTATTCATGATCATGTGCAAAAAGATGATATTGAACTTGATTTTGTGAACACTGAACTTCAATTAGTTGATATATTTCCAAAACCATTGAGTGAGGATAGATTTAATATGATTAGGAGATAATTGGGGATGAGAAATCCATTATCTTGGTTGACTATCTTGGTGTACATGTTTGATTATATATTTAAATAATTTGAATTTGATTATGTGATTGTATGATTGAATCTGTGGCATACAAAAGTCATTTCTGCATTTCATAAAGAAAATAGTCAGCCCCTATTTTCTAGAAATGGCTACTAGTGACTTCTGTTGAAAGAGTCAACCCTTCTTATTACAAAAGTCAACCCATTTTAACAGAAAGCTTAGACAACAACTTATGCAGAAAAAGAGTCGACCCCTTGACAACAGGAGTTGACCCATTTGCACGATTACTCAGGTAACTATAAATAGCCCATATTTTTCTCCAAACCAGGCACTCTCCTTCTCTCTCGATCAATCGTTGTTCCAACTCCCACACCCACCAGAAATCTCTCCTCTAATCCCTATAAATTCCATATTTGAACTCCTAAATCATCACCCGACTGCTCCTAACTTCCATTCCAACTTCCAATGGCTCCTAAAACCACTAAACCGAAGAAGGGCAAGCAAGCCCTAGTGGAGTCCACCCCCAAATTGAAAGAAGGGAAGAAGAGGAAGAACAAAGGGAGCCTTCTAAGGCTTCAAAGAAGAGGAAAGGGAAGCAAATTGTGGAAGAAGAAGAGGATATCTTGGAGAACTATCTCTACTTCTACAAGCAATCTGATAAGGATAAGTATGTAAACGATTTTTCTTCAAGAATCATTCTTAATGGTAGATGGATAGACAATCCATTCTTTGTCAATGAGAAGTTTACATTTAAAGAAAAATTGAAAAAACTTGAATGGAAATCAATGACTTTGCTTAGTGACGATGTGTATCTTGAATTGGTTGGGAATTTCTATGCCTATGTCGAAAGAGAAAGGGATAGTGTAAGTGTAACAAGTTATGTTAGAGGAGTCCACATTTTACTTACCAAAGGAATTATTTGCAACATTTTGGGTATTAGTGGTGATGACACAGTAAGGCAAAAGCACATGGATAGATGTCCAGCCCTATCACTTATCTTAGGCACAAAAGTCACTGATGATAGTCTTTAACCAAATGCCAATGAACTACCAATAGAGTTTAGGCTTATTCATCACTTTGCATGCCATATTTTTATTCCCAAAGGAGGCAAGTTTGAATATATTTCTGATAAAGAACTCTTTTTCTTGTGGGCTTACATGACTGAGACCAAAATTGACCTGGCTGATTATATTTTAAACCATATCCTCAACGCCAGCAAAACCAAAGTGAGTTTGCCCTATGGAATCTTTTTGACCAAGGTATTCAAACTTTTTAAGATCAACTTATCTAGTGAGAAAAAGAGAACCCATGACTCTAATTTTGATGAGTACAACCACAAGACCTTTTCTAGAATGAGGTATTACTTTGACAAAAAAACCAAACAATGGGTGAAAGAAAACAGTAATGGTGGTGGTGGTAGTGCCACACCAAGGGCAAGAGGCATAGAAAGAAGTCAATCATTTGGAACTCTAAGGGAACTCTTTTCCATGGACATTGTGCCTAGCAATTTTGTGCAAATAACTATGATGATGGAAATGATCAAGGAAAAGAAGAAATACTAAGAGGAGATGTTCACTAAGATTGATAAGAAAGTGGAGAACGGTGCAACTAGGTTGCTCATTGTTGAGAAGAATGTGAGGGAGCTTGGCATGGCATTTGTGACTGAGGGAAACAAATTAAAGTAGTAAATGGATAATGACATTGCAATCTCCACCGAGCATCAAGAAAAATATATTAAGAAAATGGTTAGAGATGCATACAATCCCCTCTACCCTGATGCAGCCAGATTTGCAAAGAGTCGACTCATGGATCTCAGGAGTTGATACATTGAGACAGAGGCCATGGACCAAAGTCTGCTTAGAAAAAGAGTTGACTCCTTCAGTTCAGGAGTCGACACATTGGTCCAGAATGCAAAATCTTGAAAATGGTCCAAAAAGGGTTGACTCCTCGTTTCACAAGGGTTAACACCTTTGGACAGCCCCTTGATGAAGTTTGGATAAAAGCTAAAAAAAGTAGACTCTTATTATTCAAGGGCTGACACATTCGGACAGAGCCTTGGTGAAGTCAGACAAAACTCTAAAAGAGTCGACCCCTATTTCTTAGGAGTAAACACATCGAAACAGAGAGCTGAGGAAGATGAGAGCAGAACAAAAAGAGTCGCCTCCTTGACTGTAATGACTAGTTTTTTTTACTGTTGCAGCAGCTCGATCTTGCATTAAAAACACTCCCAACCACCACCAATGGCAAGAATCAATGCAAGGATATAAATACAAGATCCTCGTAACATCGACAAACAAGTATGAAAAATCATAAGTGCTGAATCAAATATTGAAGTTGAGATTTTATGAGCCCTAACAGCTGCATCCAATTTGTTGAGTGATTGGGATTGATTACTGAACCTACACTTGCTTATCTACTCTTTGAGAGAGTTACCCATTGTTTTAACTTCATCTATTTCACTTGGGTGGGTTTGTAAACTTGTAAGTTTGAGTGTTCTTGATAAAAACACTTGTAAGTTTGAGTGAAGCTTGGACAAAATCACTTGGGAATTTGATAGCTTGGGACGAGCTCTTATAAAAAGTGAGCTGGGCACTTGGGCAACTAGCACCTGCTGTGTAAAGGAGTTTTTGCATAGTGAAAGATTTTCAAGGGGATCTTAGGAGTGAGGACGTACATCACACGTTGTAATCGAACCTCGGTAAATCTGGTATTCTTCATTGTGCTCTATTTTTCTTCTTTACTCATATCACTTGCTTGCATTGCATCTTATTATTTGCTTGCTTGATTTATAGTTTGATTAGCCACTGTTACATTACTTAATTAGTTTTTATTACATTATTTATGATTATATTTGAAAAACCCAATTCACTCCCCCTCTTGGGTTGCCTACTTAGGCCAACATCTAGGACTTGAACCCATGACCTTGCTTTGATACCAGGTTTAAGATCAAACACTTACCACTATACCAAAAGTAATTGTTGTTAGCCAATGTACAACTTTATTTTCGTATACCTTAGTAGCGTAGAGCCCCACGCTAAGTGACTGGTGGGCATGAGAGTCTGCGTCATGTAAGTGCCAAAGGTTGGCCAGTCACGTACTCTATGTGGGTCCACCATAAGACCCAACTGAGTCAAAGGTCGATTGTTGGCCCCAATCAAGCCAACATGTCGTACTTAAGATAGACTCGAGTCCAAAAAATGGGGACGCGACAACTATCTTCAGTGAAGAAATTAGAGTGGTTCAATAGTGATGGGGGTTTCAGGAAAGGTTAGGGAGGGTTATAAGTGCCAGATGTGATAGGTGTCATCGTAGAGAAAGAACTGAAGGGAGGGAAAGGGTGGGAAGGACTGTGGGTGTCATAGGTGATGGGGTTAAGGGCAAAAAAGGGATAGCACACGCTTAGTCAAAACAGGACACACTCGTTCCCCACCGACCGCCACCTACCATAACTTCCTCAAAGTCACAACCACACAAACCCTAATCA
Source organism: Euryodendron excelsum (assembly GCA_033060915.1). Lineage (NCBI taxonomy): Eukaryota > Viridiplantae > Streptophyta > Magnoliopsida > Ericales > Pentaphylacaceae > Euryodendron > Euryodendron excelsum. The sequence continues at coordinate 12,090,377 of CM065393.1, read as the reverse complement.
ATTTCTAGAATCAGTCAAAACCATAGACCCAGAATCGAATCCAACATGCCATCGATAATCAAAATCCCCAATTCGATCAATTTAGAGAGAAATCAAGATTATTTCTTTGTATTTGAGCATTCAATTTCAAAGACCTTAGTTGTTAAAGATCAACTTGCCTTCGGTGAAGAAATGTCAGTGGTTCGGCAATGATGTGGGTTGGAAGGAAGGGTTAGGGAGGGTTATGGGTGTCGAATGTGGTAGGGCGGGTGGTAGAGAAATAGATGAAGGTAGGAAAAGTGTACTGAGGCTTGTGTGTTCGGATGTGATGGGGTTGGTGGCAAAAAAGGATGGGAAGGGCTATAGGTAGCGATGGTAGTAGGGAATGGCGATTACAGGAATAATATGGGAAGGGTGGGTAGTGTGGTGGTGCCTGTTCACGATGAAGGTAGGGGTGTCAAGAAAGGGGCTGAGTGGGAAAGGGTGGGGTGGGGGTTTTTATTACAGTAGGGAGGTGGTCTTCATTGTGCCACAAAGGGTTGTGCTAGAGCTCAAGAGGGCTGGGCTATAGCAGGGATGGGGTGGCCGACTATAAAGGGACAAAGTATCAAAGGAGAGAGAAAGAAAGGAAGGAAGAAAAGAAAGAAATTATTTTATTTTTTGTGATTAAAATGTAGAGGTAAAATAGTCTTTAAACTCTAATAAGAGAGATTAGTGTAATTTCTTACATATGGCAGTTAGTTTGTATATTAAACCTAAACTTCAAGTGTCGCCGATTCCGATTCAATATTCATGTATATCATGATATTATTGACATATCTAAAAATAACAAAAACAAATAGACAATAAAATATTAAGATATATTATGCATATATAAATGTGTGTACAATACTTCAGAATAATGAAATCTTGAACGTACTAGGTGATCATATATCAAAAGATAATGAAAAAATGACGCAAATAAATTATTCAAATAATGGCCACCATGAAAAATAACGGTTTCCAAATATTCGGCTTCATCGGTAGGGTAGAAAGTACCAAAATAAATTAATAAAGTGTTGTGAATATAGTGGATGACCCACCAAGAAAGTAAGCCACCTGCAATGGGTGATTTTTTCCATCGATCACTATGCAATCACTGTGCCGATCTTGACAATTGAATTCTTCACGCGGTTTTCTCACAGTTTCTTTCTTTATATAAAGACAAGAGAGGCTAAAGCAAAGTGTGTGCAAAAGAAGAGAGAGAAAGAAGAAGAAAGGAAAAGGAAAGAAATAATAGAGAAGAAAGACAGAACGAATGCTTTGGACAAATATTGAGAGATACATTTGTATTTATATTTTCTCTTATAATATAATGAAATCTTAGGTGATCAAGAACATCAATCTTTAATAGTTCCAAAAGAACTAATCTGAGAAATATTTGACAATTCCCGAAGAACTAATTTTATTATATCTTGTGTTGAATTATATTTATATGCTTTACATTTTCTTTAGTTGTATAACACGTTATCTGTACGAGCCTCTAAGTGTTTGCAAAATTTATTTATTTTGTGTTCTTCATCACGTCAAATGATCTGTAGAGATAGCACATAAAACTTCATTTTGATTTATGCCGGATCTAAGGTATGCTGTTTAATTCCGTTGCATATTATATTTTAACTTTAGTATCAGAGCCACAAAGGATGCTTTCATGTTTGTGTACACTATTTTCTTCATGAAGCTTTGATTGAGTTTTAATGGTGATTTGGCCAAACGATCTCCGATTGGCCTGTTTTTTTAATATGTTATAACCTATAACAACATGATTCAATCGGTGAAGTTTCATAAGAAAACTCATTCTCGTTTGACATAGATCTAAAAAAGAAAATTTAAAATCCAAAACTTTGTTAGTTTATTTTTCACGAATCTTGAATTTTTGACCTATGATATTTGTAGATCTGGAATCTTTATTTCAATAACTTTATATAGACATGTGGTTTGACTATATTTTGATATCTAGATTGAAAGTTATAGACAATTTAAATTTAGACAAAAACTGCGGTCGGAATTTATCAAAGATACCTCGACAATATTATATGAAGATAATGATTGTACAAATTAAGAGATGTTACATCAAAGGTGACAAAACGAGCATACATCACCAAAAAAATTTTATACACATGAGCTCTAAAAGAGTGGTGATATTAATGTCCAGCAGATACGTTCAAGCAATAATTTGACGAACTTATTTACTAAAGCACTAGCAACTGTGACATCCGAGAAATTGGCGCACAATATTGGTATACGTCGTTTCAAAAATCTTTCATATTGAACAATTGAAACTATCAATTTCTTACCGAACATATTCATCAGGGGGGAGTTACGTACTGTACTCTTTTTCCTTCACCAAACAAGGTTTTTCTTGGTAAGGTTGTAACGAGACAGTTTTAACGCACTCATACCTTACTTTTTCTTTCGCTAAGAATTTTTTTCCGCTGAGTTTTTTTTAGTAAGTTTTTAATGAGGCATATTCGTTGTGTGATGGTCATCCAAGGAGGAGTGTTGTGAATATAGTGGATGGCCCACCAAGAAAATGAGCCACCTGCAGTGGGCGATTTTTTTTCATCGATCACTGTACGATCACTGTGTCGATCTTGACAATAGAATTCTTCATACGATTTTCATGCAATTTCTTTCTCTATATAAAGACAAGAGAGACTGAAGCAAAGTGCGTGCAAAAGAAGAGAGAGAAAGAAGAAGAAAGGAAGATGAGAGAAATAATAGAGAAGAGAGAAAGTGAATGCTCTTGACAAATACTGAGAGATACAATTGTATTTATATTTTCTCTTACAATATAATGAAATCTTAGGTGATCAAGAAAAGCAACCTTTAATAGTTCTAGAAAAACTAATCTGAGAAATATTTAACAGCTTTCAAAGAACTAATTTTATTATATCTTGTGTTGTGTTATATTTATATGCTTTACATTTTCTTTAATTTTATAACACGTTATCAGCACGAGACTTTAAGTGTTTGTAAAATTTATTTCTTTTGTATTCTTCATCACGTCAAATGATCTGTGGAGATAGAACATAAAGCTTCATTTGAGTTTACACCGGATCTGAGGTATGCTGTTTAATTTTTTTGCATATTATATTTTTAACCTTAGTATAAGAGCCCACAAAATGTGCTTTCATGCTTGCGTACACTATTTTCTTCACAAATCTTTGGTTGAGTTTTAATGATGATTTGGCCAAATGATCTCCTATTGGCCTGTTTTTTAGTATGTTATAACCTATAACAACATGATTCAATCAATGAAATACTTCATAAGAAAACTCATTTCCGTTTGACGTAAATCTGAAAAAGAAAAAAATTTAAAACTTTGTGAATTTATTTCTCATAGATCTTGAATATTTGGCCTATGATATTTATAGATCTGGAATCCTTATTTCAATAACTTTACATAGATATGTGGCTTGACTATATTTTGATATCTGAATTGAAAGTAATAGACAATTTAAATTTGAACAAAAACTGAGATCATAATTGATCAAAGATACCTCAACGATATTAGATGAAGATAATGATTGTATAAATTAAGAGAAATTACATCAAAAGTGACAAAACGAACAAATATAGCCAAAATCCTTTTATACACATGAGCTCCAAAAAAGTGGTGATATTAATGTCCAACAGATAAATTCAAGCGATAATTTAGCGAGCTTATTTACTAAAGCACTACAAACTGTGACATCCGAGAAATTGGTGCATAATATTGGTATTTGTCTTTTCAAGAATCTTTCATATTGAACAATTGAAGTTATTAATTTCTTACCGAACGTATCGATGAAAGGGAATCGCGTACTGTACCATTTTTCCTTCACCAATGATTTTTTCCCACAGGATTTTTCTTAATAAGGTTTTAACAAGGCAATTTTAATGCACTCATTCCTTACTATAATGCACAAGAATATTGTACTCTTTTTCCTTCGTTAAGAATTTTTTTCTATTAAATTTTTTTTAGCAAGGTTTTAATGAGGCATATTCGTCGTGTAATGGTCATCCAAGAGGAAGTGTTGTAAATATAGTGGATAACCCACCAAGAAAGTAAGCCACCAGCAGTGGGTATTTGTTTCATCGATCATTGTACGATTACTGTGCCAATCTTGACAATTAAATTCTTCACGCAGTTTTCACACAGTTTCTTTCTCTATATAAAGACAAGAAATGTTGAAGCAAAGTGTGTGCAAAAAAGAGAGAGAGAGAGAGAAGAAAAAAGGACGAGGAGAGAAATAATACAAAAGAGAAACAGAGCGAATGCTCTGGACAAATATTGAAAAATACAGTTATATTTATATTTTGTCATATAATATAATAAAATATTAAGTGATCAAGAAAATCAACTGTCAATTCTTTCAAAAGAACTAATCTGATAAATATTTAACAATTTTTTAAATATTAATTTTATTATATCTTGTGTTGGGTTGTATTTATATCATTTATATTCTTTTAATTTTATGACATAAAGTCATTATTTAAAAAGTTGGCTTAATGAAACATCTTTAATGAAAGCATTATGAAAAGTAGTAGATTTAGCTATAGTAAGTGGCCAAATTTAAATGTGACTTGTCATGTCAACAACCATCCAGCACTCCCAACCCACCTGGTGGTGGCGGCGGTGGTGGTAAGTGTACAGATGAAAAGCGGGTCCTGATTTTTGTGAAGCTCCGTTGGAACAATTTTGGTGGTGCAATGAAATCCCAAACCTAACAACAATTTGATGGTAGTTGGGATCCCACGTGCGACCCTTTAAGGGAAAGAACAGGGTGGGGTTGAGTTGGGCTAGATTGACAGGGCATACTATATAACTCATATAATGTACATAATATACAACGACGTAAGATATATAACTCGTATGGATTATTCTTTAGTTTTTAGTTTAAAAGCTAGTAAAAAAGTAATAAATTTAAGTCATAATAAGTTAATCCAATGATTCTCCAATTTCATAGCCAAACTTTTTTGAAAATTTCTACTTCTTTGGAGCATCTTGCCTTTTCAATTAACTTATAATTAATTCAATTTGGGGAGCCCTATTGCAAAACAGGTTTTTGGTTAATTTAGCTCATTGAACGGTTATAAAGTCAGTTTTACACTACCAATAGCACCAGCCTTTCAATTTTTTTTTTTTCTATATTACTTTTCAAAGCAATCGGTAACTCGGTTGTTAGATTAGTAATTATTTAGTGCTCTAAAGCATTATGTTCTGTTCGTGGATCCCACCTTACTAGGTAGAATATTTGACTCCACCTAATAAATTGGCCCGGCAGTCATTGTGAGAGGAGAGGTGCTTAATAATTTTTTGAGTTTTCTTTTTTTCTCAAGAAAATAGTAATAGGGGACGAGCCGAGTAGTACCTCTGTCTGGATGTAATCATAGCAACCACTATCCCATTAGGATCCCTAAGAAAGGGTGAGTCATATCTAAACACAACCCCATCAAAGGTGTAAGGTGACTATAACTTTTTACACATAATATCTTGTTCACAACTATTACTATAAACGGGGGTTCAAAGTCATGACTGCATGTGAAAGATAAGATAAGGGGAGTTTCACTTTTATTCGTCACTAGCTAAAGCCAACTAGGTTTCCACCAAGGACTACTGAAAAAAAAAAATTATTATTAATATTATTATTTTAAAAAATATTTAAAAAATAAAAAATAATTTTTCTGAGTTAATTGCATATATATCCCTCCAACAATGTGCAACAATCAATGCTTTTGAAAGGCATGTAGATGGATATGGACGGCAGAAATGAACGACTTATTAATTAGTATAATCAAAGGGGGAAGAATCTAATTGGCTTTTAAGTGATGTTATTGAACCTGGAAGTCCCCCTAGTTCCCAGAAATTGCATTATTACTTAAAAGAGCCTAATGTTATGTTTGGTTCTCAGATTTGTTAAGAAAAAAAAGATTGAAGAAAAATAAAAATAAAAAATAAAATAAAAGAGACTAAATTTTTTACTTTTGTTTAGTTGGATTGCAAAAATGAGTAGAACTAAATAGATATTTATCAAAAAAAATATTTTTTATTTAATTACTCATAAAAACCTAATAAATAAGTGATTTCACTTTTCTTTCCTTTTTTCTTCTCTAAATAAATCCTACATCCGAGCACTGAAGAAAACAACGTCCACCAATCTTTTATAGATTAGAATTAAGTGGAAAAAATCAGACATGTCAACAGAAAATAATAATAAAAAGTTTTGATGAAGTATTAGTTGGGACGAGAAGGAAACATCGTCCACAAATTTTCTTCATGTATGAGAATAAGGAAAATAAATCTGATAACATATCTAAGGAAAAGGACAAAAATATTAATTTTTTGAAAAAAGAGAAGTCATCAATTGGCGTTGCTGTTTTTGTTGTTTTACTGAAGGGCAAAAGCATTTTCTTTTTCTTCCCTTTTTTTTGTTTCTTTTCACCGGAGTTGATATTGTTGATTGAACTGCATTTGCCCATCAATCAAACAAACAAAAAGGAAAGGTTGGACTTAGTTTTCACTTAAACTAATGATACTCATTTATCACAAAATTTTTAGATTCGTAATAACTTCTGCTCACATTTGTAATAACCATATTTGTTGTTACTGTTTTTTTTTTTTTTTTTTTTTTTTTTTTTTTTTTTGTAGAAAGTTAGAACCACCTTACGTCTTTCAAAGATTCCCATCCAACAGTCGAACCTTTCTTTATTAGTTTGATCCAAGAACTAAAATTACAAAGTACTAGTACCTTAGAAAACTCTCCAAAATACCATAGAAATATCCAAAAACAAGACAACAGCAATGCACAGTAGAGAGAGAGAGACCGAGAGAGAGAGAGTTGAAAGATCTATTTATGCATACTGTCAGAAAATTTTCGATGCAAGTACTGTAGAAAACTCCTACCAATACATGAAAACGGGACTCTTTTATGTGCAAAGAGTCCAATTTCATTAACCCAATCTCATGGCACCTAAACTTCAACAAATGTGCTAACATCATAAAACTACTAGATTTTTCAATGCACTAAGCTCACATAAATATAGGATTCCAAAATCAACATTTCAGTCAATAAAATTGTCTTCAGGCTCATTAGAGGACAAATTACAAATAGTCCAGTAAACTGTACCTAGAGATTATTGCTGTAATTATTGATAATCTTGTGTATGATATAAATTACATTAACCAAAAAAATCCTTCAAGCAAGAAAAAGTAAAATGAATCACAAAACCCACTACTATAGCCACCAGATACACAATTTTCTGTTTAAGGATCACAGTGGAAGGCGAATTGGCTTCCCACTTAACCTCCTTGCATGCCTCTTTAATACCAATAAGTTGGCCTCAGCAAGTATTATAATTTACGCAATTTCTTCTCTTCCCCCCCATTTACAAAGGGCTGCATTTAAAAAATAACTACCACACATCACGCAAGTACCTCCCGTTCATTTGCAGATTCTTCACCATGCTCTCAGCTTTGGAGCTGTCCAGAGATCCCTGAAATCAAACATCACCTCACATCATTAGTTAGGTTTAACAAGTTGTGTTGGAGCCCGCCCCCACACCCCCCGCCAGTATTCCCTGAAACCAAATGCAGTTTGACACTTCTAGGCTAAATCATGGATTTTTGCCCTTAAACGCATGGAAAAAAGATGGAACCATTTTCTTCTTTAGTCATTCCTGCTCTCCCAACATTACAAAAAAATGTTGTCACAGAGTAAGTTGTGGACGTGTGAAAAGCAAGCCCACTGGTAGGTCTCTCCCTCTCTCTCTCTCCCTTTTGTGGCCTCTGTGCTTTCATCATACCATAAAAAGTATGGGTACGTGGCCCTATCCATGCCCCAAACATTCAACTACAATATTTAGATGAACAATGATGCTAGGTACATCTACTCAATTTTCTAGCCACAGGTTCAACCTATATGCACATACCTGCTCTTGCACAATGGAGTGGAGAGTTCGGTGGACATCCCTGGCCATGCCTTTCGCATCCCCACATACATAAATGTACCCTCCCTGAGAGAGCATGTTCCAGATATCTGAAGCCTGGATGTCCCAAAGGAAAAAGAACAATATTCTTAACCATCATTAAATAAACAGCTGGTGAAATCTTCTAATATCTAAAATCTATAGGAGGGGTGATCTGTGAAATAGGTGCCATACTTTCTCCGTCATCTTATGTTGAACATATTCTTTAGTGGGTCCCTCACGTGAGAAAGCAACAATCAGCTCTGAAATTGCACCAGTTTCGACAAAGTTGCTCAGCTCATCCTCATAAATATAATCCTGCAAAGATAGAATGCATTTGATCCAAATTAGTAATAAACAAGGATATTACTCACAGAACATTCGTCTAACTGATCGGTATATCACTCACCATTTGCCGGTTCCTACATCCAAAGAATAATACGGCAGGTCCTAGCTCAGCTCCAGCTTCTTTTAAAGCTAATCTTTCCTGAAACACGACAGTCATATTAGCTTTCGTTATTCTGTAAAAGTGTAACAAGGATAGATTAATGAACATCAGGACTGCAAGTTCAAACCTGCAGGAAACCCCTAAAAGGAGCCAATCCCGTGCCAGGGCCAATCATGATGACCGGCACTGTAGCATCAGCAGGAAGTTTGAAGTTAGATTGCCTAACAAAAATGGGTGCCCAGCTGCAATCGTGGCTTTCCTCCAATGGTACAGCATTCTGAAAAGGGACCAAAGAAAGATAAAATGCCTTTAGGAGATTGTAAAACCTACATCATCTGAAATTCAATTTCAGTATTAGTCATATTAACTGTCAATATAGATGCAGAAATTGCGTTACCATGGGACTATGGGAAGTCCACATAATAAATTTAGAAAATCCAAATGACCCATGTTATGTGGCCATTCTAGTAAATTACTGATATTACTTCGCCTATTCTTTTTACTTGATCTGATGAGACCACCACATTTGTCCAAAGAAATTTGAGGAGATGATTCCACCACCAATAATTTCAATAAAATATAGAACAATACCTTCATCCAAGTTGAACATACTCCTTTGTGAACCCGTCCTGTTGCTGTTTTCTCATACACTAATGCACAAGTGACATGAATTCTAGATGGTGCCATCCTGCAGAGAATATAATTGCAGAAAATAAGCACATGGCATCACGGAAAGAAAACAATCATGCTACAAGAAACAAACTCATTCCACAATGTTTCTTGTTAAGTTATTGAGGGTGAAGATGACATATGGAATGACTAGGCCAAATAACTCTTCATTTTCTTGTGATATTTAGTAAAACTTTCTCAACACCTATGAAGCTTTCCATCTTCTCTTGCTAAAATGGACATCAGCAATCTAAAAGACCACCTAAGGTTCAGTAGTAGCATATTTATTCTCTAGATTACTATACAAGTCCATCAGGTAAACCCTACATGCACATATAGCCATACTCATGGGGATAGCTGCTCTCCAAAGTCCTCCTGTGATGAGTTAGCTGGCCACCGACACATGATATAGACAATCATACAATCATTCTGACCAGTCCAAGGTCTTTTTTTTTTTTTGGATCATCTATAAGCTTAAAATTTACAATGGGAGACGGCATGACCTTGCTTTACATGTTTTAAATGTGCATTATGATCTGGAGAGATTGGTGGCATTGTAATAACATCACAACTCGCAACAGGACCACACAGATAACCTCTACTAATAGTAATAACAATTAAGGGAATTTCCAGTGTGTGGGGTTTGGGATCTATTCACCTTGGGGAGGATGAAATTGAATAATATCTGGGCTGCAAACGCGGGGCAACTGATGCAAAGAAAACTCCAAGCGGAGGCTTAGCTGATGGGAATTCTGCCATGACCTCAAGGAGGCTTCGCTGACTTGAAACTATCCACTGTGCATATTCATCCTGCAGACCAAAAAAAGATACATATGCTTTAATCGGTATAACGGAGGGACAAGTTTATTATGAAACTCTGAATGAAAATATAGCAAACCTTTCCAGCAGGAGATGCAAGATGACTCAGTCGCTCAGCTTCATTTGGATCAGAAGCATGAGCTGCCAGGGCAAGTAATACAGACTGGAAAACACATAAATTTAATAAACTAATTAATCAGACTTCACTTGGATAGTTTTATGAGAAATGTATCATGCATCGCTAAAACAACAGGCATTACCTTCTTGGGAGAGCTCAAAAGATCTGCATATCGAGTCAATGCCGTTCTTAAGGTACAGGGTGGGAAAGGAGGTGGCAGCAAGCTTCCGCTAATAGGGGCACCATCCTCTTTATCGGTGTGAATCGAGAAAAAAGTATCTGGTGATAAACCCAATAACCTTTCAGCCTCCTCCACAATTTCCGTCACATTCTCGCAGTACACACCAACATGGTCCCCAGTGTCATATCTGTGAACAAAGAAGTGAATAAAGATAAATGAACAAGGTTGATACATCATAAACATGCATGATTTTTTCATAATCCAATTTATTTATATTTGAGGAGTAGCTGTTTTCCATTTAAAGCAAGAGTAGAATAAGTTGACAAAACAATTTTCATCACCCTATCACAAATATGCTCCAGTTAAGTGAATTAGAATTGCAACTTACACAAGTCCAGTGCCAGCAATGTCAAATTCCAGATGAGTGCAAGATCGATCAGAGGCAGGAGTATGAAGCTCCTTTTTCACAGCTACGTTAGACCTTAATTCAGAGACAAAATATTTTTTAGGTTACAGAAACAAAAAAGTATATAATTAAGTAGGAAGCCAAAAAAGCCAGGATTTAAAACATTCTTTTGGTACCTGCATGGATGTTGTGCATCGTGAACAGCATGACCATTTGCCATACTAAAGCTCTTGTCCGATACAGATGCATCTGTGCAGTCATGAAGTACAACACGATATTCCAACACAGCAGCAGTGTAAGGAGTGGCAACAGCTGCATCATCCTCATCCCGAAGCAACTGATCCAACTCAGGCCACACTAACTCCCGCCTACATTAGCAACAGTCAATGAAAGTATCTAAGCATTTTCTCTACCTATCTATCTTAAGGAGTTAAGAAAGGGAGACAGTTCCAGCAATGATTCATGTTATTCATACCATGCAGCAAAGTCGTCTTCAATGCATTGATCATCATCTCCAAGACCCACTGGAACAAGACGCTTCCCACCTGCAAATGATAAAATAATCATGTCTGCTGAAAGAAATACTAATTCACTATAGTAACTTTCTTGAAACAGAAATGTAAATAAATTGTGTTATGCCCTACATTGATGCGACTTACTAGAACCAAAACACAACCAAAAATAATATCTAATCGACTAACAAAATTTTCTTTAATGTTATTCTGCCTTATCTATGAAGATAGCACAGTAAAAAGGTGAAACATGCTTATGCTCCTATGCTTACAGAAGTTACAAGAAACTAGGACTAGAATCTTATTACATGCCATTTGTATGCAGAAATGCAATAAAATGCATTGTTAGGATCAAATACAATTTATCACAGGAACTGGAAGTGGAACAAAAGGTATGATCCACGCATATTGATATGTATGTTCCTGGAAATTTACCATAATAAGTAATTTAAGTAATTCAGCGTGAGCACCAAATGAATCAATGTTACACTTAACAATTTACAGATATGTACAGCACACCACAAGTTATCAAAATTCTTAACAATAATCAAACAGAAGCAGATGCAATAAGTATTACTATAACTTTCCCATGTTTAAGAAACCATTGAAAACCAACAGTTTAACATGCACTTCCTAAGTGCAATAATTTTTATCTCGATAATTCAAATTCCAACAAATTGACACAGAAGGTCACTAGAAGAGGAAAAAACAGGAATTAGAACATACCCTGCTCAGCGAGTTGCTCATCCACAACCTTTGCTATCTGTATTGTAATAAGAAATCCAAAAATTTAAACTTTTAGTCAACAAGCACGACACGCATATATATATATATATACGCACAATATTTTGTGATTTTTTCTTACAAGTAATATTTGTGAAATTGATCAAAAAATTGAAATCAAATTCAATCCAGACCTTGTTGAAATGCTCATACTGCCTGTTGCCAAGGCCAAACACTCCGTAAGAAAGATTCTGAAGCCACTCCCCTCTCTCTTTTCCCTGTAACCAATCATATATTATATGCCATGAAACCCCAATGTCACTTTGCAAAAGAACAATAGAAACAATGACAGAGAGAAATTAATCAAATTTACCTCTGTAAACCATTTATAGAACCTTGCGGCATTGTCAGTCGGCTCACCATCTCCATATCTACACCACGAACAACCAAAGAAACAAATTAAATACAAAGATATACACAAACAATCACATATATAAAAAATAAAAAAATAAAAAAGGCGTCTGTACGAGATCTAAGACGCAGGAAGAAATTCAAACTCACGTAGCTAAAAAGAAAAATGAAAAAGTTTCTTTCTTCAACTTCTCCTCGTATTCTTCATCATCGCCAGCATAATCATCCTATTAACCATTCATTCGATCAAGAACATGAAGATGAAGATAAATACTAAACCACCACCAAGACTACAAAGAATTCTGAAAACACTCACACCAAAAAGAAAAGAAAAAAGGTGAGTGACATCTAAAAAAGTCAAACTCACCATATCAACTACTTTAAAAGTGGCCTTTTCGTATCTCGCTTTTGCTTCCTCAGCAAGTGCCTGAAAATAAATGTAATCCAATCACACAAACAACCAACTGACAACAAATTCAAAAACACGCGGTAACCTCAATCACTAGAGCAATCCAATAAGGTCTAAGGTGCGATCCAATCAAAGTTAAAATGGTTACCAAACCTTGGAGAAACCCTCGGCAGTACCGGTCTGGGTGCCGAAGAAGATGGTGACTTTCTTCTTGCCATCGTCGACTTCCGGCTCCGCCTCGGTCTTCACGGGCACCGGCCTCGGAGGCTCCGCCGCCTTGGCCAACTTCTGGCCGGACGATCGACGCCACAGCAGCACCACGACGCAGCCGATCAGTACCGCCACCGAAGTCGTCAGTATCATCAGCAGCTCCCGGTTCTCCACCAGCGCCGCCAGCGGCGACTCGCCCCAGCCAGATGATACGTTCGACTGGTCCATGCTCCCTTCCTTCAAGATCGCGCTCATAAGATCGAACGGCGACACCTTCTCGGAACTCGATTGCATGTCGTCAATTCCGGTGCCGGAAACGATATTCCCAAGGTAGTTTGGCCGGCGAGAAAACCAAACGGCAAGTTGCGTTTAAGGAAAGAGAGTCCCTCTCTAAGAATTGGTTGAGATTAGCAGAGACTCCGTTGAGAGAGGACAGAGAGAGGTGAGAGGTGGGTTTTAATACAAACCCAACGCCTACCAAACCAGACTAGTCAAACCCACCTAACACCAAGTTAACCATGGTTAAGATTCTGCTGCTGAAAGTAACGAGACTTTGCTTTGATCTAGTAAATAATAATTTAATAGTTAAATGGTGCTGTTCTGTAATTATTATGTTTTGGAAAAATAGCAAAAATTTAATAAAATTGTGGCCTTTATTGACCGGCGAGAACAAGTACTGTAAAAGACAAAAATACCCTCTAAGTACTTTGAAGAATATTTAGTTTGAAAGTAAATTTGCCTTTTTACTTAAACAATTTTAATGGTCGTTATTACTTTAGCAAAATTACCCTCTAAATACGTGGAAGAGTATAGTTTGAAAGTAATTTGCCTTTTTACAAAAACAATTTTAATGTTTGTTATTACTTAGCACGAGACTAATTCTGTCTTTTTCACGATTCTCACAGACTAGATTTATATATTTTCAGCATAATTTTGTATAGCAATATATTAGTTTTTACCATTTGGTACAGCATTTTTAAACTTTTTTGGCTTGGCATATCAGCAATAAATTCAAATATTTTTAGTTCTTTTTTTTTTTGCTTTTTAAATTTTTTTAGTTTATAAAAGCAAAAAAGTTAAAAATAATAATTTTTTTTACTTATAAGTTAAAAAAGCCAAATTCAAAAAATTCAAAAAAAAGTTGTAGCAAATGGAACTAGTGATTTATTTGGCTGACACCACCTTTAGGAGTTCAAAGTTTTTGTGTTTGATCTCCATCCAACCAAAAAAAAAAATTGCTAAGAATTAATAAACTATTGTATAATTTATCAAAAATATTTTTGCTAATCTTTTGATAGAGCTGTCAACATTTTTTCCATGAACTTTAACAACTCTTTTCTCTTTTTTAATTACAGTTAACTAAACACTAATTCTCCCTCAGCTATTTTTCTCCTTTTTTTCATTTTTAATGGCGAAAATGTCTCTTTTTGTTATATGCATTGTAAAGCATAATGGGGAGAAAACAAAATGACCTCGTGCGTCACGTGTTTCTTCATTTGTAATGCGTGGGTGCTGGCCTTTGGATGCACTCACCTGAGATTCCCAACACCTGGCTCACATAATTTGTTGTATGGACTGGAAAACTCTAGTATCATACACAAATGGAAACGAATTTCCATGTCAATACTATTTTTGAAATTAAAATTCATTATAACAATTATTTTATGTAAAGTGAATCAACTTATATTTAATTATATCATTTTGGTGATAAATCTGGTCTGAATTTTACGATTGTATACCACTATCCAAATATAAAATGCTATTTTATCTAAAAATTTGAACAAAAAGTCCCTGTAGAATGATATGAACATAACATTTTTATAACTAAAAGTCATCATAAATGGTATTTTATGTTAAAATGAAATGCTCTCATTCTTTTATTGATAAAAAATTGCTCTCATTCAATCACATTGTTCTATGCATAAATTATATATATAAGTTTCTTGGTTGTATAACATTAGGCCCATAAAATTATACATAAATTTCATTAAAAATGATACAAAGATAGTATAAAATTAAGAATCATCTTAACGAGTATTTTGCTTTCCATGAAAGAAAAGGCCGCATATCATATATTACGGAGGAAAATTTTGCGGGGCTTCTCCTCTCTTTTTTTTTTAGAATTACTCATGGGAGTAAATAGCAACTAAATTCCTTTCTTTTGATAGGTTAAATTAAAAAAATGTAAAGAAAATAAGCAAGTATTTGCAAAAATTTATTTTTTATGGGTAACCAAATAAAAAATAAATATGTATAAATAAGCTTACTTACATCCTTTCTCTTGACAAATCCACAAATCCAAGATTCAAACATAACATTGGACAATTGTTAGAAGAATAAGATTTTATCTATGATTAAAAGCTAATAACTCTATAACATTTTATCAAAGAGTATTATTCAGTTAGTTTCTCAATTTTGACAAGCTGAAAAAGGGAGAGAAAAAAATTGAGTAGATAAATAAAAGTAATAGTAAAAAAGGGAAACAATTTTTTTTTTCTCTCTTTGTTCGGCAATGTCAAGGGTTTAGCACCAATAAAACCATTTGTGTAGTGTAGCCCAAAACAAAATTAGAGAAATAATTAGTTTTACTAAGATAACTTTATTTCTTAATAATTAATTAAAAATGAGGTCGTAAATGCGTGATTAGAGGGAAAAAATGGAATACTTGGCACTTAATTATTTCTTTTTAATTCTACCACTTTTAAGCAAATTCAGTTTTTTCATACACATTCCTTGTCTATTTCTTTCCTTCTTCCTTTCCCTTGCCATTTGCATTCATCCTATACATGAGAAATGAACCTTTAAATTTTATTTTTTCTTCTTTCTTCCTAAAATCCTCCTGGTCAAATACACTTCAAGAGTTAAAGTCCATTAATTATCTCTTTCAAAGAATAAAACAAATCTAAACAATAAATAGGTAAATGTATGGTAGGACAATTCTAGTAGAATTTTGTTTGCTTAGTAAGCTGAATTGATAAAGCCATAACAAAATTAGTATACTTGATCATTTGACGTATTTAATTGTCATAAAATTAAACAGATAAGAAACAATAAATTCTATAATGATAATTGGATAATTTGAAAAACTCTTTTTACCAATTTTTTTCCATTAATCAATCACTTTATTTTATTGAGAAGAAACAATATATATATATATATATGTGTGTGTGTGTGTGTGTGTGTGTGTGTGTGCTTTGTCTTAGTTTATCAGTCTTGAACTCCCATAGGGTAATTTCTAGCCACCGTGAATGGATATTATCTCCTGAACAGGTTATAGCATGTTATTAACATATAAGCACAAAATGTGGTATACTATGGGATCTAGAAAAAATATAGTACACAGCTAAAGTTGATTATGCTTTTTGGAGCTTACACAGAAGTCCACAAAAGTGAATATTCAAAATTACTGCATAATATAATGTGGGTTATTTGTTTTTTATAAAAATGTTTTAAGACAAATATAAGAATTAAGAATTTGCCTAGCTAAAAGAGATTACCTACACATCTCTCTCCTTGTCTCATGGCCTGATTTGTGCCATAAAAGTTGGTGACGAGGATTCCCGGACCAAATCGGAAGCCCTCCACGCGTCGCCTGGTCGCCTCCTGACCGGGCACCCACTCCGCTCGCCCTCGAGCCTACCGATCCGAGGGGATGCCCATAACGACCCCCTGATCGGGTCAGCCCCTGGCGGTACCCGTAGGGGCCCATTTCTGACACCGGCCCTCCTGTCTCACGTTAGGGACGTGGATATGGCGTGTACCTGCAACAACCGCCACGCCTCTAACACCGTTCTGACACACGCCACTCTGGAGTGTGGAGATGGCCCTCTCAAGTGCTCTGACACCATTCTGGTCTTCCAACTAGAAGCAGCCACGTGGAAGGACCACCAACTCCCACCATACAAACATACAAGGGAAACATTGGCTCCCTGAGGCAGGTACGTAAAAAAACACAAGAACCCAGAGTATGGTTTCTCTCTTTAACATTTGAACCTCCTGAAATCTAACTGAAACACCGGAGAGCCATTGGCTCCCACCGCACCGGTGGGTTTAAGTGCAGGAGATCACCGGCCGACCAAGGAACAGACCGTCCCGGACCTGGGGGCAGGCCAACACGAGATTGCTACATCATCAGCTGGCGCCGTCTGTGGGAAACGACTTCTCTCGTGACATTTCATGGTCTTAACTAGGTCTGGGATTAGCACCCTCGCTAAAGGAACTTCAATGGCCGATTCTAGTGCAGAAAAGATAGCCGCTTTGGAAAAGACAGTGGCTGATATGATGGCTCGCATGCAGCAGCTGGTCAGTCAGAATGCGGAGTTACTTCAACGAAACCACCCTCCTCCTCCTCCACCAAAAATTCCACCGCAGCCAAACCCCCTAGCCGAAGAGCAACAAGAGCAAGAGGTCGACAAGGATCCGTCTGTCCTCCCCGTCGGTGGCGAAAATGGCAACGGAGGGTTAGTCGAGGACCTTCTACTTTGCTGCGAGCCCAACATCGACGAACCACAAACGAGCCACGCGATCCCATCGAGGACGGAGATAGTAGGCGACAAACCGGAGAGCTCCCATGCTTAGGACGAGCAACTGAAGGCCATGCAGGCTCAGATGGCAGGAGTGTTAGCAGCGGTGGAGGCAAAGGCCCCAAACACCGTCGACGCCCTCATTGGCTGGACGGCCTCCCCGTTCGCGCAGAAGGTAATGGAGTTTCCACTCCCCCCAAAGTTTAAAATGACGACATTGGACGCGTTTGACTGTCCCAAGGACCCGGTGGACCACCTGGAGACATTCAGAGCACTCATGCACCTCCAAGCGGTGCCGGACGAGATCATGTGTAGAGCATTCCCCATCACGTTGAAGGGCTCGGCGCGAACTTGGTTTAATAAGATAAAGCCGGCGTCGGTCGCCACCTTCAAAGAACTCAGTAAACTCTTTGTGAGCCACTACATTGGGGCTCAGAGGCAGAGGAGACCGGTGGCCTACTTGTTGACTGTGAGGCAGAAGAAGGAGGAAACGCTGCGAGAATATGTACGAAGGTTCAACCAAGAGACTCTGGCCGTGGATGATGTCGATGAAAAGGTGGCTGTCACGGCATTCATGAGCGGCCTGAGAAGTGGGAAACTCCTCTTTTCCCTGTCGAAGAGACCACCCCAGGATATGGCAGAGTTGATGCTCCGTGCTCAGAAACACATGAATGCGGAGGATGCCCTGAGTGCGAGGCGAGATAATGATGAAGGAGACATCTCGCGCTCGGAGAAGAAGAGGCCGAACCGCACCTCAAAATACGAGAGGGAGGCCAAGACAAGCCGAACTCGTAATCAATCGAGAAACCGGGGGGAAGAGAGGCGCGAATACTACCGCGGCCTCGATCAGACATTCACCCCCCTCACAACGAAGCTGAAGGATGTTTTGATGGAGATCCGGGACGATCCGGACCTGAAATGGCTGGAGCCCTTGAAGACGCCTTCAGATATGAGGAACAAGAGACAGTATTGTCGGTTCCACCGTGATCATGGTCACGACACGGAGGACTGCATCGACCTGAAGCGGCAGATAGAAGGTCTGGTAAAACGGGGAAGGCTCAGCCGATATGTGGCCGGTCGAGACCGAGCACGGGCGGAACAACGCAGCCCGGCGAGAACCGAGACAACTACCCAGCCTATTGGAGAGATCAGGGTTATCGCTGGGGGATTCCCTGGCGAAGGGGAATCCTCTTCGGCGAGGAGGAAGCACGTTCGGAATATCCGAATTGAAGCAGAAGTGATGTTGGTCGGGGCGGCCAACAAGAAGGCGAAGACCAAAGCTCCGGTAATCATGTTTACAGAGGAAGAGGCCGCCGAGTTGCACCAACCACACGATGACCCTTTAGTCGTCTCGGCGGTGATCTCCAACTTCAAAACTTGGAGAATCCTGGTCGACAGCGGAAGCTCGGCGGACATCTTGTTTCGGGATGCCTTTGAGAAGATGAAGGTCGGCCAAGAGAAGTTAAAGCCAGTCAACTACCCTTTAGTAGGCTTCACCAGGGATCGGGTAGTCCCCCTCGGATCCATCGCTTTACCGGTCACCCTTGGAGAAGCACCACACCGGACGACAAAAATGGTGCACTTTCTGGTTGTGGATTGCCCTTCCGCGTACAACGCCAACATTGGCCGAACGGCCCTAAACTAGTTTAAGGCGGTCACCTCCACGTATCACCTTTGAATCAAGTTCCCGACCGACGATGGGGTCGGGTGCGCAAGGGGCGACCAGAAAGAGGCACGGGAGTGCTACATGGCCTCCCTCAAAGGAGGACCCAGCCAGGAGACCTTGGTCATCGAAGAGCTCGAGCCGAGAGATGAGGAGGAAATCAGAAGGGGCGAGCCAGCAGAAGATCTCGAAGACATTCTGGTCGGGCGACCGGAGTAGAATAGAACGGTGAGGATAGAGGCTGCCGCGCCCGAGGAATTGAAACAACAACTGCGCGAGTTCCTGAGAAACAATGTTGACATATTCGTCTGGTCTCACGAAGACATGCCCGGGATTGACACCCGAGTAGCGGCTCACTACTTAAACATCGACCCCGAGGCCAGGCCGGTGAAGCAAAAGCGAAGGAATTTTGCCCCGGACAGGAACGATGCAGTCGCTGAGGAAGTGGAAAAACTGATGCAGACAAAGTTCATCAGGGAAGTGCACTACCCCACTTAGCTCTCTAACGTTGTCATGGTGAAGAAATCCAATGGGAAGTGGCGGATGTGTGTTGATTTCACTGACCTGAACAAAGCGTGTCCCAAGGACAGTTTCCCACTACCAACCATCGACCTCCTCGTCGACTCCACTGCGGGGTATGAAATGCTAACCTTTATGGATGCTTTTTCAGGATATAACCAGATTCGGCTGGTGGAGCATGACCGAGAGCACACGGCCTTCATTACGGACCAGGGACTCTATTACTACAACGTCATGCCGCTCGGGTTAAAGAATGCAGGGGCTACTTACCAGCGGTTGGTCAACCTCATGTTCAAATCGCAGATTGGCCGTAATGTGGAGGTCTACGTGGACGACATGTTGGTGAAGAGCAAGCAGGCAACTGATCACTTGCGGGACCTTGAAGAGACGTTCCAGACGCTCCGCAAGTACCGGATGAAACTCAACCCCGCCAAGTGCGCCTTCGGTGTCGCCTCGGGCAAATTCCTGGGCTTCATGGTCTCACAGAGGGGGATCGAGGCCAATCCAAAGAAGATTCAAGCCATCATCAACATGTAAGCACCAAGAACGACAAAAGATGTTCAGAGGCTGGTCGGGTGAGTCGCTGCCCTGAACAGGTTCATCTCTCGATCCACTGACAAGTGTCTGCCGTTCTTCAAGATCCTACGCAAGGCGTTCGAGTGGACCGCGGAGTGTGAAGTAGCCTTTGGTCAACTCAAACGATACCTGAGCTCAGTCCCGCTGCTAAGCCGAACCGTCCTAGGAGAGAAGTTGTTTCTCTATTTGGCCGTATCAGCAACAGCAGTGAGCTCAGCTCTTGTCCAAGAAGACAGGGGGTGTCCAAAAGCCAGTTTACTACACCAGTCGTGCCTTGCGAGGAGCAAAAGAACGGTATCCGAAGATGGAACTCTTGGCCCTCACGCTGATAACCGCCGCTCGGCACTTGCGGCCGTACTTCCAAGCCCACACGATTGTCGTATTCACCGACCAACCACTGAAGAACATACTGCACAAGCCCGAGACGTCAAGGCGATTAGTGAAATGGTCCGTAGAACTTAGCCAGTTTGACATCCATTATCGACCCCGACTGGCAATCAAGGGGCAGGCGGCTGCGGATTTCATTACAGAGTTCACTAACCCACCCCCTCCCACCACCAACGCCGATCTGCCAGACAGCAACTGGGTCCTGAACGTTGACAGTTCGACCACTCAAGCTGCCGGTGGCGCCGGTGTCGTTCTCGTCACCCTGGATGGCCACAAGATGGAATATGCCCTCCGCTTCAAGTTCCCCGCCACCAACAACGTCGCCGAATACGAAGCACTCCTCGCCGGTCTCAGAAGGGCTCGGCGAATGGGGACAGAACAAATAATAGTCCGGAGCAACTCTCAGCTCATAGTGGAACAGGTTCAAGGGGAGTACGAAGCAAGAGAAGACAACATGAAACAATACTGTCAAGTGGCGAAGAGCCTAGCTAGGAGATTCGCAAAAATACTCTTAGAATGCGTCTCGAGATTGGAGAACGAAGAGGCCGACCGACTGGTCAGAATAGCCTCGTCCAGCGAGTCCAATCCCAATGTTCCGATTGAGATTCTTGATTCGCCGAGCATCCAGAGCCCGAAGTCGACCAGATTGTCCCCGAGTCTTCGTGGATGACCCAAATCAAAAATTATCTAGAGAAGGGAACCCTGCCGGAGGACTGGAATGAGGCGAGGCGGATTCAATACCAATCGAGCAGGTACCTTATACAAGGCGGGATACTATACAAGAGAGGGCACACCTTGCCACTGCTTCGTTGTGCCAGTGAGGAAGAAGCAGACTACATAATGCGGGAAGTCCACGAGGGTGTCTGCGGGAATCACTCTGGGGGTCGGTCCCTCGCCAAGAAGATATTGCGAACGGCCTATTATTGGCCCACTATGGAGAGAGACGCCCAAGAATTCGTCAAGAAATGTGACAAATGCCAACGGTTCGCCAACATCCCGAGACTGCCTTCTTAAGAGCTGACCCCAATCCAAACTCCTTGGCCTTTTGCCCAATGGGAAATTGACATTATGGGTCCGTTGCCGCTTAGCAAAGGACAAACAAAATTTGCAGTGGTGGCGATTGATTACTTCACGAAGTGGGCAGAGGCAGAAGCCCTACCGACAATTACCAAGGAGAAAATAAAGAAGTTCTTGTGGCAGAACATCGTGTGCAGGTTCGGTATCCCTAAGGTCGTCATCACGGACAATGGAAAACAGTTCGAAGGCAGACAGTTCAACAAATTGTGCACCGACCTAGGGATAAGTCACCATGCTTCGTCTCCCGAGCACCCTTAGGCGAACGGCCAGGTTGAAGTCACCAACAGATCCCTTTTGAAGATCCTCAAGACGAAGCTGGACAAGGTCAAAGGCTTGTGGGCAGAAGAGCTCCACAACATTCTTTGGGCCTACAGAACGACAGAGAGAGTGTCCACTGGTCAGACACCGTTCTCGCTCACCTTCGGAACAGAGGCCGTGATTCCGGTAGAGATAGGACTCCCCAGCCCCAGAACGAAGCAGTTCGACCCTGCGACTAACGGCGAAACCATGAATGTGGACTTGGACCTATTGGAGGAGAGAAGGCTACAAACGGCCATGAGGGTGGCGTCCTACCAGCAAAAGATGCGCCAGTACCACAACTCCAGAGTTCGAACGAAAGACTTCGCGACTGGGGACCTTGTACTGAAGAGAGTCAATTAGTCTACCAAGGACCCCAGAGAGGGCAAACTCGGACCCAATTGGGAAGGACCCTACCAAGTGATCAGCTGTACAAGGAAGGGGACGTATAGGCTGAAGAATTCGGAAGGCAAGGAGCTTCCACACCCATGGCACGCCGAACACCTAAGGAAATACTACCCTTGAGAGGCTCTCACTTGTAACCATCAAGAATATCAATAAAAGCAACTATTCAGCAAATTGTCTACGTGTACCGACCTAGAAATTGTCTACTTGCGTGGAACCCACATTGAATCTGCTCAGCCAAGTGCCGAGCAGAGCCAGAGGGCCTTCGGTGGCAATGGCACAGAAAGAATCTGCTCGGCCAAGTGCCGAGCAAAGCCAGAGGGCCTTCAGTGGCAATGGCACAGAAAGAATCTGCTCGGCCAAGTGCCGAGCAGAGCCAGAGGGCTTTCGGTGGCAATGGCACAGAATCTGCTCGGCCAAGCGCCGAGCAGAGCCAGAGGGCCTTCAGTGGCAATGGCACAGAAAGAATCTGCTCGGCCAAGTGCCGAGCAGAGGTAGAGGGCCTTCAGTTGCAATGGCACAAAAAGAATCTGCTCGGCCAAGTGCCGAGCAGAGCCAGAGGGCCTTCAGTGGCAATGGCACAGAAAGAATCTGCTCGGCCAAGTGTCGAGCAGAGCCAGAGGGCCTTCAGTGGCAATGGCACAGAAAGAATCTGCTCGGCCAAGTGCCGAGCAGAGCCAGGGCCTTCAATGGCAATGGCACAGAAAGAATCTGCTCGGCCAGCGCCGA
Organism: Euryodendron excelsum; assembly: GCA_033060915.1. Taxonomy (NCBI): domain Eukaryota; kingdom Viridiplantae; phylum Streptophyta; class Magnoliopsida; order Ericales; family Pentaphylacaceae; genus Euryodendron; species Euryodendron excelsum. The sequence goes on along the minus strand of CM065393.1, from coordinate 12,067,327 downwards.
GCAGAGCCAAAGGGTCTTCAGTGGCAATGGCACAATGAATCTGCTCGACCAAGAGCCGAGCAGAACCAGAGGGCCTTCAGCGGCAATGACAGAATCTGCTTGGCCAAGCGCCGAGCAGATCCACTAATTGAACCGTTTCGGCTATTATTGCCGGTCAGGACCTCGTTAATACATGCAAGCATTCAACAAACATAGCAGACACAAGGAATATAAAGAAGAAGCTATCTCATTAACGAAAAGAGGAGTACAATAAAAAAAAAAACAAACAAAAAAAAAGAGAAAAGGTTTACAAATGAAAAGGTAACTCAAGTCCGAGCTGGCTCCCCAGTAACCCCTCCATTCTCCCCGGTGTCCTGCTGAACTCGCTCTGTGGAAGGCTGAGGATCCTTCTGGACGTCCCCAGCAGCAGACTCAGACCCAGTATGAGGCCCTCCCTCAGCATCCATTTGAAGCTCGGGGCCCATCCCAGGAGCAGGAGCAGGAGCGTCTGCCACGGCCTCCTCGGTGCTTGGGGGAGCGTCTTCAGAAGGCTCGAGAATGGAGAAAGCCAGACCAGGGAACTTCCTTGAAGCCTGACCCCTAGCATGCTCGAACCCCTGAAGGAAGGTCGGCGCTAACAACGCCTGGAAGTCGTCCCCCTCTTGGAACTCTTCCACCGCCTTACTCTTCACATTCAAGAGCTCCTCCTTCAGGGCCTTCTTCTCCTTCTCTAGCTCCTGCCGTTTGGTCTGCTCGCTCGAGAGACCCAGTACAAGCTTGCTGGTGGTGGCGTCAAGCTTCTTGTATTCATCCTCAGCTTTCTTCAAGGCCGACACTACTGAGTCCTTTTCAGCGCGAACAATGGCGATCTCATCCTTCATGGCACAAGCCGCAGTGATCTCCTCTTTCAACCCGTTCAGCTCAGCTAGGAGGGAGGCGCACGTGCTCTTCTCGTGATTGAACGCCTTTTCCAGGCCTGCCAGGCAATGGCCCATCTTGATGTTCCTGGCAACAGACTGGCAAAGACCATATGTCAAGATGGAACGAGAGAACAGGAAGGAGGACCAAGTAGAAGGCGCATACCCTAAGGAGGTCATGGTTCATGTCCTTCACCAGGCGATTGTTGTTGTGCTTGTCGACCCTATGGAGGTCGACTTCCTTCACGGCGACGGCAGCCCTCGCCCACGCTTCCTCCGGGCTCTCGAACACGTTCTTGGACGAGGGGGTGTCCTCAGCCCGAGCTTGTTCCTCGGGTGTAGCGACCGTACTTCGCCTCCTCTCGGTCTGCGGAGTCGGCGGCTGAACGCGAGGCGGTTCGGTCGTTCTTCCCTCGGGCACTCTTGCCGAAGCCACTATCTTCCTGGTCGACTCTGCCTCGGCATCCTTCAACCGTTTCGGTTCGGGCTCAGACCCTCCAGCCTTTCGCTTTCGTAGAAAAGCAACGTTGAAGCTCATCTCGCCGACCGCTTGATCTTGCGCTGGATTAACAATCTGGGGGGTGGCAGCAACGGCTAAGCTGTCAACAACGACCGCGCCAACTGCAAACAGAATGGATGTTAGTTAGGCGGCATTGAGAAGCTCTACAAATGACTAAACACTCACTCCTCTCACATTCAGCAGCTAAGGCTTTTCTGGTAGGCTCGGGACCTAGCAAGTAGTTCGACAGGCTCTCGGCGGTGACCAAGTCTTTGTGACTATGGACCTCGTGTTGCTGAACCTTCCTTATGGCAGCCCTCACCTCCTTAGATACTCTGGGCTTTGCCCGACCTGACACCCAAGGCAACCTAGGTCAGGAAACTGACTTGAAAAGAAAAGGAAATGAAACCGAGTTCGGTAGAGAAAGAACGTACCCTTCTTGCTCGGGTAACCCCATTGCCTGGGGACCCGAGCAGAGAAGTCGGTCTCCCAGGGTTGAAACTCCCATCCGTCTCCACTGACGAAAAAGAACCGGTCCTTCCAGTTCTTAACCGAGGAAGGGAGCTCATCAATCAGGTTGTACTCCTTGGACCTGCCCGAGAAATACCACCAGCCCGCGCCCCTCTCTGCTGGCCGGTAGCAGAACAAGAATTCCTCTGGCGTGATGTCCCTTTTATGGACGATCTGCCAGAGGACAGAACAGCCGAGTAGGATCCTCCATCCATTCAGCTGTATCTGCCCTGGAGACAAACGAAGCCACTGCAGGATCCTCCCGACAGACTGGGGAAAGGGCATCCAAAGGCCACCAGCCAACGCGCCCTCATATACTGTGATCTCGCCCTCCCTAGCCGAACAGGCCCAGTCATCCTTTTTCGGGATCCTGAGCTTCAAACCCCGTGGGATCTGATATGTAGCCCGCAAAGCCCCGACCTTCTCCTTGGTAAGAACGGAGGACACCCCAACGGCCTCGTACCCGGGATCATCCTCTTCCGACTCTCCCGACTCTCCCGACTCTCCCCCCTCAATGGCACCAGAGTCGGCGACCTCTGCTTGGCCCGACTCAAGAACTTGTACCGATCCCCTAGAACCACTAACGGAGGCCTCATCTCCGGCCTCACGACCAACTACTTCTTGTCTATTTGAGTCCGTCTTCTCCGAATCCGAACTCACGTGCTCAGGGTTGGCCATGGTGCCTAATCGTTTCTCATTCTCAATCCTAAGCAGTACGGGTTTGAATAACTGGGCTATTTCCTCAAGTATTGACTTCAGAAACCCCGGCCTATCGACAAACCCTAGAAGGTCGGGGATTTCCCCCCTTTTTTGGTAAACCCAGACACAGCGGGTCGCTAACTAGTACATACAACCGGGAAACAGGACTTACCATGCTTTGCAACTCCAACAACAGGTCGCGGTGTAAGCCGGTGACGTTGCACGACGGACGACACCCCCTTAACTCGCCGGAGACAACGAAGATGACGCTGGAGATGACGACGTAAGCTCTCTCTCTGTCTCTCTCTCTCTGTGTACGTATTTGGTAAAAAGCACTAAGAGGAAAATGGGGGCAACTGCCCCCCTCAACTACCCCCACATCTTTGAAATCAACGGCCCAGATGGCCTACGGTGACGGGACACCAACGGCTGGGATACGACGCGTCTTTTCGGCTACTGGCAACCGCGCCCTAGCTGCCACGTTAGGGCACGCGAAGCGATGCGACAGCTCCCATCATTATTGCGCCGTCCTCGCCATCAATGCGCTCCGTGTTTCGCGGTCGGGTCGCCCTTTGGAATTCCTCTGGCCCCAAGCCGACGACCAAAGGAATTGGGGGCATCTATTGACGAGGATTCCCGGACCGAACCGGAAGCCCTCCGCGCGTCGCCTGGTCGCCTCCCGACCGGGCACCCACTCCGCTTGCCCTCGAGCCTACCGATCCGAGGGGATGCCCATAACGACCCCCTGATAGGGTCAGCCCCTGACGGTGCCCGTAGGGGCCCATTTTTGACACCCACCCTCCTGTCTCACGTCAGGGACGTGGATATGGCGTGTACCTGCAACAACCGCCACGCCTCTGACACCGTTCTGACACACGCCACTCTGGAGTGTGGAGATGGCCCTCTCAAGTGCTCTGACACCATTCTGGTCTTCTAACTAGAAGCAGCCACGTGGGAGGACCACCAACTCCCACCATGCAAACATACAAGGGAAACATTGGCTCCCTGAGGTAGGTACGTAAAAAAACACAAGAACCCAGAGTATGGTTTCTCTCTTCAACATTTGAACCTCCTGAAATCTAACTGAAATACCGGAGAGCCATTGGCTCCCACCGCACCGGTAGGTTTAAGTGCAGGAGATCACCGGCCGACCAAGGAACAGACCGTCCCGGACCTGGGGGCAGGCCAACACGAGATTGCTGCATCATCAAAAGTTAGATTTATGCCCTCCAGACAAGAGCCGGGCGGACAAAATTTTCAATAATGCAGTAGTATAAACTATAACAACTTGGATTTAAAGTTTACCGTTAGAGACTTACCAAACACACAAAAAGTAAAAATTATAACAGAAGCGGTACTTACAAACAAAGGGGCCACCTTCTCACTTTTTTCTATTTTTTTTTTTTTTTTTGAGCTGAGTTCTAAATTAGTTCTAGGCCAGTGAAGCTTGGGACAACTTTGATCATAAGTTGATGAGGTTTGACTGGTTGCATTAATGCAAATATCTATACCATGTGGTGAATATAGGAAAGCTTGTTTTTTTGGTTGGAGGGTTCTCTGTATTTAATGGCCTAATGTTTTTTTTTTTTTCTTTTTTTAATATCAGGGCCTAATGTTGGATCTATCGACTACATTAATCAAAATATGCCATTAAGAGTCAACATGATTGCTACATCAAAGAATAAATGCTATCATGAGTAGTTAGTTCAGTGAATAAAAGCTCAAATTTACTAACTCGATGTATGGGTTCAAGTCTCTATAACTGTTCAGTGGGACTAAACATATTCTTTAACTACTAGAGCGATCTAAATTTTGTTCCCGACGTCGGTGCAGTAGAGTCTCACATACAACTGTTTGGTATTGATAGATAATATTCCCTAACATATGAATAACGTACTTTATCCGCATATCCATTTTAAGTCCAAAAAACTAAGAAAGAGTAAATATTAGTAGCCTAGTTAGGTCTATCTCGTGAGCACTCTTATCTCCTGAGCTGAACAATGGAAACACTAAAAGTAATAAGCAAGTTTTTGACATTGAAACAGTAAAAGTTATACCTGAGCAATGGAAACACTTCTATCTCCTGAGCTTGTGACATTGAATTATTAACTACAAATAACAACCAAAATTATTGCTAAAACTAATAAGCAAGTTTCAATGAGATTTCTACATATTTGGTCATTGAGTGCTCACTTTCCTGGTTGTTGGCTAATGAGATATCCAACCCTTAAGAGTATCTTGGACTATGTATTATGTAACACATTAATGCTATGGGAGAGAGAGAGAGAGAGTAATTTGTAGTCATGTGCAGGATGATGTGTTTGGATCAGTTTTTTTAAATAGTTTTTTCCTTTTTTGTTAATTTCTAATTTGGTTATCAGTAAAAAAAAAAAAAAAGCCAAAATCATAAATTAAAAATCCATTAAAGAAGTAAAAATTAAATTTCAGTTTGGTTATCACATATCGTGAAAATGCCACTCAAATGTTCGTGTTGTATTTTCTGATTTCGAAGAACATAAGTAGGTGTAAACGCATCCAAAAATTTATGTGATTTTTCTAAAACTATAGCGGCCGGCAAGATAAGTTTATCAAATCAACTGGTGAGGTGTGATTTATTAAAATCTAAGGGGTAGCATATGTGGTTTCTTTAAATTATTAAGTTGTGTATTGATATATTCTTTAAATACTATATAATTTTCATGAAGTATTCACAATGGATTTCTTGACAATTTCACTCTCAATTTTTTTGGGAGAAATATATATAATTATGATAAAAGCACCATAAAGATTTTATATTTTTTAGTCAAAACTATAGCTGGAAGATCAACTTCACCAACTACTAATAATAAACATGATTTGTGGTAATACAAGCAACATGGTGATATTGTGAAATAATCTAAGCTGAGAATAAAAAATGTGATTCCCAGCAACATGTGATTTTGTGAAATAATTAAGATGAGTATCTTTCTTGATACTGTTTTAAAAAGCAAGTTTACTATGATCAGGATATCTTTAATGTTCTTGTTATGAGATTTCCTTTTAATTGTCATACAAAAAATTTAACACGCTCTGCTCAATATCTGGCTTACACTAATAATAGTTCAGACAACGAAAGATCTTTTTATTTCTTGTATTTGAACCAAAACTCTTAAAAATGAAACATATTCTTGTACAGTTAGTTTAGATGAACTAATTTGTCAGCTAGTTTTGGAAGCCATGGCAACCAAGTCAAGGTAAGGAAAACACATTCATTACATATATATATATATATATATGATGGTTTAAAGTGTCCATAAAAGTTAAATCTTTTTAGATATTGCTTTTTGGGTTGCTATAAAATATATATGTATATATATATGTCTGTTTTTTTTGCCCGTGTTTGAGTCTTTTAGAGCAATCTGGGGATCCTAACTGGTAATCACACATTTTAATTTTTTATTTATTATGATGTCATGAAGATCTCAAGTATGTAAATAGGAACAATTAATCTAAATAACATTTATTTAACTAACTATTTTGGGTGAATTCCTGATTGTTACTGAGAACTTTTACCACTAAGCTTAGCCTTCTGACATAAAATTAATGCGTCTCCTTTTAAAAGTCTGATGGTCGAATACCATTTTAGTGTAGATTTTTTTGTTCATTTTTTATATTAGACAGTTCGAGAGGCAAGCCTTTTGAGGTCAACATGGGAGGCCAGCCTCTCATGGCTCTCAGATATGGAGTTTCACATTCATTAATGTTTCAAGAGATCACGAGTTCCGCACATGATGTTTGACAATATGATTTGTGAGAAAATAAAAGAGACTTTCAAGTAAAATATACCGTATGATAAATTCTTATAAAAATAACTACATAGTAACTCATATTACCTAATCACTGAATATTTTTTCATTCTTGAGAGGCAAGCCTTTGAACATGGGAGGCCAGCCTGGCTCTCATTTTCTTGAATGTTTCAAGAGATTGTCATGTGCTTTATGACCCCGGTACAATATGATTTGTGAGAAAATAAAAGAGACTGTTTTGTAGTTGTTCAGTGTTGAACTCTAAATTTATTTTGGGCTCTGGTAGTTTCTACTTCTTTAAGTTATGAACTTTCCTAAACATGAAATTAAAATCCCATACAGGATGATTTGGGCAAGGTTACATTGTTTTCATAATTTTCTTAATGGTTTTTGGGTTTCATTTTTTTAGTTTTTAAAATGAAAATAATTGAAAGTTCAAAAGCACTATCGTTTCAAATTTTTGTGAACCTAAATTTTTTTTGGGTGTTGCTGACATGTGCCTTAGAGCACAAGTTAAGCATACATTATTGAGTTACATAAATTATAGAACTCACACTTTCTCTCATTGTATGATTTTGTTCAAACATGTTTAACATGTGATGTTAAACATGCATGAACAAAACGATATGTATAACAAAATATCAAAAAAAAAAAAAAAAAAAAAAAATCTCACACTTTGTATAATACAATAATACATGCTTAACTTTTGCCTAAGAACCCACGTGACAAGACCCTTTCAAAAGTCATCATTCATGTGTCCCTGACTTTAAAGTTCACTTACAAAGCTATTGATGTCATGCCATTTTGGTGGAACCAATTGAAAACAATGCAAGGTTTTCTAACCTTGGTTTTTCGAAAAAAAAAAAAAGTAAATAGGGATAAATGAGGAAGAAAACTAAAATAAAAGTCTCTAAATATAAAATTTGAAAAAAAAAGGGGTGGAAAATTTGTGTGGTAGACGGACTATTTTTCCAGACTTAGCTCATAAATTGATGTGACATGTTATCAAATGTCTTATTTTTAAGATGACATACGATTTCTCCAGGCGAAAGATAATGCCAAAGCTTTAAGTGTTGATATCACTTTATCTAAAAAAAAACTTCACAACAAAATTGGTGCTTTTGTTGCAAGCGACGAAAGTTAAACTGAGGGCCTTTTGATAGAGATTTTTTGTTTAGTTTTTTTTAGTTTATAAGTAAAAAAATTAAAATTTTTGAATTTTTGACTTTTTTTTTTAAATTTATTTGCTTATCTTTAGCTTATAAATATAAAAAAAAAAATTTAACTTTTTTTCCTTATAAGTCAAAAAATAAAACTATAAAAACTATAAAAAAAAATTTGTACCAAACAGGCATCCTTTTGCAGCATTAGAGCCACCTTTTTTGTAAGTGAAATTTGTATAAAAGTTAAGAAAAACATTTTCATTAAAATATGGTTCAAATTAAGAAAATGAATCCAATTTAAATGATACTAGAAGCACCTTATTAAAAACAGCCACTTCACATTCAACAGTAATGTAGCACGAAATTATTGTTACGCATATTTAAGTTGTAGAGTAAGAGTTTTATTCAATACACGGAAAGTAAAATTTGTAACAGATGTAAGTAGCACCAAAAAAAAATATGGGTGCTACCTTTGCACTGAATTTTTATGTATAAGTTATAATATTATTGATGTCCCGTTAGAATTAGGGGATTTGAACTCAAACAATTGAAATTAAATGCTATTTATACGGATTCTCTTACAAACTCATATGACTAGGTTTAACTTGAAAGAAAAGATTACCTTCAACAAAAATAATTGTAATGGAAGATAAGTTCATTGGAAGAGACATTGTGTATGATTTAATATATATGTGATTGTGTGTTATATATAGGGTAACTATAAGAGAAGAATAAAAAGAGTTGTTATTATAAAATAATTATGTCACACTCACTCTTAATCAGGTATCATAAATACTTTTTTAAGATGATTGTAATCATACATGTCACCAGCATGTGAACGACACTTAATAAGAGTCCCAAATATATGAATCTTATAAAGTATTTGAAAGTATCATTAATATCACAAATCATCCCATCATTACCAAATATACATAATAGAGTTATTAAGACAAACTCTCAAATCATTTACAAAGTGAAAATGTAAATTAACTCCAAAACATTCTCCACCGAAGTGTATAAGACTCAAAGTAGTGGAATTCCTCAAAACTCTCTAACTCAATACCAATATAAGTGGACTGGACATCAACCTCTCTTTCTTGCAAAACAATCTGCGTTGGATGAATTATTGTCAACGTGCTCACTAAGATAATCAAACTCGTAAAGAATGAATATTAGATAAATATGAAATAATTCACCTTTTAATAATATATATGTTGGCCCAAGAAGGCAACCCAAGAGGGGAGTGTAAGCACCCCATTTTTGCCTGCTCGACAGTCTCTAGTTTGTCCAGACTTGTATTCAAGTCAATATGGACATATTCTGAGTCAACTCAATTTTTCAAGTCTAATCTAGTCAATCCATCCTTTCGTGGGCAAATAGAGGCAAAATGACCGAAATGCCCTTGGAAGCATTGTTCGATCCAATTCCAGTAGGCACGTCTTCTCGAATACAGTAAGTCCCTTTTTTCAAGTCCAATTCCAATTCCAATCCCTCCCTCGAGAAAGTTAATTCCTCGAGAAGGTAAGTCTATCCTGTCCGGTACGTTTTCAAGTAAACTCTTCAGAACGGTAAATCCCTTCAAACCCGTTGACCGGGACGAGACCCCAAGTCCCGAGATGCTAGAACGGAACACCTTTGGTACTTGCTAGCCAGCCAATGTCGAAATGTCCGTTTCGGCACGTCTTTTGAGAAAGTTGATTCCTCAGGTGCTAATTCCATTTAGCAACTTCCTGAGATCAAGCAGTCACGGGAATGATCGCGAACCGTCAGAGTAGCGAAAATACTCGCAAACATCGCAACCGTCAGAGTAGTGGAAATACTCGTAAATAGGTCAATATAGGAAATTTCCAACAAACTCCTATATCACAGGACCGCCGTCAGAGTGGCGGAAACACTCAAAACCCAGGTCAACACCGGTGCCTGCTAGCCCGCTTCGGTGAAAAATGACCAAACTACCCATGGGGCCATTTTCCGGCACTTTTCTAGAGATAGTACCTAAGTCCTCAGAACGGTAAGTCCACCCTTCCAAGATCATCCCAGAGATGATCCGGCATGATTAGGTGTCCTCCAGTCAGTTTCGGATCAATTCCGAGACTTTCCGGTCAAGATGACCATTTTGCCCCTAGGCATTCGAACGCTCCGGGAACCACACCGGCTCTAGGTATCAAACTGGTAACCTCCCAAGAATACTTTTTATAGTATTCCCAGCCTTTCATTATCTTTCCGGATCATTCCGAATCTATTCCGGCAAACCTGGTGCAAAACGATCGTTTTG
>CM065393.1:12040000-12052500 GCA_033060915.1 Euryodendron excelsum | reverse complement strand
ATATGTCAAAGTATATATCTATGCAAGCATGTATAGTGAGCAAATAAGCAAAACAGAGCAAGAAAGAAAGAGCACCAGATTTATAGAGATTCGGCTAACCTTACTTATGTCCTCTCTTCTTCGATCCTCATGAAAGTATTCCACTACGTAACACCCTTTACACAGCTGCTAGTTTTGCTACAAGTGTACAACTCACTCTTACAAGAGCTCTTCCCCAAGCTCTCACAACCCAAGAGATTTTGTCTAAGCTTCTCTCAAATTTACAAGTGATTTTGTCCAAGGTTCACTCAAACTTACAAATATTTTTACTCAAGAACACTCAAACTCATAGGTTTACAAACCCACCCAAGTAAAATGAATAAAGGTTTTACAAATGATAACTCTCCTAGTGAGTAGATGAACAAGAATAACTCAATAAATAACCTTAATCACTTAGCAAAAAGATGTAGCAGTTGGAGCACAACAAATTTCAACTTCAAAATGTTGATTCAGCAGATATAATCACTCTATGTTATATTTAGAAGCTGTAGGGATCTTATATTTATAGCCATAGATTGATTCTAGCCGTTGGTAGTAGATGGGAGACTATTTGATGCAAGAACGGTGGAGTATAACGTTAAAAAATAGAGCCGTTGTTGTCAATGAGTCAACTCTTTTGCTACAGGGGTCAACTCTTTTTATATTTCAGCAGATTTTTTAAGACTTTGTTCAAAAGGGTTAACTCCTGAGTGGTAGGGGTCGGCTCATTTGGCCTGATTCTCAAATTCAACTCTCTGTCTCAATGAGTCGACTCTTTTGCTTAAGGGGTCGACTCTTTTTTAGTTCCATCATAATTTTCAGCCTCTGTTTGAATGAGTCGATTCTTGAAACTTGAGGAGTCAACTCTTTTCACCAAAAAACTTGTTTTTGCAGGTTTTCTCCATTCTTCTCCAAAGTCTCCAATCTTTTCAAGGATCATCCAAATAAGCTTTTTGAGGCTTGCAAATACTTTTTCAAGGCTTGATGACTTCAAAAACATCTTCAATCCTTCAATATGAAATCAACTCCATTTTGATTACTTGTAGAGCTCTTCAATCATCATTGCTTCATCCATTGATTCAAGTTTTCTTCAAGATCTTCAAAAGAGCTTCCAAGACTTAAGATCTTCGTGTTTCAACTAATTTTTGAGGATTTTTCAATAGATATGGCTTCTTCTTTTTATTCAAGGCTTTGAGCATTTTTAATCTTCTTCTTTGATATCCATCATCTTGAAATTCTTTTATTCTCTATGAGATTAGCTTTGCTAAATATGTTTTCTCATTATACTTATCAACCTTCATTCTAATATTTGCATCACAAGTTCTCCATTGTGATAAGCTTCAAGTCATGATAGAAATCTAATAATTAATCTGCACACTTAAGTAGAATTATTAGATCATTAAATCAAGTTTTATTATCATCAAAATCAAGGCATTGAGTCAACAATATAATCATACACCTGTCATCAATATTAATGAGAAATTCCTCATGTAATAATATGTCACCTGTGATGCAATGTTTGATGTCATCACATATGCACACCTCTTTAATAATATTGCTAAGATTGATAGAGCAAGTTATTTAGATAACAATGCTGAGATTAAGGAGGCAAATTATCTAAAAATGTCCCTCATGACATTCTTTAAGTTAGTCCCATGTAGACTTAACATTGCCTCTGTGCAATGCAAGTTATGCACACAATAAATGTTATATGAAATGTCACCTCATTATGCAACACCAACACTAATGATAACAATAAAACATTCAATTCAATAAGAGTAAGAATATCTTAAACCCCCACCTCGTCTTGCAGTATAAACAAAGTTGAATCACTCCTTAGGTTGAACTGGAGTATCTTTGGTTGTCTCCAAACCTATCATACACCACAACATCATATTTATAAAGCATATGTAATTGTTTACAATCAATGCATATAACATAGCTTATAACTCATCAATATAAGAAATGATACTACAAATGACATGTTAGAACTCAATGAGAAGTGTTAACTCTTAAATATATGTGCAATCTCTCCCTAAACACAAAGAGTTAACCCTTGAGGGTGACACAAAAAGAACAAAACCTTACAAATTGCGCAAGTGCGCCCTCCTGACACACGCTCACCAAGGACCCGCACCACTAGGCACCCTCTTGGCATCCTTCTCTAACCAACAGTGCCACTAGGTGCCCTCTTGGCGGGCTAGTGCGCCCCCTCCCCTTTTAGTCCAAAAATGATGAAATTCAAATGGGGTTTTAGGCGTCTCTTGGTTACTCCAACCTATTCCCAAGCTTTCTAAAGTCTAGAATAAAGTTCTAAAAGTCTCAAACAAAACTTTAAAACATCAAAACATGAACACTGTGTTGACTTAAGGTTGGTCCCCATGTTGATTTTGATGATAACTAAACCTTATGTTATTTTACTAATGCATTTACTTAGTGTGCAAATTAATAAAGTTTATAATTTAGACTTAAAGTTCAATCTTAAGTCTAATACATGTCAAAGTGAATGTACGGCAAGCTCAGGATCAAGCAATGAACTCTAAGAGCTACACAATGAACCAAACAGAGCATAGATGCCTATCTCTACTTCAAACAGATTATTTGCATTCAAAGAGATTGAAGGTATTCAAATAAGGGTTTCATCAAGTATGCATAGACTCAATAAAGTTGTCTTGCACTTAGAAAGATTGAAGACTTCATCTGAGTGTGCTAAAGTCAGTTAAAGATGATTTGATTGTGAAGAGACTGAAAAAGCTCAAAAGAAGACTTCATCAAGTGTGTAAAAGGTCGATTCAAGATAATGTGATTGAAAGTTGCTTAAGAAGAAGATTCATCTTGATTGCCTGATCTCTACATGAAATCCAAGTGAAGAATTCTTCTAAGATATAAAGAATCAATGAAGACAATATGTATGAAGAGATTTCATCAAGCTTACAAAAGTCTCATTGAGGTGATTCCAAAGAAGAAAGAAGAATTGCTAGCAAAAAGAAGAAATCAGTAATGAAAGCAATAGCTCGACAATGAAAGCAATAGCTCGGCAACGAAAGAAAGAGCTCGGCAATAAAAGAGAAAGATCGGCAAAAGAACTCAGCATTGAGAGAATGAAGCCCTGACAGTTTAGAAATGAAGAAAAGATGAATATCAAGTAATTGATTCAATCCAAATTGAATAGAAGTTAGCTTTGATGAGTTAAAGAATTTTGATTGATCATCATACCCCAAAGAGAAGACTCCTTGAAGATCTTATACTAGTGCTAAAGAAGAATTTGATCACTGGAAGACAGAATGAAGATTTCTGGGCAATGAGCCGACTTATGAAAATAAAAAGTCGCCTCATGAATACAAAAGCAAAAACTTGTAAACCAAATGGTCAATGAGTCGACCTTTGAACATAAAAAATCGACTCATGAAGACTGAAGCAAGATTTCTGTGCAAAGAGCCGACTCATGGAATTGAAAAGTCACCTCATAAAGACAGAAGCAAAATGACTTAAAGATAGAATGATCGATGAGCCAACTCTTGGATATGAAGAGTCGATACATGGAGACAGTGGATAACATCTAAAAAATGCAAACCAGAAGAGTCAACCCTTTAAGCCTGGAATTAACCCCTGGGATATAACGGCTAGTTTTTTTAACGTTATAACGGACTAGACGTGCATTAAATGAACCCTAACAACCTCCAACGGATGAATTCAATATAAGGGTTTATATACAAGCTTCCAATTGCATTTATACAAGACAGAGACACACGAAACAAACATCCACTAACTGATCAAACTGAATATTCTGAACATTCTTCTTGTCTTCAATGTGTGAGCTTTGATTGTTTAATCCACTCTTGTTAGAGAGTTTGTATATCATTTGTATATCTTTATACACTTGTAAGTGAGAATTTGAGAGTTCTCTCGTGGAAGAAAAACTCTTGTAAGTTTGAGTGGAGCTTGGACAAAACCACTTGGTGGCTAAAGAACTTGGGAAGAAATTCTTGTATATATAGTGAGCTGAGCACTTGGTCAATCAGCACCCATTTGTAATTGGAGATTACATAGTGGATGAAGACTTCAAGGAGATTTTGGGGTGAGGACGTAGACCACGGATTGTGGTTGAACCTCGGTAACTCTTTGTGTTCTTTCTAATGCTCCGCTTTCTTTTCTTCTTCTGATTACATTGCATTACATATAAATTGATCACTGTTATATTGTTTAGATTAATTTTAATTAATCTTAATTGTTATTAATTTTTGAAAAACCTAATTCACCCCCCTCTTGGATTGCCTTTTGGGCCAACACACTATACAAGATTCTAGGTCTCCAACTTGAATTCCAAGCTCTTGAATTCAATTCCACCATTCTATTATATGAGAGGTCTTTCTACATGCAACAATCAATAAAATACATGCAAACAACCATGAACTTGAGATTCCTCACCTCAAATTAAGAACACACAACCTTCTTCTTCAATGTCTTCTTCTTTTCTTCTTTTCCTTTTTTTTTTTTCTTTCCTTTTCTCTCACTTTCTTTTTAGCCAAACATAAGTTACTACACAAGCACCTATCTTCTCTCTCCTCCCTTAATTTGATGCACACAATAGATACAATTTGTATCTAAACTCACACATCTTAAGCACACACACATGATGAAGATTAAGTACATACCTAATTAAGATGAAACACACACCTAGGTGGCATGAGATTATTCTCCCACCTTGCACCTCCTTACTTCACTGTTCTCACTAATTCACCTCATTAACATAATTAAACACATTTATGATAATTAATTAGCATTAATTTTAAACTAAGTATGGAGATTAATTATGCTAATTACTTAGGAATTAAGCTAATTAATCAAGATTAAGATAGGTTACTCCGCACATGGCATGCTATAATTAAAACATGCTAATCAAGATTCTTGATTAAGAAAATCATGCACTATTAAATATACATTTAAACTAAACATGATACTTAACAAAGTAGGGTCTCACAAATTATTTCTCAAAAATTCATCCTTCTTGCTATTATTTCCTCTTATGTGATTCAGTGATAGGTTGGTTGTTCTAATACCTTAGTTATTGAGATATTGAGTTTTACTCCCTTTAGCGGTGAATTATATAGTAATTTATTTATGATTGACTTGTTGTGATCATAGTTATCAACACTATACAGTATGGGTCAGTACAGCATATATCACTCAGTGTCTAGTGTAATGTATTTCTTACTATATAATTATCTCCTATTGATTGGCAAAAAAAATAATAGACAAACTATATAGAATATTTGTACCTAATAATGGGTTTTATCATTCCAAAAAAAAAAAAAAAACTGATCAAAATATCTTATTATTAGAAAATTTCCTATGGAACATTAGTTTGATTGGAAATTTTAAATAAAAATTTTGATTTCTTCAGATTTTTCCTTTTAAGTATCAATCTTTCTCATTTGGTACTTTTTTACTTACAAATCTATCTATCTATACTATATATTATAGCAATACGTTATCGTGTCGTTGATGTTGAAAGAGTCAGTCTAATTTTCTTGGTTTTTTGAATTTTTAAATTATTAATATTACATGTATCATAATAGTATTGGTTTAAGTATAAAATATAGAAACTTTTATTTTATATCGATGATTAGTAAATCTTTACTAAAACTCAGATAATCTTCATGTTACTTTGGAAAATTTTACCTAAAATTTAAATACATTAGATTTGTTACTTTAAATTTCTTTAAATTCCACTCTTATAATTTTAGAAAGTTCTTCCTCAAATTCAAATTTTTGAAATTTTCTATTCAAATCCTTTTAATTTTACTTTTTAGAATGACAAATACAACAAATTAAAATCTATATTATTTGCAATTAGTTATGAGTCAATTAAGGTTGAAACATTCAAATTTTTTAAAATTTTTTAACGTTTACATCTTCATATCAAAATTATGGCTAAAAATTTATTAAGCACTGTCATAAATGCCCCTACTCCAAAATACCCAATTTTGTGGCTTTAAATTATAATTGGTAAAAATGCTTTAAAAACTATTTAAAATAAAATAAAAATAATCCATAAAATTTAATTCTTCAATCTTAATATCTTATATCCTTAGATTTCATATGCTTAAGTATATTGCTTCCAATTTTTGTCTATCAAAAAAATCAAAAGAAGTCATAAATAGAAAACAAGAATAGAACAAACCTAAAGCATAGTTACTGGAAAACTTGTTTTGGAGTGAAAAATGCGTTTCTCCATAAACGCGTTTCCGATACTAATATGAAACTCGTTTTGAAAATTTGAGGAAACCTTTTGAAAATGCGAGGGAAACGTTTTGAAAATTCGTGAGAAACGTTTGAAAAACTCTTGAAAAACTCCTGAAATACTCAACGGAAACTCTTGAGAAAATATTGGGAAACGCTTTGAAAACTTGAAATATTAATTTTTATATATTTTTTTCCCTAACTATCTGTGAAATTATTCGTGTTGGTTTCCATTGAATTTTCTAAAGGTTTTCACTAATTTCCCAAAGGTCTTTACTAAGTTTTCCAATAGTCTCTACTAAGTTTCTTAAAAGTCGCTTTTGAATTTCGGGAAAATTTCATATTAAATTTTCCAATTGTTTCCCGCTTCCCGTTTCTTCCTCTATTTTTTGACCGTGTTTCACACTTCCGCTTTCCCTAACATTGCCTGTTTTCACTTTCCATTTTAGTAACTATGACCTAGAGTTTCTCTCTCTAATTTTACATCTATTATCAATTATCTATATTATAGTCATCTATCTATATCATGTATTATAATAATTGGTTATGATGCATTTGAAACTAAAAGTCATGATCCAACCTTTTCAAATTAAATATGCATTCTGATATTATTGATTTTTTCTAATTTATTGTCTTTACTTTAGATTTCTTTTTATTTTGACTCTCAGTTAATATGACAAGTTTATCAAAATTTCTTTAAATATGCTCATTCGCAAAATATTTAATGAAAATAAAAGTAATTTTAATCTTCTACATGTCACAAAATTATTAATCATGTATCATTTATTATTTTGTTATTTAAGAAATCTCTTAATATCAGTCAATTTATCATTCTGCTGCAAATACTAATCAATCACATCTTTTCAAATTTATTTAAAAGCAACAACAAAAATAAATCAAAATTTTAGCAAGCCTTAACGAAACTTAAATTGTTATATTTATTTCTTTCTCAACTAAAGAATAATTCATATATTTTCAAGTATTTACAGTGATTGAGTTATCGAGCCTTTGTAACCGAAATGAATACATAGACAAATTTTCTAATGCTTAGGTTAATATGAAGTCTTTTTTAACTTTTTATTTCTTACATTTTTAATACCTTCAAAATATTCTAAACAAAATTTCAAAGCATATTATATATAATAAAGAAATAATAAGTATTTCAAATATTTTAATTATGTGACTAATATAATTTGACATTTTCTGACAAGCGTAACGGTGAATAATAAAACCATTTCGAGAAGAAATGTTTATGGCATAAATGCACATATTTGAGGTGGGTTATTCTTTTTAAATCAAGTCAGCTTCAACAATAAATATTTATCACCAACAACTCTAATTAGCCTGTATGAAGCTTAATTATAATTTTCTTTGGTTGTTATTTATTTAAGGGACGCCTTATTCTTTTTATACATAAAACAAAATTAATATTGAGTTAGATGTTTAGCCCTATTAGTTTTGTCAAATCTACAAGTATTCTAAGTATATTAGATCATTAATAATAAATCATATCTCTCTAACTTAAAATTTAAATCATTTTTCAATAAATCTTCCTGTTTAAGTGATAATGGTAATTCACTATTTAATAAAACTCATATTAATTTTGTAAAGTCAAAATACAAAATTAATTTTTTTTTATAAAAAATAGTTTTAAATTTTATTTTTTACATCTAGCATATGACACGATTCACTGCTAATAGATATATGCATATATATATATACACACGCTTCTTCCGCTTTTCCTTTTTTTTTTATGTTAACCACATTTGCAATCGAAACAGTAAGTAACTAAAAATATGTAAATAAAGCAATGTGTCAGCCTTCTACTAATGATAAACATCCATGAAATAAATAAATAAATAAAATAGGATGGGCAAAGTTGTCATTTTAATCAGGTTACGAAGTCACCAACCAGCACTTCTCGTTTGCACGCGTTTCTCGCTAGTCTCCTACTACCTACCACCCAACCAACAAGAGAGAGAGAGAGAGACAACCATTCAATCCTTCAACAGGAGAGAGAGAGAGAACCATTCAATTCTCGGAATCATTCATGATTTCAACAATCTTTATTCCCCCAGCCGTCTATGCCTCACATTCTTCGTGAATGAGTCCCGTCCACAGTACATAAACTACTTTGGTTAGCAGTAAATTATACTTTGTACCTCTGCAGTTTAACTTGAATCTCAAGCTAGTTTCATAATTTTAATTGAGAATAGTTATACATAATCTCATTTGTCATCCAATTTATTCAACTGGATTCCATCAATTACTGTAGATTTCACTGCCTTACGTATAAAATGACAGATAAAATAAGACACTAGATGATGGAGTGAAGTACATTTAGCATTTTACAAATAATTACAATGTTAACTTCTATTAGCTTCTGTTTAAGTATTGGATGAAAAATTTTAACGTGGCATCTTGTCATCTACCTTCAATTCAAAAATAAACAAATGAAATTGTACATTTTTATGAGTGTAAGAGAATAATTGTTTCAATTAAAAATATGTGTTAAAGTAAAATTTTATGTATAAAGTGTGAAGATACAAAGTGTAATTGTAATTAACCCTAAATAATATTATGTATAGTATTACTCGTTGATTGTAACCGTAAACGAAATGCTGAAGTTGTAACTTTTTATAAATGCAAAGAAATAATTGTTTCAATTAAAAATATAGATCTTAAAGTGAAATTTTATGTATAAAGTGTAATTGTAATTAACCCTAAATGATATTATGTATAGTATTACTCTTTTAATTGTAACCATTAAATCCTTGCATTTTAGGTTAATATGCAATGTCACACACCATTTCATCAGCGTATGTGGGATGGTAATTAACATATAGTAAACTATGGTTAGATTGAGTAAAAAGAGAGAGCACTTCTAGCGAAACTTCCGATTTTGCGGTGCACAGGCTATGAATGTGCATCAAGAAGTACTGATCAATTGCCATGTGCATTTCCGATTTGTACATGTATAGACTAATATGCATGCATAAATGGACGATGCAAGATCACTTACTGCTTAAATTTGAAAATAATTAAAAATTAGTCTAAATTTTAAGTTTGAGAGACACTTAACTTATGAATGTAAAATATATTTAGTAAAACGTAGATTTTATTGTCATTCTCAACTAACAAGCTCATCTTAAAAATTTCAAATCTTAACATTCTGTACTTAAATATTTTAGTATTAGAAATTCAGTTTTATCAAACAATTGTTAGTGTTATACAAACAAATTCAGTGTACAAAACTTTATTATACAAATTGAGTTGAATCGTTTTTTAATTATCTTATTTTTTTAAGTCACATGTTATAATGCGAAAGATATAGCTCAATTGTGAAAGAAGTTTATACAATTTTTTAATCAAGACAGCATTTTTCCTTAATGCATGTGAAGACTATATGGTTATAATAAATAAACAAGAATATGGTTATTTGTGCAATGCTTACAAAGTCAATGACAGTTTCTACCATCTACTGGGTTTTGACCAACATTTTTTCTTCTTCTTTTACATATAATGACATTTTATGATTTAGGGAACATTCAAATAAAGACCGTTGAGAGGAAGCCCTTATAGATCAAAATGGGAAGCCATTTTCATCCTTTATGACAGTCATGGCCACCAGGTCAAGGTGTGGAAATTAAACTACATTCATTTTTTATATGTGAGACCACTCTGAGTATCCTAATTGGTGGTTACATATTTTTATGTTGTCAGCAGACTCAGCACATCGTACATATAACACATGTTGTTCATTCTTCTCCTCTTTTTTTTTCTTTTTGCCTTTTCGAAAAGGGCACGAGATCTTTAACCAACTACTGGTTTAAGTCTTAGCAAAGTCACCGTCTACTAAAACATATGTTGTTCTCTTTTGAGGTTTCACTTAGATGCAATTTATAGCTCTTTTTCTTTTTTTTTTTAAAAAGTCAAATCCCACGCAACGTGTTAAAAACAGAAAGTAAAAATTAAGGCTGTTAATAACATACACTCAATTTTTATTAATGTGAAAACTAGTCTAACATAAAATCTCATATGGTCCCGGCCCGAAAAGCTCCACTTGCACTGGTTGCAGGTTTAAAGACCAAAAACTTGCAACACTGGTTCCAGGTCTAAAAACCGAAAAATTGTAACAGAAAAGAGATTATTTTTTTAAACAAAAAAGTCAAACTCCACACAATGGTTAAAAAAAAAAATAGAAGTTGAGGTATATAAACAATGCACCCAAATCCCACCGGTGTGGGAACCGCAACTTATGACTCTTTGCTATCAAACTTACCCCCACCTTAAAAAAAAAAATATATATATATATATATATATATATTTTGACAACTCAACGCGTTATAATGCTAGCCACTTATTAGTGACATTGTCAGGTCAATTTTAAAGGAAAGGCTTTTGAGGTCGACATGCATGGGGGGCCGGCTTCATTGTCAAAATATGCAGATCTCATTCAGCATCAATAATTTCAGACACAGATCAATTAGGACCAGTCAGCACATGGTGTTTGTCAATATATAAGTTGCTCTTGTTGCTTAACACGTGCTTTATGACCACCCTAGTCTTTATGTGATTATTGAGTTTTGATCTTGACTCCGTTGGGGTCAGGAATTGCAAATCTTAACACAATCCTAGTTCGTGCTTTATCTTTCATTCATGTATTAGTTAACGCCACATTTCTTTTGCGCGCTAAGATTGTGGTATTGAATTAGTTATTTTGTGTCGGATCTTAACTTGTATTTAGTTGTGTACAGGAGAGTTGGCATATACAATTTGGACAGAGCATTTTACCCTATATACAATACCTTACATAATTTTGGGGAACTGTGGGATAAGTAATCCGAAATGCGTTTATGCTTGTCCCACATAAAAAATTTATGAAAATAATTCTTATTATAAAGTCTTGTACACATTACTAAGGCATCTTGAACTTGAATGTTTTGGGTGGTGATTAAGTCATTTGCGTCGCACACGTGCACATCCCGCGGAAGACAAGTTTTCAAAGCATTTCAGAGACATAATAAGGGCAAATATTACTTTAAAGATGCTGTTCATTGATATGCATTCGTTATTCTCTTATTCCATCCAGCAAACAAACATGGCATTTGAGTTAAAACCTTAAATTCTAGCTTTTATAGTTTCAGCTTCTAACCATTCGTTTAAGCAATGAACCTTCCTATATATATGTGAAATTGGAATGCCTTGAGAGGTTGATTAGGGCTTGCTTAGCATTGTTTTCATTCGTCTCATTTCTTTTCCGGTTTTCAATTTCTGAGTTTTTGGAAATGAAAATGATCGAAAACTTAAAAAGAAAATGATGCTGAAGTATTTGTATTTCCATATGATCTTGTATTTTATGAGAACTCATAAATTGCATTTCAAATAATTTCTTGAAAATGAAATGCTTTTAGTAATTTTAAAAAAAAAACAATTTCTGAAAACACTTAAAAGTAAACACATACTTATTTTATTTATTTTGTTTGTGAGGAGAAATATTTGCCAAAGATGAAGTCCTGTTAGGCGCTCTTTTTCTTTGTTTGTTTGTTTTTTTTTTTTTTTTTTTGATAGAGCCACCGTATGGGAGTCCAGAAGCATGCAAATTGTAGAACTTTTTAATCAATAATGATGAGGATAGGGATTAGCCCAGTGAAAAACGGCACTCTCACTCATGCCTTAGTCATAGGTTCGACTTACAACACTAACTTTCTAGCCTCTTGAACTCTTAACTTTCGTACACATGATGTTCTTGTAAGGCCAAAACAAAAAGAAAAGAAAAGAATCTATAATGACATTCAAAACTCCTGCATATTCTATAATCCTCATAAGCTTGGATAGTGTTGCATATTGATTTATGAATTTGAAATGAATAGATTTGGCATCACCCGTTCAAGAAAAATAGCCTTTGATTCAATGTACGTAATATTTAAGATCTAGATTTCAAGAATGGATTTGAGAGGTTTAGATTGATGGATTTAAAATGTGTTGATAAACACAGTTGTTTGAATCTTTCCATTAATGATTCTACTTGTATAGGGATATTAACAAAATACATCTCTTCTATTCAGGCAGGCTTGAAACTATTGAGGCTTAAACTATCAATCTTAAATGAGGCTTTTTATTTATTTAAATGTAATTGTAAAATATTTTATTTAAAATCAATTTTTTGTAAAATTAACTAGTATGTTATTTTGGGCATTCTTTTTCAAAAAAAAAAAAAAGATGTAGAAACTATATAG
>CM065393.1:11985000-12032500 GCA_033060915.1 Euryodendron excelsum | reverse complement strand
CAAAATCTTGCTATAAGGCACGGATACAATTACACAGATGATATGTATGGGTCGAAGTGGCTACATGGCTAAATTAATTCTTTGATGGAAAATCATAGAGGTTTTGAACAAGGCTCTGATATCATATGTAAATCTAAATTCATAAATTTCATCATAATAAATTATAAATCCAAGATCTAAAAAATCATGATTTTCACATGTCGATAAAATGGAAATACATAAAACATACCTGTAGCCATTAGAGCAAATCTTAAAGCGATTAACTTCAATATCTTTCTTGATCTCTTAGAAATTGAGTTTCTCTCTCTTAGTCCTCAATCTTTAGATACACAATAATGATGGGAATATGTGTATATTTATAGGCAGAGAGAGAACCAGTTTTCTTATTAGACTTAAACTCTACTAACCCATCAAATAGATATAGTAAGAAACAACTTCTTCTTATTGACTAATAAAATAAGAGATCTATATGGAATAGGATAAGAAACTCTAATATGATAAACCCAACAAATATATCTGATAGATATCATATAAGTCATGTGTGCCGAATCATGTGGGCCATATCTTACACTCTCTTATTTTCTTCCTCTCAATTGAAGTTGATTTGGTGGGTGAGGTGCTGTGATGTTTGGGGGAGGGTGGTTGATCAATGGGTGGGGGTGTAGTGGTGGTTGATCGTCGATCAGGGATGGGATGGTGGTTGATGAATGGGTGGGAGGTGCAGTTGTGGTTGATCGGTGGTATGGGGTTGGTGTTTGGAGCTGGGGGTGGCAGTTGGAGGTGGCAATAGGGCTGAGCCGCTAAGGTGGTGGCGGTGAGGTTGAGGCTGGGAGTTGGGTTTGGCAAAGAAGGGTTGGTGGTTGGTTCTTGGGGCTAGTGGTTGGGGCTCAACTCTATTCCATAAGCGAGACGTAATCACTCTTCGTACATTGTATGAGTTGATACCTAATTTATTAATATGTTTGTGTACACATGCTCTAGAGACAATCCCGCTTTTAAGATATTTTTATAAATGGCGCTTACAATCACTCTTGCGTCCTTTTTGCAAATCAATTAGGGTTAACCTACTTCATATCTTACAAACTATTTTGATTTTTAAAAGAGTAAATTATTATTTAATTCTCAAACTTCACTCGAGATTTTAATTTCGTTTATCAACTTATAATTTTACAATTTTTTGATTAAGTCAATACAGTTCAAATTATTTAGGAAAGTGAAATTTTATGTTTTCTCAATTGTTAACTTATATCTGTTACACTTCGAATTAAAGTTAAACTTTACTTGAAACTACTGGTATTTTTTTTTTTTTTTTTTTGACAAGCAACCTCTCTAAAACAGGGTCATATTACACCTATTTCTCCCCTCAATCACTTAGATCACAAATATCAGTTGAGTCTGTACGAGGTAGCTTCGTGGAACAGCAGCGACACCAAAACCAAGGATGGTGTCCTCTAATCTATCTTTACTTTTGTTATGTAGGTTGTCATTTTCTGTCAACAATAAAATTAGCTTAAACAAGAAACACACGATGTAACGAGACTTTGTCATCTTCGTTAAGGAATTGGACAGTATTGAGTCGATTATAAATTTTATGGGGCTTAAATAGAATAATAAAAGTGGACACAAAATTTAAGGTGACAAAATGATAGTTATAGAAAAATTATTCAAACGTTTTTGAATTGCACATCATTTTTACTCTACTTCTCACTTTCTTCACTCCTCACAATAGTAATAGATCCTTAAACACACACATCGGACTCACCTTAATACTCATTATATTTGTGCAAGTTAGAATAAAAGTGACGTAACACTCCAATAGCACTAAATAATTTCTCAGTTATTGTGAGGCTGTCCCTATTATTATCATATCTATTCCTATCAGAAAGCACGATAGTTTAGCCTTTTCGAAAATGAGTAAGGCTATCATATGTTTGCCCATATGACCATTATGTCTATATATATATATATATATATGTTTTAGAGGCGAAATTAAATTGTCCATGACCCTATCAAAAGAACTTGACAAGTGCTGGAACATAAATATTATCCAAGTAATTTCCTGATTGGTCTTTTAATTTTTTATTTTATAGAAATCAGCTGATTGGTATCTTAAATTTAATGTTTAAAAGGCTCAAATTTTCTTTATGTTCTTATAAAAATGGGGAAGAGGTGCATGCTGAAAGGTAAATTTTTTGGCAAATTATTTAATAAGTTTATTATTATTATTTTTTTGATAACAAATTGAAGTGTCACATAAGTTCTCCAATTCTCTGTCAAGCCCCACAGCAAAGCAAACGTTTTAATTTCTCTACTTGGCAATGCTATACAAACTGAAACCGTATAAAAAAATTCCGTATAGAATGACGTGGCCTATTTATATTCATACATACGCAAAAAATTTAAAAAAAAAACCTCATTGTTGTCTTTTATAATTAAAAAAAAATGACATTGCATGCTACAATATCATTGTGTGTGAGTTTTTTTTTTTTAAAATAATAAAACCGCATTTTCCTTTCTACTCCTCGTCAACAGGCAATTCCTCGAGAACTTTGGGTGCCTGAACTCCGTATTGGTCGTAAGATTCATTTTTTCCCCCCTACGAAATGCCTTATGGTTAGACTCTTGGTACCAGCCTTCATTTTATTAGTTATGCTTTCCCCTCTGAAATAAGTAAATAAAGTCTGTTTAGTTTACTAATATTGATAATGCTATGTCATCCTAAGACGATTGATGAATTTTTTTCACTCATAAGTGACTATTTTGTCTAGAAAAAGGTTAATGAATTTTTTTTCTTATATTCTATGAAGAATTATCGGGTACATATGTTCAATAAGTACTTTTTCTTAAATATTTTTGAATATTTACCTACTTATGTACACATTTATTATATATTAGTTATAAAATTGTTTGGTCTATATAACTTTTACATATACATGTTATATAATTTTTTTTGTAATTTATTAAATTTTAATATAGCGCAGAGCAAATTAAAATCCTAACCCCGTCTTTCATGAAAATATTCAGTGCATTTGGCCTTTTCATGCCGTAGATAATACTGGGTGGAAAGCAACAAATATACTGTAGCTATTAAGCCATACACAAATTAACATATATTCATATAAACCAAACACCAATGGACTCCCACCTTGTCCAAGTACATGCATGCTCAAGGACTTGTTTCCTAATTAGGCAAAGCAACAAGGACTTCATGCCACTGCATCATTAGACAACAATAGTAATTCTACAAATATATATGTACGTCGTTAGTTAGGCTGTCAC
Source organism: Euryodendron excelsum (assembly GCA_033060915.1). Lineage (NCBI taxonomy): Eukaryota > Viridiplantae > Streptophyta > Magnoliopsida > Ericales > Pentaphylacaceae > Euryodendron > Euryodendron excelsum. The sequence continues at coordinate 12,029,221 of CM065393.1, read as the reverse complement.
AACAGCATCTAAAATTTAATGTTGATGGAGCAGAAAATGGTGTTGAGGCTGTATCATGATGAGGAATTCCAGTGGACGAGCAGCAGCAGGAGTTATAGCTTTTTTATTTGGCTGTTAACATTTTTTTTAATTTGTTATTATCTACCTTGTTGTGGAGAAAACACTGAGTTTAAAATTTGTTATTATCTACCTAATTATGAAGATATTAAATAACAAGTCAAATAATACATAGTTACACAACATGCAAATCTTAATTATCAGGAGTATTGAGTTTAAAATTTAAATTTATTCGCTTAACACAAAATGATTAGAATTTACATGATTATGTGGCTATATATTATTGGTTTGTTGTATTGAATTAGCATGATGATGTGGTACTACCGTTGTACCTAATATTTTATCAATTTTGTAGACTTTTAGTTCAGATTTCTGATTTATTTTTACTAAAATTTAAAACAAAAGTTAGTGAAAAAGCCCAAAGCCAAATAAAAAAACTGATTCAAATGAGGATATTTTCATAAGCACATCCTTCTGCATGTTTCTAAATTCCTTTTCGTGTAGGATTGCAAATAATTACTTTCACCGTGTTATTCAAAATTCACCCGCTGTGGAACAGGTTCGAGACAAAGGAAACTTCTTCACAAAAACAAAAAAGAAATATAAGTGGGGGACAAAATTGTCTACCTATCACCTCTCCCAAGGGCCTTTGTGCATTTGCTATGACTGTTATAAAATATTTATCCACATAAAGCAGTTTATATTATTCAGAATTCGTAGTTTTCAAACGCAACCTTAATTGATTGACATAGACAAGTGCATCAGTAGTGTTATTTGTCGCCGCTCTCATCCCGTGGGAGGGCTCACCCACGCCACCAAAGAGGAAACCCGTGTTATTCTCAATGAAAATGTTATTTTTTTAAAATTTTTGTAAAAAAAATTAATTAAAATAATATGACAGTAGTATTTTTAAAATTAAGTGACATTATAATGATAGAAATTTATTTTTAGTAAATAACTCACATTTATCCATATCATTTTGTTGATAAATTTTATATGAATTTTTTGATTCTATAATACATTATCTTATTCCAAATGATGATGATGGTAGAGTTGCTTCTCTATCTAACTATTGTAGACATAAAACCACAAAACCTAAAAGCAACTCATCATATACTTGGTAAAGTCTAGCTGAAGGAATTAACAAAGTTCTCTCAACGGGTCTCCCTAACTAATATTGTGAAGCTTTTGGAGTATAGGGTTGTTAGTGAAGAGGAAGTAGATACTGATGGTATATGGCATGGGCAACTACCAAACATGGAACATTGCCTGTCAAGTTCGCCTACTACTTACCTGAGGTAGGTGAAAAAAGCAATGGAGAACACGTAGAATGGAGGGTGTTGAAGTATTATAATAAACTTTAAAAAGCACTTAGGCGCTAAATTGTTACATGGATTTAGTTTTTGAAATATTTTATTGAGAGTTGTGGCCTTGGCGCCGACCTCCAATGCCACGGGACATCACAAGTTTCAAATACAGAAATAGTCTTTTTTCGCATAATAGAGTAAAACTAGCTACATATATTTGCCATCTTAAAACCTGCAGTGCACTGGGCTACCCTATATCATTGTGTTACACTACATAAATTGTAATGTCTTATAGTTTTAGCTACGTGGGTTCTTAAAATCAACTTCACAGATCAATCAACATATTGTTATTTTCACTATTTTAAGATTTAAGTAATCAACATAAAATAAGAACATGTGTTATTATCTTTTAATAGGTTGGGTATACCACATCATTATGTTAACGTAGTGTTCTAAATCAATTAGGTAATTTTTCCTATGAGATGGCATGACTGACCCTTTTCATTTTGGGATAATTTTGTTGAAACCTTAAAGAAATGTGCAAAACTATAGAGACTTCTCCTGAGATCTAGAAATGATTTGTGGTCCCACACAAATGGGCTCATTTCTTTTAACTTACTTGGGCCATTGGATTGAATGTAAATATTGCAGAAATTTCGAAAGTCTGGGATTTGGGAGTGATTTGATTTACGCCTTATCATTTGCTATAGAGGCCATACAATTTGGAGTTGGAGGGAAAAAAAAAACTCCTCAGCCATGGTACAACACCCAAAAAAAAAAAAAAGAAAAAGAGAAGGAACATGGTACAATCCCACTTAGGAGATGTTTTGAATTTAGAGTCCAAAGGTTAATCAAAGCCTAATTAGGAATTTGTTCTTTTTTTGGAGTAAGTAAGATACTTTGAAGTTGGGTGTTACTGTAATATATGACCATTCTATTGTAATTTGGACGTCACGTGCTTAAACTATATAAACAATCTCTCTACAAACATGGATAAAATTGTATACGTTTGATTCTCTTCTAGTACGTAATCCCTAGAGTCATATGTACTGAATTGCCACTTTGATCTCATGTATTTATGTTTAAAAAACAAAATAAACTTTTGAATACAAAGATGTCTTGACAAAACAAAAGCAAAAATCATGACATGAGGGTATCCATTGTCCGTTTTGAGAAATAGAAATACATGGGATAGATCTGTGGAAGCTGTTAGTATTTTGCTTAAATTTTTAATAACTATAGTTGCCGATCAAAAATAATTCAAAGAAGTATAAACTATTCAATAATGTTATTTGTATTTTATTCTAGAAAAAACATAAATGTAGACAGGTACGTAAGATCAAAAGGGCATTTCTGTATAAATGCAGTTTTATCAATGCGTGCAGAGAGGTTGTTTTTATATTTCATGCGTATGCCATCCAAATTACAATAGAACAATCTTACATTGCAGTAAGGCCCACCTTCATAACATGTTGCCTATGTTCTGGAAAAAATGAATAAATAAACCAATTTAGGCTTTAATGAATGGAAGGTGAGAGAGACGATATACCATGCACTTCAAATCTCTCAAAGGCCACCTCAGTACCTTGGACACTAATCTAGGCTTCGTTTTCCTTCTTTTTTTTTTTTTTTTTTTTTAATAGGTATCCTATTATTTTCATTCTTCTTTCCTTTCAATTTTAAAAAAGATAAAGTGATTTTTCTTTCACTTTCCTTTCATTTTTTTTGCAAATCAAACAAAGGAAAGAGAATAAACCCTAAATTCAAAACATCTCCCAAGGGGGATTGTACCATGCTCCTTTTTTTGTTATTGTTGTTGTTGTTGGGTATAGGTCCCGTTTGGTATAACTTTTTTGCTAATTTTTTTTTAAGCTTACAAGCAAAAAAGTTAAATTGTTTTAGACTTTGCTTTAGTTAAAGATAAGTAAAAAAACAAAAATAAAAAAGTAAAAAAGTAAAAAAAAAAGTTAAACGAAAAAGCTGTACTAAACGGCCCATAGTACCATGGCATAGGAGTTATTTTTTTACCTCCAAGTCCAAATTGTATGGCCTCTGTAGTAAATGATAAGGCCCAAACCAAATTACTCCCAAATCCCAGACTTTCGAAATTTCTGCAATATTTACATTCAATCCAATGGCCCAAGTAAGTTAAAAGAAATGAGCCCATTTGTCTGGGACCACAAATCATTTCTAGATCTCTGGAGAAGTCTCTATAGTTTTGCACGTTTCTTTAAGGTTTCAACAAAATTATCCCAATCTGAGAAGGGTCAGTCATGCCATGCCATAGAAGATGAAACCTTTATGCTTATATTGTCCATTCAAATTTCAAAGGGCCTTCTTTTGGAGGTTAGGCAGCAAAAAAAAAAAAAGGATAAATTTTAACAAGTACCAGGAAGGAAACATCTTTTTTTTTTTTTAAAAGACCAATCGATTAAACCAATTTAAATTAAGAAATAGAAAATTACTAATTTTGATACTTACGCTATTTAATCTCTAAAATATAAAAGTGTGCACTTCAAGAATATCAGAAATTTTGAAAATAGAGTTTATAGGCTTGGGTTGGGACGTGGATAAAAGTCACAGTTCTCTTCAAAAATACATGGTTCGTGTTCTTATCTCCAGTGCAATGCACGTGACCTCTAGGATACTCATACATCAATCCAGCCACAAATTGTAACCTCTTTCAGTGTACACAATTGAGAGAAGAAGAAGCTATTATTCTCCACACCTTCCTTTACCCAATTTACAAAACAGCATAAATAAAATATGTATGTACACGTAATTATTACATAATATAGCTGACATAATTCAAATATATAGGTTTAGAATAGTGACCATCCGAGAATCAAAATAAATAAGAATCATAACTTAAGATTCATAAAACCACCAAAGAAAATAGTTCAATGCCTGAGGATTTTGTTAATACAGGATCCGAAAAGTCATGTGTATACAACTTACTTTACTCTCTCGCGTGGTCAAGTTGTGTCTATATTTGAAATTTGTAATATCCTGCCACATTAGAGGGTAGCGCCGCTCACAACAAAATAATTCAAAAAGATTTGGTCATGTTGCGCGTAGGTGAGGCGATCACACTACTTCACATTTTTAAGAAGTTCTTTTTTTATTTTTTTAGTTTTTGTCTTAACGAGGAACCTCTAGGGGAGGGTCACATTAGACCTACTCCTGCAAAGTAAACCCTGAGTATTTGCAATCATCCGCAAACCCAAGGAAATGATTGTGTAAATGGCCATCCTTTTGTTGGCAGAAATGATTGTATTAAGGGGCAAACACAATACAGCCCATAGGGGCAGCTGTGCCCCCGAGTTTTTAAAAATTCAATTTTTATTTACAACTTTTGTAAATTCTCATCAATTTTTCTCCTCTGAAATTTATAAATGTCCTCAAATTTTCATAAATATAATGTTTACCTACAATTTATGAAATGCTTCTCGTTTTGTTCCCTTCAAAATTTAAATTGTGCATCTTAATTTGTTAGCTTGCATTAAAGTCCCCATTAGATACTATATATATAACTTACATACAATATACGTACATATAAAAGTGAAGTACCTTGATGTTGACTATGAAAAAAATTTCTGAATTTTTATTAATGATTGCCGCGGGATGAAGTAGCACCGCCACTAATTGTTTTACCATTTGGAAGGACTATGTCTACACACAAATATCCATATAAAAACAAGTATGGTGTGAAATCTGCTGACTAAAAGAAAAAGTCAAATGAAAATTGAAACTTAACAAATCAGATCTAGCAATGCAACAGTTTCTTATTCCTTTGTCAAAGGGAAATTGCTAGAGGATTTAGCTTTGTGCATTTTCATGTAGACTTTGCCAATCTTCTGTCTTAAATAGGCTTATTATAACTATAAGCTAAAATCTGACATTGGTGCCATCCATCTGGAGTATTAGATCTTGGCTCATAGCTTCTCCTGTTGTGAACTTGTTAGAAATTTCTAGCATGGCTAAATGTTTCACCAAGTTTTGTTGTGCACAATAGAAACAATTGAAGTTCCATACTTTCATATTGGATCTAACTACTTTTTCTTGCTCTTCCTCTTATTAAAAATGTAGCTCAACACCTTCTCTCATTGTGATTCTGGGGTAAGTTTAGGAGTCTGTTTGGAACTTGGGAGGAAAGGAAAGGAAAGAAGAGGGAGAGAGAAAAAGAAAAAAAATTATTTTCTTTTTTCCTTTTTTGATTTTGTAAAGTGGAGAGAGAGAGAGAGAGAGTGTGTGTGTGTGTGCACGCGCGAGCGCATGTGTGTTTTTCCTCTCATTTTTCCTTTTTTTTCTCTCATTTTTCCTATTAAGTAGAACCAAATAAGGGAAGAGAAAATTTTAAAATTTTTTCCTTCCCTCCCATTCTCCCAAGTTCCAAACAGGTTGTAAATGCATGTAACTTTATCCTTTATGGAGAAAGGTTGTTTTCATATTTTGAAAATTAATAAATAATGGAATTTGAACCCTCGATTTCCCTTTTAGTGACCCTCAATTACCTTCAGACTAAAACACCAGCTAAAAATTTTTCCAAATTAAAATAAATTTTAGTATGGTTGATCCCAAAAAGAAATAGGATCGTCCTTTCTATTATGGGATGAACCTTAACCATTTCTCATAGGACACGTATACCGTGATATTTTATTCTTATTTTTCACATTTGTTAAATCTAAAAAAGGATAATTGTTATACATTAGAACTAATCTTGATGTATATGATTCATTCAACGTAGTTCAGTATTAAATTTTCGTACAACTTGTAACCAACCAAAAGATATGCTTCAATCCTTTGATGCGGAAAAAGACTAGTATGATGATAGTATTTGTGATTTTAAATACTATTTTCATTACAATTTTTTATTTTTGTATATTTGATGGGCCCTTCATTATAAAACTTAAATTTTAGTGACAATAATCAATACTTGTCCAATAAATATTTGTACGATAAATACACATCTCTTTGTTGTCATGCTTTCTGTCGTCCTACTTTAACATTGCTTTTGGGTTTTAGTGATAACAATATCTCGGGCTCTATATTTAACAAAATAAATATAAAAAATAAAAAATATATATGTATGTATACATATCTGTTTTTTTTATCTTTCAGTTACCACAACAAAAATAAATAAATAAATACCGTTAATTATGCCACATCAATGTACATGGGTAATTGAAAGGAAGAGGATAAATAGACAAAAAGGTATAAGATTTGTAAACAAAAAAGATGAATGCCGTTTCAATATACATGGGTAAGAGATTTTATTTATTTATTTAATCTTTCAAGGTGCATTCATTAGCTAAGTTTGATTTTTAAGAAATAGTTTGGAAATCTTAAGAATAATTTAGGGTGGTTTGTGACATTTTTCATTCTTTTCCGGAGCTGACTTGATTCTTTGGTCTCTTAACTTAGACGTCAAACATGACTTGAAAAGTTTGTTCAATTACCTTAGGACTAATATCATCTCATCATAAAAAGTGATGCTCAAGATTTATTTTATGTGCAACACATTTCATTAGTTTAAGTCAAAGCAGTATATATATTCACACACACACACATATATATATATATATATCCAAATTTCAATTTTCATTAGTTATATATCAAAAGAAAATAATATTATTATGCAAAAATTCTAACAGAGAATTATCCAAATTCTAATAATTCATACCTCAAGTTAATAATCAGAAAGATTGTCGAAGCCAAATATTTATTCACTACGTTAGTTCTTTACTTGTAAGCAATAAAACCCGTCAGATATATAATGAATATAATCTTGCACGCTTATTCGGACATAATATGAATATAGCCTATGGTAATGACGTTTTCTTGACTTGGCTGTCGAGCTCCAATTGAGGCGATCCCTGTAATCTTCTTCGACTAGACTAGGCCTCATCACAAGCTTTTGGTCGGGTATCGACAGAACTGGATCCCTTGCCCTCGAACAAATCAGGCGCTCGGTCTGGTCCCCCGTGCCGCTCCTCTTTTTATCGCATCGGCGGGGTTCACAACTGACATTGAATACAGTAGTGTGTTCTCGATACAAGGACGTGGAATGTAAAAAGAACAACCACCCTCACTCCTGACGCCATCTTGACACACGCCACGCGCAAAGTGAAACAATAACCCACTCAAGTGCTCTGTCACGGGTCTGACCCTCCAACAAAACACTTTCATGTGAATAGGTCGCCAACCACTCTTTATGCATGTATACAAAGGAAAAACAAAGATCTTTTCACCAGGTACGCATCAAAGACAAATCATAGCAAAAAACTACACCCTTGAGTAACCATATTCTTTTGAATCTAACTTGACTATCGGAAGATCCTTGACAGACACCACATCTATGTGCTTAGAGCAAGAAATCACGCGTCAAAGAGAGAGAGAGAACTCGTCGAAAGCCTGAGCGCTAGACACTACACGATTACTGCGTCATTAACCTATATATACTTTTATTCCATCGGAATAAATAAATATAGCCAATATAGGGATGTTGGATGGGTGCGCATATTAATAAAGAGTTTCTTATAAATCTCTATATTCCCTTATTGTTTATATGACAAGAATAACTCTTTTGATCTGATAGAAATAACACAAATTCAATACTCACGCAATACAAAGGGCCTAGGTTCTAGAGAACTAATAGAATTACAAACTTTATTTGAAATATAAGGCTCGTCATAATCAACTGGGCCAGCCCAACCTCCAAAGGGAGATCATTGAATAAAAAATATAAAAAGAAAAATATCCCTCGTAATTTTGAAACTTTTTATGAATGGAACTATGGTTATCTTGTACTTACATTTGTTATTTCTTGTTAATAAGAAATTAATAAACTTTCTCATACTTTTGTCATATAAATAAAAAAATTTATACATAATTTATCATAATAATAATGTGATGAATAAGAACTATTCACTTAAAAAAAAAACACCGATTGTGGTATAACTTAATTAAAAAAAGGTAATTGTCACATCATATTAGTCCGATTTTATGTAAAAATTTTCTATAAGAATAGAATTTTTCTATGTAAATATTTAAATTTGAATTCTATGAAAAAAATTTAGGAAAAATGCTATTCTGATAGAATTTTTATTTAGAATATTTGACCTGGATGATTTTGTTTCGTAATTAAGAACTATTATGATGTGTGTTTTATTTTAAAGTGAAAAACTCTCATTTAGACAAATCATTGTATATGAATTTTATATTTGTATATCATTACTCAATTTTTAATATTGTTTTCAAATGGTAGGATTATACAGTAACAAAATAGAAACACTCTTGTTTAAAAAATAAACATTGACACAAAAAAAATAAAATAAATGACACAGGCATGGAATAAAGGTTGATAAAATTTTCAGTGGAAAACTTAAAAAGGGGAAATGCATGAAAAGCAGATCATTTAACAGTAGAGAATTCAAACTCTTTGAATTTGCACCGTTTCAATTTTCAATTTCAAATTTCCCCACCATTTAGATCTATCTTTTCAGACGAACCCCCACACTGTGCTCTTTATTCTTAAGCGCTCTCTCTCTCTCTCTCTCTCTCTCCCTCACTGTCTGTTCAAATCTACCATTACTAGCCCTGAAGAAGCTCTCAACAATGCTTTCCACTGATACAAACTTCGATCTCAGAGTACATTTTCTCAAAAACCCTAACAATGTAATTCAATTTTAGCATCCTCTCGACATTTTCTCTCTCTGACTCCATTTTTTCTTTCTCTGAACTCTCTCTGCAGTCATCAACTCAGCCCAGTTTCGGCATCAGGTACGCCCTTCTTTAATTCTATGGTTTCTGTTTCTTCATTTCTTGGGAATTGTGTTGAATCTACGGTTCTGGTTCGTTGCCATAGCGAGTACACATTTGCCGATGTCGGAAACTTGGAGCATTGCGCGAAGTATCTCAACCAGACCCTCGTTACTTTCGGATTTCCGGCGTCGCTTGATCTGTTTGCGAATGATCCGGTGTGGTTAAGTTGTTTTTGGATTTGTAGTTGTGCATATTTTTGCTGTGAACGTTTGGTTTTTATTTGGGGTTTGCGGCTTTGCTAGGTTTCGATTGCCCGCACTTGCAATTGCATTTATGCTCTGTTACAGCAGAGGCAACGCGATATTGAATTTAGAGAGTCTGCCAATGAGCAGAGACAACGGTATGATATTTTGGATGTATTTGTTTGATGTATCATTTTGTATTGTGAGGGTTAAGATCTGTTCACTTGATGAATGAAGTTGAATTTGTTTCCTTCTGTTAATTATTTTGCTCTAACCTATAATTTGTTCATCAGTTTGGAGTTGTTTGCTTCTATATGTTTGGTCAGAAGTATGAGTGTTATGCTACACTAACAGTCGGCATATTGTAGAACCTTCGTTCTAGGGACTTCTGTGGCTGCATCTAAATATGTTTTGTGAAACAGTGGCAACCTCTTGGTGTTGTTATCAGAGATGTGGCATCGAGTCTGGCCTTCATGCAGATTTTGGGTTTTTGGACAGGGGAAGTGAAATCTTTGTGCACCCATCACCATTAGACTGAAAAAAAGGTGGCAGAACCATAATGTTAAAGAAAGTTGGAGAGACACTTTTCCATTTGTGAAGAAATATGTAATTGTAGAGAAACATTGGTTTGAAGGGGTAGTTTGGATGCACTTTCTAAACATCTTTTATGTTTTCAAAAGTAAAAACTAGAAAATGCAGTGATGTTGGAGAAATAAGAAATTACCATTGGTTATTCATCACAGAACAAAAAAGAATTTAGATTCTAGAAAATGCAAAGAAAAAAAACTAACATGCTGGCGGTATGGTTATTATCTATTGAGTGTATAAATGTATTTTACATTGAAGTATGTAAAATAACTTTTTCTTTCCTTTTTCTTAGACTCCTGTCAGACATATCAAGGTTAGAGGCCAAAGTAGAGAGGCTTGAAGCCCAGTTATCTGCAAAAGATAGGGAGATAGCAACAATCACTAGAACGGTTAGCGACACATTTTTTTGTTGCATTCTGGGTACTGCAACCATTCTTTATATGGAAGTTGTCGTTAATCATTATGTTAGTTTGATCTTTGGTCGACTCTGTTTAAATTTCGATATGTTAGGAAGCTAAAGCTACAGCTGCTTTTAAGGCTCAAATTGAGAAGTTACAGCAGGAACGAGATGAATTTCAAAGGATGGTTATTGGCAATCAGGTCTGAACTCTTTTCTTTATCTGAAATCTTTGTTTTTGGAACTTATTATGTCAAATGTACTGATCTTAATACATTCTTGATCTTTCAATAGCAAGTGAGAACTCAACAACTGCACGAGATGAAGAAAAAAGAAAAGGAGTATATAAAGTTGCAGGTAGGTCCTTCTTGCATAATGGTTGGCCTCTTAAATAAACAGCTATGTTTAAACTATGAGTTTATGTCACATGAACAATAAATTTAGAAAAGTAAATTCACATGGTATCACAGTGTGATTCTGTTTCTCTTGTAGGAGAGGCTAAACCAAGTATTAATGGAGAAAAAGAAGGAATCTAGATCAGGCATGGAGATAATGAATTTACTTCAGGTGATTGGTGAATTACTAATTTAGTGACCCTAACTTTTAAAATTCATTTCTCTAATGGTCTTTGTGCTCTATGGCAATAGAAAGAAGGACGACAACGTGGCACATGGAATGGGAAGAAGGCTGACAACGACTTCTATAAAAAAATTGTATGAAGTGTGATTTACTTGTTTAGATTTTTCTTTTTCACCTCATAGCTTATCTGAATAAATGCTATTGGCAGGTGGATGCTTACGAGGCAAAAAATCAAGAACTAGTGGCAGAGAATGCTGATTTGAGGGCGTTATTACGTTCAATGCAGGTAGTTTTAACAGTTTTAGCAATTTACAATTGTTATTAGTCATTAGTATTATTTTGCGGTTGCAATTGCTTTCTTATTTTGGGTTGAGAAGCTGCTTGAGTTTGCATTTAAGTCGCACAACAGTTTGTGTTTTTTTGGAAAAGGAGGATGACATTATTTACTAAATTAGCAGCATTGAAAATCAGATTGTCTGTTACACAACGTGGCCAAGTTGACATATTTTGATCAATTATTTGGCCATAGAGAATTCAAATTGCTTTCTTGAAATAATCTCTTAAAAGTTTGTAAATTAAAGTACTAACTTTCCCAGGGAATATCATCCTTTGTGCTGGAACCAGTAGATGTCATATAATGTGGTGGCATTACAACTAAATGAATGTACTCTTTTTTATTGGGTGTGATTGATATCTTCGTTTACTCACCTATTGCTCCCCTCCTTCCATTATGTTGGTTTTGTTTATTGTTTCATATGGTGTTACCATCTTTAAGTACTCCTCTTACATTATGTATTTAGCAGGGATGTCAACAGGATGGGTGTGGATAGGGGATCCCCCTCCACCATGCCATAGAAATCCTTCTCCTACCCCCACTCCAATGCCAATGGTCCCAATCCCAACTACGACGCTAGTGGCTTCTCCCTGTTCCTACCTCATTAGGTCTCGCTTAGCCTCATGAATTATGCTACCCAAACTCTTTTAAAATGTATGAAGTACTTGTGTCAGACACTTGACATGTGAGCTCTGACACTTGGGTTAGGATATGGGTATGGGTATAGGTATGGGTATGAGTATGGGTCTGACATGTATTGTTGGATATTTATTTAACAAAAATGTTTAGTAATTCAAATTTTCATATAAATATGCTTAAAAACTTCTATATTATGCATGAATTGTTCTATACCACTTTATAAATACTATCTTATTCTATAAAATAAATAAGTCTATTAAGAAATATGAATATTTTGCCGTGTTCCTGTGTCTTTGGAAGTGTAAATTAGACTAATTTGATGCTTAGACACATATTCGCACCTGACACCCATACCTGAGTTCATGTAACATAGCTCAAGCAAAATCTTAGAATATCAAACAAAACCCCAATCTAAACTTGTATGTTTTGAAATTTGTCAGGATAAGCCTCCTCAAGGGTTGCATTGGCATATTCATACCAATAATTAAAAAACTGTTCTGAGGCGAAGTTTGCTAAAGGCATATATACTTGTTGGATTCCATCCTTACTTTTGTGAAGCTAGGCAACAGTAGGGCCTCTGTCATGCTGAAAGGAGCATCAAGGTCAGCCATGGTGGCAAGATCGAGCCTCTTAGATTAGAACTCCGATTTGCAAGATTGGAATTGAAACGCCATTGAAAGAGAACTGAGAATGCAACCGATTTGGGGACTCTAATTGCTGTGAATCTGAGGCAGCAAAGGGCCCTTGAACCCCCTACTGAAATACATCTATATATATATATATATATATGGAGAGAGAGAGAGAGAGGGTTCCACACAAAGATCTAATGATAACATATAGGTATATGTAAATAATTTGGGAATAGGGAATATGTTAAGGGATTTTTCTATGATTCTAAATGTAATTGGGACGGAGGCACCATATTCCCTACCCGGCCCAAAGTATACCAAGTTATTATTTCTTGTCCCCCAACCTGCCACAACCCTAAATTAAACCACCCATACTTGTCTCATTAGGGGTGAAGTGGGTACTTGACAATGCGGGTCAAATTGCCATCCATAGTGATCAGACACTTAAATTTCTCCACAAAGGATTAGCAAAGCTAAGGCCTTTTCTTGATTGGAGTAATAGTTGAGGAATTATTGAGTTGTTTTTGGGTTTGGAAACAATTTGCTTGTGTTTTTCACTATTCATATAATACTAATTGTGTTTTTCACTTCATCAATCTTTAAGTTGATTTCTACTTTTTGTGCATGCGTTTGAGAGAGAAGGAAAAGAAGGGGGGGGGGGGGGGGGGAAGTGGTTCATCAGTTTTTTCCACTTACTAGGCCCGTTCTTGTTTACAGTGTTTATATATATTTTTATACCTAGATTAATTTAACAGTGATTGCCAATCCTCTCTCACTCAGTCTGTGTGCATTGGCTTATTGCGTGTCCATCACAGTGTGGTGGAGTCAAAGCTGATGATGATTGAGTAGTTGTGCCCCTTCACAATTTCAAAACCATGCCCTTTGCTTTCTATCTATGATATCTCAATCAGAAAATTATCCATCCCTTTGAACTTCTCCTGCTTGAGCAATTGTTGCTACTAAATGCTGCCACCTCTCTTGCACATGCAAGGCTTTAAATAGTTGTATCTTAATAACAATAATTGTTTCAGAGTTGTCAATGAACCCGATGGTTTCCTTTTATCTCAATTTAATGCTGCCAATCAATGCTGCATTCCTTATATGGTGGTGCTGTAGGAGTTTCAAAATTGAAAATCTCTTCTGTTATTGCCCCAATTTGAGGTTTCAATTAGAACCTATGTTACCAGAATTTTGTGTTTTAGCAGTGCTCACAGTATGATAATGAGATCAAGGCCTCGACCACTTAGGCTATGTTTGGTACAAGGAAATGGTATGGAAGGGAATGGTCATTCCCACTTTTATTCCCATTCTCTTGTTTGGTACCATTTTTTATAGTTGGAATGGCTATTCCCACATTTTTTTGGAATGACTATTCCCTCTTTCAATGGTGGGAATGGCCATTTCATTCTCTTATAGAATAAGGACATGAACCAAAACTAGGTAACATTTTTGTTGTCAAATTTCTGAAAACAAAATAGTACATGTTTGGTAATTTCGTTTTTTAATTTTTATTTTAAAAATTCCCTTTTTTTTGAAAAAAAAATTGAAAACCAAAAGAAAAATACTTCCAATTTTTGTGTTTATTTTAAAAAATACTTCCATTATTTAAAAAAAAAAACCACCATCCATCGCCGCCGCCGCTACCGCTGCCACTGCCACCCCAATTACCGTCCACAGCCACCACCACACACCACTGCCACCTTAATATAATATCAAATTTTCATATTATATACTAAAATTACATTATATTCCAGTCTAGGATTATTAATTGGTCTTCCTAAACAATAGACGAGAATGATCATGCCATTCTCCTTAGGCAAACAGATAAGGGAATGGGAATGACCATTCCATTCCATTGCATTCTCATTCTCATTCTCATTTCATTCCTTGTGTCAAACCTAGCCTTAGATCCCTAAAGTGGGGTGTCCTCAAGTCTCCGTTTGGTTCTCTCTATTTACTATGAAATCTTAAACCTACCTACAAAATGCTAGATCCACATGTAAGTCACCTTTCAGACGCTTAAATAATGCAACTCGTACAGCACTTTGTGGCATAGGGTTTCAAGTTGTTGCCAAAAAAAATTTGTTTTTCTAAAAATCATACGATCCCTCATAAAATTAATATAATGGATAAGTAACAAAATGTTACTATAAAAGAATTCTTATGATCAATTTACATGAAAAACAAAAAAAAACATATCAAACTAGTTGGAAATTTCAATTCAATGTAAAAAGTACAAGCTGGTTGTGCGTGTGTGTGTGTATTAGCTATATATATGTCTTTTTGGTTGGGTGCTGTTATGATTTCATCTAAAAGGTAACAAACATAATTACAAGATGAAGGATGACTAGTTGCATATGCTAGGTTATGAGTTTATTATATTTGCACTGATATATGAAATCTGCTATCATTTTTATCAGTTCCTTTTTTAGTTGGAAGGGTTACCTTTTTATCTCTATACCACCATATATATGCAGAATGTGTGTATGTATGGGAGAAATTATTTGGTGCTCTTGGAGCATCACCTCATCCTTTCTTCTCCTCTCACAATGTAGTGGGCCCTTCTCTACTTGGTGGAGTCTCGAGGTGGGTGTATTCACGACCCACCTAACAGGCCGATCCATTGCATTTTGAAAAGCGGAGCAAGAGTGACGTGGTACTCTAAAAGCACTGAATAAACTTTTGTATGTATAGGGCTTGTCAACCTCTGGGGTAAGTTCAAGTGGTGTTATTCATTTTCAGATTGACAGAAGTAACCTCATTTCATAACCTGCTGTAGGAAAAAGTGGTTATTCTTTCTAATTGAAATTATAACCATCTACCTTGACTGATGGTGCTTCTTGAAACCTCGGATCTCTTGCTCAAACCCCCCGAAAAAATAAAGGAAAAGGCAAACTGAACCACTGCCATTATGTTTTAAAATACAATGGCATAGTGTGACTACTATAGGCACAATTGTCACCACTAGATCGAACAATGGAGTCTCCTTAAAATAATTCCCTTCTCCATGAACATCTTTCCAATTTTTAATCTGTATGAACGCCTTTCTGTCAAGGTTTTAAGTAACGATAATGGTGGTGGTGACGTGGTTTCAAGGTGTAACGAACATAGCATAATGGTAGTGGAAACTGGGGTCATGAATTTTTTTGTTCTTCACACAACTTCACAAATCTTACCAACACGTATATGTCGGTATTTATATATATATATATATATATATTCAGAATCACACTTATTGGGGTGAAAGATGGTTTTTGATATATTTTGTTTGATTTATAAACACAATTTAATATATATATA
Organism: Euryodendron excelsum; assembly: GCA_033060915.1. Taxonomy (NCBI): domain Eukaryota; kingdom Viridiplantae; phylum Streptophyta; class Magnoliopsida; order Ericales; family Pentaphylacaceae; genus Euryodendron; species Euryodendron excelsum. The sequence continues at coordinate 12,013,385 of CM065393.1, read as the reverse complement.
CTAGTTTTTATGCTATTTTGAATTGTTGTCCGTAGAGTTTTATGTGTTTCTTTCAATAATTAATGATTGCAAGTGTCATAAGGCATTTAAGACTCAATGAATAATTAAAGAACTTAATGTAGTTCATCAAGCATTCTCATGTTGCATTCTTGCACCACTTTACCTTTATTTTAATATTTATTAAAATTTCCAAAATTTGTTGCAAACTTGCCATGCATATATTTTTTCATTCAAAATTTGACGAAAACTGAAGTAACTGATTATTAATTACTGAATATCATAGTGGTATGGGTGGCAAGATGAGAGAACGTGTCACGTATCTAAACATTACATTGTCATACACATAAATTGCCATACAGTGCATACACACAAAATGGTTTAATTAGAAATTTGAAAATAAACAACAATGGGTGGGTGGCAGCTGGACGCATGCACTTACACAATATATTTCAAATTCTTGAATAGAGTCTTGACTCCCAAAGGTAAAGAACCTAATCAGAGTTAAATTCACGTGATATAACTGTTGTAATGGTCACCCTAATGTTGGTGTAACAGCCTGTTGCAAGCATCGCACTGCCATTACAAGTATTATGGCAACCGTAATAGCAGTTACGCAAGTGAAATGTATTTTCACCTCAGTAGCAACCTATAACAGACTCAGCAACGGTTGAAACCATTACGTAACGGTTTCGGCCGCTTTTTAAAACACTGCTTTCTGTAAAATTTAAAAGGAAAGAGGGGTCATTCATGATTTTGAAATGTATCTGTATTTCCCAAGAAATGTCTGAAACAGCCTGAAAGGGATTAAATAGCTCAGAGCAGGTCAGGAAATTTGCTGGAACAAAATGGAGTGGCTTTTTTTGCTCCATTTCCTATTGGAACCACCATATATTTCAGCATGTACAAAGCGTTTTATGACTGTGATTTGGACTTTAGGATGATTGGGAGAACCTTTCTAGATGTGTCAGATGTGGAAAGAAGACTTCAAATGGTAAGAGAAGAAAAAGAATGACCTGATATGAGGAAACGGTTTGTCTCATGGCTTCCATAATGAGGGATAGATTATGGTTTGTCCTCAATGGGACTTGTTGCCAATACATTATGTTGTTATCTAAAACACAACTATTCATCAGCTATCATCTAATACTGGAGTGATGCATAACGATACTATTACCTTTGAATAACTGCAACATGTACCTGGCAATGTATGGTTTTTCTAGTATTGTGATGATTATCATGCTAAGCAGTGATTTCAATAAATAGTGTTGGAAAATACTTCACACCATGGGCCTAGTATTATGATGATTGTCTTTCTTAGCATTAATAGTTGTTTATTTGAATGTGAAACCTTTTATGACATCATTGCAACTAGGCATGTTAATTGGGCCAGGCCAGTCTGATTTGGGCCATGGCCCACTGAGCTCAGGCTGAGCTTTGCTGGCTCCTTCCAAATTTCGGACCGACTTGAGCCAAAATTGGGAATGCTAGGCCCAAGCCTAGCTCACGGCCACAAGGGCGGGCTTGGGCCTTGGGTTGGCTTCGGGCTTGGGCAGGCCACCAGGCTTAGGCATGGGCTTTACGGGCTCTAGTGAAATTTTGGGCCAAGCCAAAATTGGGAATGCTGGGCTCAAGTCCAGCCCACGACCCTAAGGGCAGTGATGTTGAACAGTAACCAGAGAAGAAGAAAGAGAATAGATAGAAAATAAAGGAAAGAGAGAAATGAGAGAGATGAGAGAACACGAGAGAGGAAGACAGTATTCTATTTCCAATTCAATAATAATCTTCTCGTATCTGTATTCAAACCCTCTATATAAATAGATAGAGGTACAACTGAAATAAAGTTATAAAGTCTTAAACAAATTTAAACTATTAATAAAACAATAAGTAAAATTAAAATTCCTATTTAGTGTTTTTTTTTATTTTTATTTCTTTGCTTATATGTGCAAAGTCCTTCTTGATTCCCATCAAATCTCCCCGGCCGAAAAAACTCTCCTCTGGAGAGTAATGATGACAGTAGTGCTCGAGAAGTGTTGGGTGAAGGCGGCGGAACTCATCTTTTGTAATCCAAGAATCATTAGTGTGGGGACGATCCCTCCATCTAACAAGATAGCGACGATAACCTTCACGGGAAGAAGCAATGTCTTTCGTCTCAAGAACATTGGCAATCTGATCCTCATGGGATGGTGGACATGGCAGAAAATGCAAAAAAGATGTTGGCGCAATAGGAACAAGAACACCACTTGTAGAAAAATTTGACAAAGCAAGAGGCTCAAAGGTGCCTCGATAAGGAAATCCTTAACATTAAAAACAGGACTAATAGTCATATCCGAAGGCAAGTCAAGCAAATATGCATTAGGTCCAAGTTTATGAATGATACGAAAAGGTCCAATGGCTCGAGAATGAAGTTTCTTAAAAGAACGCTTAGGATAACGCTCAGGGCGCACACGAACCATAACATAGTCTTTAGTATTGAAATCTAGCTTTCTACGATACATATTAGCAGCAAGTTTATAATTCTCATTACTCATAGCAATTTTTTGCCTAATATTAGCGTGTAAGTTATGAATATGTCGAGCAAAGATGGTAGCCGATTAAGAAGGACAGGCATCAAGGGGTAACGAAATAAGATCAATGGGCTGGCGAGGGGAGAAACGATGAACAATCTTAAAAGGACTCTAACTAGTAGACCGATTGGCCGAATTATTATAAGCAAACTCTGCAATTGGTAAGATTAAATCCTAATTATTCGATTTATCACCCACAATACACCTAAGCAAATTGCCCAAACTACGATTAACAACCTCAGTTTGCCCATCAGTTTGTGGATAAAAAGAAGAGGAAAACTTTAAAGTTGTCCTAAAAAATTTTCAAAGTGTCTTCCAAAAATAACTGACAAACTTAACATCTTTATTCGACATAATGGAAGTAGGCAACCTATGTAGTCTAACAACTTTTTGAAAAAATAATTTAGCAACATGTCAAGCATTAGTGATCTTACTACAAGGAATAAAATGGACCATTTTGGAAAACCTATCCACCACAACTAAAATAGAATTATGTTGCCGAGCAGTTTTAGGCAACCCAGGGACAAAATCCATGCTAAGGTCTTTCCAAGGTGTATGTAGAACAGGTAAAGGTGTATACAACCTAGTGCTATTTTTCTTAGCCTTAGCTAACTGACAAGTGCGACACTGAGAGACAATCCTAGTGACATCTCTCTTCAAGGATGGCTAGTAAAATCTATCCTCAATTAGGGTCGTGATTTTATCTCTACCAAAATGCCTAGATAATTCGCCAGCATGCAATTCTCAAACTAAGAAATCTCTAAGTAACATGCGAGGAATGCAAATGTTAGATTCCCTAAACAAGTAACTATCGCGAATGATGATATCAACATAATCAATATGGTCACCATTCATAATCTCTTGAAAGATGATACTAAAATTACGGCAAGTAATGTATTTGTCCTTCAACCTATCAAAACATACTACATGGGCACTCATAGACTGTAAAACTGCATCGACTCGACTGAGTGCATCAGCAGGTTTGTTTTCTATACCTGTACGGTGATTAAGAACAAAAGTGTACTCTTGGAGGAATTCAACCCACCTAGCATGTTTTGAGCTTAACTTCCTCTGAGAGTGAAGGTATTTCAAAGCCTGATGGTCTGAGTATAGTACAAACTCTTGAGGTAACAAATAATATCTCCAGTGCTGCAATGCTTGTACGACAACATATAACTCTTTATCATAAGTAGAGTATCGCTGTTTAAACTTATTGAGTTTCTCGTTGAAGTACACAATAGGATGACCCTCTTGACTTAAGACTCCACCTATATCTACCCCTGACGCATCACAAGCGACCTGACTTTACAAAAGTCGGGGTGTCGCAAGACAGGGGCTTGAATCATCTGCTGCTTAATCTCCGCAAAGGTTTTAGATGCAGTCGTCGTCCAGTGGAACTTCCTTTTTTCATGCAATCAGTAATAGGAGCCATATTGAAGCTAAACTCCTTAATAAACTTCCTATAGAAAGTGGCTAACCCATGGAAGGTATGAACCTCAAAAATGGATGTGGGGACAAGCCACTCTGTAATAGATTTGACCTTATGAATGTCAGCTGCAATACTTTGCGCAGAAATGATGAATCCTAAAAAGAGCACTTGAGTCTGTATGAATGAACATTTCTTAAGATTAGCATATAACTTTTCACTGCGAAGTGTCTCAAGAACCAAAAGAATATGAACCAAGTGTTCACCTTTAGATTGGCTATAAATTAAGATGTCATCAAAATAAATCACTAAAAATTTGCCTATAAAAGGACGCAGAACTTGGTTTATGACCCTTGCAAAAGTATTAGGAGCATTGGACAAATCAAAGGACATGACCAACTACTCGTATAATTCATCTGGGGTCTTAAAGGTAGTTTTTCACTCATCACGAGGCCTAATACGAATCTGATGATATCCACTACGCAAGTCAATTTTGGAGAACCAGCTTGAGCCGGCCATTTGATCAAGCATGTTGTCAAGTCTAGGTATAGGAAAACTATACTTGACAGTAATTTTATTAATGGCTCGACTATCAACACCCATTCTCCAAGAGCCATTCTTCTTAGAAGTCAAGAGAGTAGAAACAACACACAGACTTAAACTATCTCTAGTGAAGCCCTTCTTCAACAGTCCCTCTACTTGTCTGTGTAACTCTGCACGGTTCCTAGGATTCATACGGTAATATGGAAGATTGGGCAGCTAGGATCTTGGGACAAGATTTATGGCATGCTGAATATCTTTCATAGGTGGTAACTTATCTGGTAATTCTGTTGGGGTTACATCTTCAAACTCTTTTAACAACTGGGTAATCTCTGGGAAAAGAGCAACCACATGATCAGATATAACCTCCAAAACTCCAGTCACATACGGTAATATGTGACTGGTTTTGTGTAGATGTTTCAACAATAGAGATGAATCGAGATTAGGCTCTGATACCAAATTGATGTCGAACAGTAACCGGAAAAGAAGAAAGAGAATAGGTAAAAAAGAAAGAGAAGAGAGAAATGAGAGAGATGAGAGAACACGAGAGGAAGACAATATTCTATTTCCAATTCAATAATAATCTCCTCGTATTTATATCTAAACCCTTTATATAAATAGATAGAGGTACAACTGAAATAAAACTCTAATGTCCTAAACAAATTTAAACTATTAATAAAAAAATAAGTAAAATTAAAATCCGTATTTAGTGCTTTTTTTATTTTTATTTCTTCGCTTGTATGTGCGAAGTCCTTCTTGATTCCCATCAGAAGGACTTGGGCAAAGGCTCAAGCTCGAGCTCAGGCTCGGGCTTGGGCCTTAGGCTTGGGCTTTTGAGCGGGCTTGATCATGTTTTTTTAATTTTTATTTTTTAAATTAGTAATTAATAAGTAATAATTACTAATGGTTAAAACTAAATTAGAGAATTAGTCAACTTATAAAAATCATACAAAAAAATATAAATGATTAAACTTATAAAGTATTGATTAATGTAAACTTATATAAACTATTGAATATATAAAACATACACTTTTAATTAGTAATTGATAATCAATAATGATTCAACTAAGTTAGAGACTGAGTCAAACTTATAAAGATTATACAAAAATATATAAATGATTAAACTTATAAAGTATTGATTAATGTAAATTTGTATAAACTATTAATTATCTAAAAATATATTATCATTTATAAATTTATAATTTGGGCAGGTCTAGGGTCGGGCTTTTTGGGCGGTTGAGCTCAGGCTACCAAAGGTAAGGCCCAAGCCCGTCCATAGGGGGGCCGGGTTAGGCTTAGGTCTGGCTTGGGCAACCCATGGGTCTCGGGCCAAATTTACATCCTTAATTGTAGCAATCAATATGTGTACTTCTATGTACGGGTGCATCAGCCTGTGACAAGCCACTCCAGGGCTTGGTCTAACTCATAGACCACTGTGGCCAAGTTGGCCCCAAAACCAACAAAAAAAAAAAAAAAGGAAAGAGAGAGGAACCTTTTTCAATGCATGAAAATATGAAATTAAAATTTGAGATGTACGTAACTCTTGTTGAACACAAGTTTTCTTGTGGGAAACATAAGGCAATGACAAGGATTTGTGCCTCAATTTCCTTTATTCTGTACTTTGAAAGCTTCTACTTGTAATGAAATTCATCCAAAACCTTTTGTCTACATGGAAATGGTTCTAAGGTAGATCTCACTTACAGGTGGATATGCGTGATTTCTTGAATGCTCCAAATGGTTCATCCAAGCAATCTTTCACTGTGAATGAAAGACTGGATGCTGATCCCTCACAGTCCCCATTGGGTGGGAGGACGGTATGGCAGAATGTTGGAATATGTAAATGAATTTTTTGTTGATGGGTCTATTATCATTTTGAGAAGTATGATGTATGAGTTCATCACTGCCAGGATGTCTTTGACCTGCCTTTTCGTATGGCTCGAGATCAAATAGAAGAAAGTCTTCGAAATAAAATGGCTTCTATAAAGGTAGTACATTATTTTAACTGTGCATGTTCATTTTTTGGTTAATGTTGACAAGTCATGATGTGTTTATGTTTGCTGTTCTCAAAATTGAAGGAGCGCATGGGTCAGCTACAAGATGCACAAAAAGAAGCAGAAGTTACTTCTGAAGTAACTGAGAGGGAGCTTGAGCTTGAAGCACAACTAGTTGAGGCAAGGAGCATAATCCAGGAGCAGGTATTGAACATTCCTAGTAATACTGATCAAGAACTGAATTTGAGATTTCTGCATTTGCTTCTTACTTTAGATAACTTGGATATTTTCTCAAGTGCACCATGCCATATATTTCCCATTACTTATGACAACATGGGTCACTAACTAGGGGATATCACAAGTTGTGATGGTGAGAATCGGAAAAAAGAAAGGGATAAATCTGGAATTTTAAATATAACACATTGTTGTGTGTAATTGTGTTTAGGGTTAATTTACCACCTCACGTTGTCTCTACGTAGCCACTGAGATTATAATTTATGAGATGAATATACGAAAAATATAAAGAGAGCCTTGAGATTTGAGAGAACAGAGAGGGGGAGATTTTTAGAAGTTCAACAGTTGGAAAAAAGGTAACTTTCGGAAGGATCGAAATGAACGAAATAGCAATGATCAAAAGACGAAGAGCTTGAAACCGACTCGGGCCTTAAAGCTCTACCTGAGCCTGGCCAGACGCACTAGGCTTTGGCTCGATTTGAGCCCGACAACTCGCTAATTAGGCCCAGCCCTAGGAGGGATGGGCTGGGGTTAACTAAGATTTCGTCCCATGGTCGGCCACACAATCTGGCTCGCATTTGGTCAGACAAGCCCAGGTTGAAGCCCGGCCGGTCAAAGCATGAAATTTGAAAATTTTTTGCAATTGCCATTCAACTGTTCCGAAAATTTACCGTTGGATTCTAAAAATTAAACATCTAACCCTATTCTTTCAAATTAATAACACAAATTATTTTTTTGACCGTCTTGTGCTGCTTTTTGTTCATTTGATTCAATGGCCAAAATTATGATTGTTCATTTTTTTCTAGTATCTTGCCTCTTAAGGACAAAGATATGGGCAATATATGTACAACATATATACCCCTTTGTGGCCTAGTACCTAATAAGCGGGGATACTTCTAAGAAGGTGTGTATCTATGTTAGACATGTATTGGACGCCGACACTTATCGGATACTTTCCGACATGTGCCTTTTTTTGAAATTGATTTAGAATTGGACATGTTTTGACACTTAGGAGGCACACATGTTCATCACTTAGACACACGTGAAACCCATAGTAAGTTTGAAGAAGACTTGGGATCCAATAATAAGATAAAAATAATATGGATTTGTACTTATTTAATTGTTATGTTTTAAATTGTAAACTTGTTTTCATATTATTCAAGTTAAATAATGTTTAAATTATGGATTGAAAAATGATTTTCATATTGGATTAGTGTTATTCTTTTAATATTTTTCGTGGTTTGTGGATGTTACATTTATATACATAGCTAAAAGTATATAACATATATGTTTGTTGTCGTATCTCCACTGTCTCTGAATTTGTACCCATGTCAATATTCATGCTTCTTAACCTGTTACCATGCCTCAAAAGACTTATAAATTTTCTGCTAGTAATGGCCTTTGAAAACAATTCTTGTGGCCCATCAATTTTTGTCCCGCTTGGCCAAAATTTCGCTCCGTATGTGTTTTCGTGTATATTAGGGCATGGTGTTCAACCAAACTCCCCACATTCTGATCCTGTGTTCCTGAGAGTTTTTTTAATTAGTGCAGAACTTCTGTTACGTCTCATAAGCTCCATGTTCTCAGTTGTTTGATCTGATTTTATTATGATTATATTTTTTGTAGTTGCCAGTTCAAATACTTTACACTGAACTTTGAGAGAATTAAAATAAAGCCTGATATGTGGTTTGAATGCCCTGCATTTTAGATTTCTTTTTGGAACACACGTGGACTTACTTGATGATTAAGATCATCCAGTAAATTCATCCAAGAACCACTGAATGCATGCGATTTGATTTTATTATTATTATTGTTTACAAGCTCAAATTTGCATGTGGACTAGAGTAAACGAAAAAAGTTGCACATACCAGAATGTGCATTTGCATGTGCATGTCAGTGTTGTCTGTATCCGTGACTGTGTATTGAAGAAAGCAATAATAGTTTTGAGATAGATTTATATTTTCTGCACTTTGTTGATGAGTGCTTGGAGGTCCAAGTATGTGTTACATGAGTGGAAGTGGATGTTGTGTCACGGAATGTTGAACACTCCAATCATTGATGGGAAGTAAATGTTGTAAACATAGTAGCTTGCAGGCCAACGTCACCCTGAATCTTTTGCAGTGTCTTTCTAATCATTTAATTGAGACAAAAATGGAAACATGACATTGGGTCTAATTGCAGGCATCCATAATGTCTAAACATCTTGCCAAGTCTGAGAAGCCAAGGTATTGACTTGCACCTTTCTCTCAATTAAGGGCAGATTCAAGCAACTGTTTGTATTTATGCAGGAGACTCAGTGGCCATTTGAGTTCTGACAGGGATTCAATCATTTCATCACCAGCTGAGGTATACGTTACAAATTATATTGTATCTCTCTTGATAGAAACTGAGCTGGCTTCTGGTGCTCATGTTGGGAAAGGACTTAATTGAGGATAAAATGGAAGTCCACTATACATAGTTGAACTATTAATTCTGCAGTCTGATGGCATGTACCATATGACATGAATGCAGCAACATGCAAATAGATACACATTAATTATCTTTATGTAACAAATATAAATAACTTATATGAGGGTCTTTAATTTTGTGGCATCTGCAATCATGGTTGCCCTCATAATTTATTTGACCTAGAAAGAAGGCAAGACTTAAAGACAACAGTTGAATCCATCCCCTAAAGAAAATAGTAAGGTACTTTATAGAAGTAGTGGGGCTTCCAAGCATATTTGGAGTTCTAGCTTGGTAAGATGATTGTAAATGTTATCGGCAGTTTGTGGAGAGGGATAAATTTATATGTGGAAAAAATAAAAGACTAATTTAATGATTGAATTCTGATTTATGTAGTTTTAAAATGTTTTCTATTGTTAATTGTTTTGAATCTAACTATTTTGGTTTACGGCATTCAGGGGATATGAAACCACCAAACTGGAGTTGCCAAACCTCAGATGCTACCTTTAGATTTTCAATCCACATTGACACCGTGTTCACATGGTGCCGAAGGTTGCTGTGCTAAGCTCAGTTGCAGCAGTCAGGGACGTAAAATGATGTATGCTTATTTGAGAGTATCCAGGATGAAATATTTGCATCTTTTAAGAAACTTTGTAAGTGTACTTTTAGGTCACGATGGCGAGTTGATCAGTATTTAGCTGTTCCTTAGCTGAAGTGTAAGCACAGATGACAATATGATGGGTATACTTACGTATCGAAGTATCTTACTTCTGTGTATTCATAACTTTATTGCACTTGAGGGAGTAGCCGTTCGATGGCTCGGATATTTGCCAAACTGTGCAGTTCTGTAATCAGCTCAATCATGCCCTCTCATTTTCAGGATCAATTTTATAACTGCTTCACTATGAAGTATTTCCGAGTACATGGAAGAAAGCAGTTACAAACATGGGTTTTTGTGTCTAGAAGTGAGAAAAGAAATTACACAATGAGATTGTATATAGCATTACTCTTTCAATAAATATACTACTATATGTTATTTATTTTGCAATTTTGTTTTTTTACTCCTAAATACAAGTGAATGAGATTTGAATGAATTTATAAATGTGGATTCTATAGTCTTGGATTTAGAAGTGAGAAAAGAGATTGCAAAATGGAATTGTACATAAAATTACTGTTTTAATAAATTACCTGCTCATGCAATGTATTCAAACATTAGTAGCCAATAGACTCCATACACAACTCATTTCCCACTTACAAAAAATAAATAAAGTAATTCACTAAATAACATCAAAATTTTCAAAACAAAATAACAATTAAACACAATCATCAAAAGATTACAGTAACTCCATTATGGACACATTGTTCTTGACAAACTAGCTTATGTAGTTGATTAATTGTTTGTGGCATTGTTCTTACTAACAATGCTACAAAATAATGAACTGTCTGCATGGCTTTTCCTTTGCTTTATGAGTGAAAAAAGAGTATTAATTGGCATATATGGAAGCCATGTAAGAAATCAGGTAAGATGGCCAAATGGTGCAATGGAGCTCTGGACGGATCGGGTGATGCATCCGTTGTGTTCAAACTGGTGAGCAAAATATCAAGGCTACAAGATTTAAACCTTAGGCTTTTCTTCTTCTTCTTTAAGTACGTAATTCAACTACTTTAAGAGGGGAAGGTTGTAATTGAAAAATACGCAAGTTAGCTGCGGCTTTCCTCCTCATTTTCTTCTCTTCCTATCTAGTTCTTCAGCGCATCTTCTCTTTCATTCTCCTCCATTTTCTGATGTCTACATGATGAATCTTAGCTATATCCAACCTTCTTGTATATTAGGATACAAAGCACCTTGAAGTTTAACTTTGTGGAAAATTACAACTGCCATAATATCGCTGCCAACAATTCTGGATGAAATTTTCTTCTACAAACAATTAGTCACATAAAACTCTTGCCTCTATCTATCTTACGTTTCATCTTGCCTCTTCGTCTAATTGCGTGTTGATGATATCTATCTGGTCACTGATAATATGACAAAAGAGTGCATTTTTTTCATATGAATTAGTTGCAAAATACAATTTCCAAAACCCTTCCATGGTATATATATCAAATCCCGTGTCTTGTGTTAACTAGTTAATAATCAAAAAACAAAAGTCAAAAGATGCTTTAGATATCAAAAGCAACTACTTGATTTTGAATTAAAACAAGCTTTTGCAAATATAGGCGTCACGGTTCCTTTCACCACATGGTTATAGTATATATACATGTCTTATCCCACATCATTTTAAGTTAAAAGCACAATTTGTATTTAATTAGAAGAGTTTTTATTTCCCATTTTTGTAAGCAGTCTTCGTGACGGGACACAATGTTTAGCCCAGCTCTACAAGGTATAAAGTTGTGTTTAGAAAGATGAATTTGGATTCAATAATGTATTTGAAAAGTATGGAAAACCAGGCTTTGTTTGGATATCTACTATTTTTTGAAAAAGATTTGAATTAAAACCATGCTTTGTTCGGATATTTAATCTTTTTGAAAGAGATTTGAAACCCATGGATTTCAAATAGTTTGGAACTTCTTATCAAAATTACACATGAAAGGGTCATCCTAAAAACGCACAGCAAGCTAGAAAGAAAGAACACTCTATAAATAGTGTCGTATGCGTGTCCAATATATGACAAATAAAGACCTGCTTCAAATACGCATGGACATGTCACTACTAGAAAACTGCCTTTTTGCGACGGGACATTGCCGTCGCTAATGTTTGACAAGCAGTCGCAAAAGACTATTGCGACGGCATAGCGACGGCATGTGGGCGTAGTTAAAAGTGGGTCGCAAAAGGTATTTGCGACGGCAAAATAGTAATAGCGACGGCAAGGTAATTTTTTTAGCAACAGCCTGGGCCGTCGCAAAAAATACTAGACACCGGCGAAGCTTTAGCTACGGTTTTTTGCTGTCGCTATTGATTCTTAAAAGTGACGGATGTGGATACTCTTTAGCGACGGTCCACTTTTTGCCACAGCCTCAGACATGGCTAATAGGTGTAGCTTTTTACATAATACATGCTATTGCAACGCTTTGAATGAACTGTCACTAATAACCAACTATTTTGTCATGAAAGTATTGCAAATAGCCTATTTTTTTTCCAATAATTTACCTGTAAATTTTTTCCCATAATAAAAGCAATATCCATTCATATTCATCCATGTCTAAAATATAAATAATTTCAAATTATATTAAGATCAAACATAAAATCTCCATACAGAATTAAAGCAGATACCTATAGATCTCCAAACACAAAATTAAAGTAAATAAAATCCCCATACACAGATTTGTGAAATATAATTTCCCAAAACTGAACTAGATACCCATCATAATGTCAACTAGACAAAATCACTTCACAAATTAAGGTAGATAGACCCCTCATAACGTTGCCTAACACAAAATCACTTCAATATATTTAGCATGCATGCCCATCACCCGCGGCTGGTCTGTCCATCGTCACTCTTTTGGTATGATCTGAAAAAATTCAAATACTAATGACACACGAGATAATAAATTAGAGAATATATATATGCATTCAATTACATTAACCAATAAAAGTTCATTAAAAGCTCTACTTTCGGAATACCAACACAAAGCAAGTATACTTTCATAATGTCCTACAAGCACAAATATATAATTATAATTTCATTAAAAGTTCACTATTCGAGTGGGAAAGAAAGGTTTAAAAGTATAACATCCTGTTTGAAACTTGGCGAACAAAAGGAGGGGGGGATCTGCCTATTGCCTGTTTAACAGCCTGTTTCTTGTGGAAAAAAAAAGGCTTAGTTTAACAGCCTATTGCATGGAACTACTTTACATGGATTGTCATTTACATGCTTCTCTTTTGAATACATGGATTGGCATTAATCTGCTATTTGCCTCTATAGTTTTGTTTACTTTTTGTTTTGTTGAGGTCTGATTTATCTATTGCATGGATCCCATGTTTGCAAATGCAAAATTGCAAGTTTTAAGCAGTCATGTGGACATATTGTAGCAGAATACAAAAATAAACATATTGCAGCACTTTCAGTTTCAATAATTAAGAAATTGTAAGGTTATTTATCTGCCTAAGATGAGTACAATTAAGATCATTCTCTTCCTCTCTTTAGTCCTTTTCATGCTCTCTCGCTTCTTTTCTTAATTTATTTCCCCGCACTTCAAGTTTGATCTGTTTGAATAAAAGAATGCTTGGTCATTTTTTTGTGCAAGAGTTTAGGAGACTTTTGTTATTGTGTTAGCCATGCACTTTACATGTTTGTAGCTATTTATTTTCTCTTTCCCTACCCTCCCCCAAGTTCCAAACAGGCTGTAAGCAGTCAGATAGTGCACATGCACAATTGAATTAATCATGTCCTTAATGGGGGATTTATTTCAAGGAATCATAGAATATATATGCATTCAATTACAGCAACCAATAAAAAACCTAAAAAAAATTATTGGTGCAAGAATTATCTCATGCCATCAATTACAGCAATCAATTCAAGGCAGCCAGAGTAGATGTTTTTTTTCTTTACATATATCTCATGCCATCAAACCTAAAAAACTTGGTGCAAGAATTATCATTTGCTGGGCTCGAATATATTAGTTTAACATGCCTGAAGAGTGCCTATAACACTCAACAAAATTATTGTATAGTGCATTCCCTAATTCAGTACCATCCTATCCCCCCAAATTAACTCCATTAAATGCCAGATTACTAAGGTTGAGACTCATTTTTTTGACAAACAGATTACTAAGTCTATATTTCTGTCTTTGCACATACTCATTCCAAAGATCATCTTTGCAAATTCTCCACCAGTAACAAAATACCATACAAATACAATATATTCGGGTTTTCAGTAGGCTCACCCTCAACCTCCTAACACCACTAAGGGTTTTCAGTAGGCTCACCCTTAACCTCAACCAAGTGTGTGATTGTGTACATGTATGTCAATGAGAAGTACTTAATACCTGATTAGCAAGTAATAAAGAAGGTGATGCTGGTGTAAAATTGGGGCGAAACGGTGCAGTGTCCTCACCAACAAACTCTCAAAATGCATGGTGGCCACTAGATTCATCCGGAACCTACAAAATAAAAAATTAGAATTAAACCCGAACATAGAAGCAATTTCTACAAGCTATTGCTTGGCATTTGTAGCTAGAAAACAGGTTATTGCTTCTATAGAAATCACATAACCACTTCTTTGCTACTTAGAAGCAATTTCTGCAGGTCTCTACTTGGCATTTGTAGCTACCAAAATTACTTCTATACAGGGCATAGATCTGCAGAAATTGCTTCTATAGAAATCACATTTCTGGAAAAAAATACATAACCCAAACATAGTAAACAGGTTATTGCTTCTAAAAGGCTTGAACCACTTACTCTTTGTCTTATTCTTGTTGTCCTTCCATATCTTCTTACATGAATTGATGAAAACATCTCTATATCGGTTCGGACACCAAGTTATCCTAAAAATAAAATTTGAAATGAAATGTTAAAAAATTACCAGGAAACATCTCTATTGTAAATGAAATGTTAATTTTACCTTGACCTTCTCCCAAATAGAACTATCACATCTAAGGGTACCACATTCTAATCAAGATACGTTAGGGGAACCTGATGTACGTGTGTGTGTGTGTGTGTGTGTGTGTGTGTGTTTAGGAATTGCATGTGGCACGCATCTTTTGTAGTGTGTAAGATCTCTCCCACTTTTTTTGTTTTGTTTTTTTTTTTGGTGGGGGGTGGGGGTACATTAGAACATTGGTAATACCATTATCATCCGCTTGGGTCTTAGGAGAGCTATGTAATAGATAAGTAAGGTAGAGTAACATGTCAACGTCTCTCGAAGAATGAAACGAAAAAAAAGAAATGAAGAGAAAGAAACTGAAAAATAAAGATAAGTTTGTAATAGGCAAGTGCCATAGAAGTATGTATGCAGCTTTCTATTTTAAAAAGTTAGTTTACGATTTACAATATTCAAAATTGTCCTACATTTGCTTCTTTGACATTCTAGTGGGTTCAAATTATAAAAATAAAAAAATTCAATTGAATTTTCTAATTTTGTAAATTCTAGTGGGGGTCAGTTGAACCCACTTGGTTCTACTCGGCTCCGCACTATGGTATGTGCTAGAGATGGCGGTTTTGTTGAGTTTTGGAAGCCATGGCATGCTTGCTGCTGGAAGTGGTGCCATGGTGGTCTCGGCTTTTGGCAGCCTCTTTGATATTGAAGGGATGGTTCACGTCTGACAAACTCTTGATCACATGTGTCTTAACAAAAATTAGTGGTTGCAAAGTTTTAATGGTGAATTAGTGTTAAAAGCTGAGAGTGCAACCATTCTAGGTTACCCTCTTTGTGGGAGGCACCCCTTCTCCAAAATTACAGAAATATTTATTAAAATTAGTAATGAAAGACACTGAGAAGTTATATGGTTGTTCTTATCTAAGCTATCAGTCTATTTTCTCTTCAATTTCTCATGAAAACTTTGACCCAAAAAAGAAGCCACAAAAAAGACATAACCAAGACAACCACAGAAACACTTTAAGCCGTAAACCTTAGCATTTGGCATGGAAAAAATTTATAAAAGAAAATAACACAACAAAAATGCTCTTAAGCCACGGCAAAATCAGAATTAATCTTCCCATTTTTTCCCCTACCCAAGAACTTTTGCAACATGAGAGAGAGTAATTGCCTCTAACCTGTTGGGTGGTTTGAGAACTACTGCCAGATAGTGGGTGATAGTGGCTGGCGGTGGTTTGGCTATTCGGGTTCCTGCACTCCAATTAATGGGAAAAGAGAATGAGTGAAAGGGGACAGAAAGAGAAAGAGACAGAGACAGAGAGATAGAGAGAGAGAGACAGACAGACAGACAGACAGACAGAGACGACTCACTGTGATAGCAGCAGCAGCAAGGCCGACTGTGACGGTGGTGGTAGATGGCACCAGAAAGCGGAGGTCGATGGTTCCTGCAATCCAATCAATTAAGGGAGAGCAAGAGAGAGAGGTCAGAGAGCGAAAAGGGGAGGTCAAGAAAGAGACACAAAAAGAGGGAGAGCGGCTGAAATGTGAAACAAAATTTAGGGCAAACGGGGGAAGGGGAATGCAATTCGCTCCCAACCAAAACAGAGAGAAGAGAGAGAGAGAGGACTCACTATGATAGCAGCAGCAGCAAGGCCGATTGTGACGGCCGATGGTTGTAGATGGCACCGAAATTTGGGGTCGATGATGGTAGCTGGTTCCTGGAATCGAATCAATAGAGAGAGAGAGAGGTCAGAGAGCGAGAAAGGGGAGGTCGATCGAGAGAATCAGAAAGAGGGAGATAGCGGCTGTGAAACAAATTTAGGGCAATCGGGGAAAAAGGGTAATGGATTTTGTGCTCAATCAACATGACGTTGTTTTGGTTAATTTAATAGCCTTTAATACCTAAAAAATAGGTAAGTTGCATATGGGTATTAGCCACGGGGGTATGCCGTCGCAAACACACCTCTTTAGCCGTAGTGAATACTTTTTTGAGACTGACAATTGCCACGGCTCCCTGTCGCGTCACAAATACATAGTATTTGAGTCAACTTATTAGCGACGGGACTTTGTCGATGCAAAAACTCAACTTTTGTGACAGCCATGTGTGCCGTCGCTAATAACGTGAGGCAAAAGGACTGTTTTCTAGTAGTGTGTGTCGGACATAACATTTGACTAGTTTGAGTTTATATTTTATTTATGTGGCCTTGGACACTAGTGTTCCATTTAGGGCATGCAGTGGGTGTGGCGATAGGGGTGACCATGAGACATATGATCCGCTTGGCTGGCTTAAACTGTCCATCATTTATAGAGCTTAAGATTTTTTTTAGGCATTATTGGATTAATGAGTGTTTGAACTTATTGATAGATAATGGGACTTGTTCCTGCTGAGGTTTCATATTGTCATCTTATGTTTTGAACTTTGATTTACTCAGGGAGTAAATTGTGAGTTGGGATTTGAGCTTCAAATCTGAAACTTTCCCTTTCGTTCTGTTTCTCTCAATTAATTGGTGGAGTCTTAGATTTGAGTCTTTGGGTCCATAACCCAGCTGTGTACTTGTGGGAATTTTAAGGAGGATGGCATGTGCACGTGTGCCTGTGCGTTTGCTCCTTTCTTTTTGGCCGATGGGTAGTGTCAAGAATGGGCTTAGTCCTTATTAATTCCATGATTATGGTGATATTGAGTTGGGGTAAGAAGGGAAGGGGGGGGGGGGGGGGGTGGCGGGTTTACATTACATTTTTTTTATAAGTCATTATGTATTCATATACACGTACAAAATATGTATATATATCTGTAGACATAAATATATATATATATATATATCAACTATATAGAAACGGGAATAGCATCTGTGGGTTTTCCTCCTATCTGCCCATGAAAATTACTCATTTGCCCATGGCTGTAGGTCCCACCATATGTGAATGTATGCCGTGTACGACACTCCTTATATTCCCACCGCTTCTCCTATTGCGGCTATTATGCTGCCCAATCCAACCAATCATGATTAACAACCCTTTCCACCGTTTGCTTATCAAATATGAGCAATTGGAGCCAAAATGAGATCAGCGTATGGCAACGACTCCACAGATTGTCTGCAAACCCGGCGAAACAGCCTTACGCCATACCGCCAAACTAATTAATCCCAAAATTGATTGCCGCTTTTGCTTCTCCTGTTGCGGCCTTTATGCTGCCCAATCCAACCAATAAGGATTAACAGCCTTTTCCACCGTCAACAGTTTGGTGATGGGCACTGCCTCCCACGTGTGTCACAATAAAGAAGACAATAAAAAAAAAATTGTATAATTAATGCACAAAAAATAAAAACAAAAATGAAAAAAAAAATCATAGCTATAATATCATATTTTTTTGTACCATCAACTTATTTAAGATATGGATTACTAAAAATCGTCTGCTCCTCTATAACAACCTAAGCACTAACTACCTAGGTAGAAGAAGAGAGCTAGGAACTAATAGCTAATACGATAGGAAGCTACTTAAGAAGCAAGCTACTAGGAAAGAAGAGCTAGCAGTTAGCAGCTAGGAGAGGAACTCTATGCAGTATTGCACTTGCTTTCTTCTGCAAATACATCAACTATATGAAAAAAAATATACATTTATATACGCATACAATACTTATTCTATAATAGTTATCCTAATTTTTGTCACATTTTGTGGAAAAATGTTGTTGGCAAGGACTATGGAATTACAATTTGAGGATGTGATTCAATAGTTCTATACTGATTCTTAGAATTTTTTTATACTGTTGCATACACCAAGTGTCATATGTTGTTAATGCAAAAGTTTGAAGCTCTTTCTAACAAGGAATACTAATTGCTTCGCATTACCAAGAGGTATTACTACTTTTAGATCACTTCAATTAGTCTCCGGTATAACTTGTGAATACCTGTTTTCAGCAAGGAAAAAGAAGGGAGGATAGACTTTCAATTTCATTACGTGTTTTAAAAGGAAAGGTGACCACATAATCGACACCAGAAAAGGTTCTGCAACTTGTGTAATATAAAAAGGCAAATCTTCTTGGTCAATTTTGCTATATTTTTGCATGTGATGAATTCAATGGATCTCTCAACGACTACTTTTTAATTTAATCAGAGGAGCTCCATTCATTGTATATCTTTAATTAAATAAAAAAAAAAAGAAATTGATTTCCTTCACATTTTTAACTCCACCTAAACAGAAATAAAACTAAATGAGCTGTCGAAGATGATTGAAAATTGAGGGAAACAAAGGAGAAAAATAAGATCGAAAATTGATAATTCCACCTTAACTTATATCACTTTCGTTTTACCCCTGCTTTCATAACTGTCGGAGTTCACAGGAACAGCTCTCATTGTAGACACTAAGTCGTGCAGAGAAACCCTTCTGTGGAGAGCCTAGCGGAGAAGATGTTACCAAAGGATCTAGGCAGGACAGCTCTCCATGAAGCAGCATATGCTGGCAACATTGAGGCAGCCAGACTGTTAGTGATAAAGAACCCAAACCAGCCTAATGTTAGAGACTGTAATGGAAAAATACCTCTCTTTTATGGTGTTAAGGTTGGGATAAGGGAGATGGTTCTTTACTTGATGGATGCCACTGGAGAGGTGGATGATGAAGAAGGTGTAGAACTTTTGAATAATATGATATCTAATGGACTTCATGATGAGTAATTAATTTTTGTTTTTTGTTGCATCATGAGCTTTAGCACACAAAAATCCAAATTTGAATTTCAAAAGAAATCCGTATTATTTTTTGGGGGAGAGATTTCCAACTATTTTAATTATTTATATTCAGAAGCTTAAAATTTACTGAAAAACAAAACAACAAAAGAAGTGATATCAGGGTATAAAAATAGAATAATTTCCCATAACTAGTTGTGTTATTTTCCATTAATGCAACAGACGTTGCTCTAACCGGGCTTCAGGGAAGACCTAAGTTGGCGTGCATGGTGCCTTCTCTTTTGTTGGCAATTGCTCACCAACATTCTGCATTTAGAAGTGGAACCAGCTTGAGCTTCTTGGAAAATTTAATCTATTTTCGTTAGTCCCTTTGATCCCATCTCTGTCCTCTCTTTCTATCACTTATTCTGCAATTTTATCTATTGACAATCTATTAATTAATATATTTATTTTGGCTTGAGTTTATCATGATGCTTCTAATGGAGTTAGATGACTAATGATGTGGATGTAGAGATAGACTGTTTGTTGTCAGAGATAGAAGCTAAGGGGGCCAAGGAAATCTTGGTTTACAATATATATATGGTTGTTGAGTCTTGTAATTTCCTACTTCATTTAGTATGTAGAAATAAGACACCTGATGAGAGAAGTGAATTCTCTCTTTCCCCTAAAGATGTCGCAGGTAAAGTAAATTCAGTAATGATAAAACAACATACTGAATGACAATCTTGTGAAGCAAAGTGCTACAGTAAATTAAAAAAGAGAGCTAAGAGGATAGAGGTGTAATGTTCATATCTCAAGAAAAGATCATGGCACTGAGAGTTCCTCACTAATTTGAAAAAGAAAATGAAGCATACCTAGAAATAGTAAATGAATAACTAAAAGTACAGAATATGACAACTAAAGATAAATGTAAATAAAATTGTGAAGGGCCCTTTTTTTCTGTTGAAAATATACGTGTACCACTAAAATTCCTAAATTATCAGCAGGTAATTCCTAATTCCACCATACGTTGTCCATTCCTTAATGATATATGAGCTTCAAGGTTCACATATCTCCTTGTTTATCTATTACAGCATGTGGCAAACTTGTAAGAATAAATAGAGAATTAGGAAGGAGAGCTGAGAGCATGAACATTTGTGTAGTTGAATACTTGAATATAGAATTAAATATAGAACCAATGCATGAGCAATCATGGTCCACACTATGGAGAAACATGTGATGAATATCAAGTAAAGCAATTCAATTAGGTAAGCATTATCCCCAATATGTGTATACTTCACCAGCAGCTTTTCAAACATTTTAGAACCTTTTAAATATTCAAATAACTTGACTCGGTTGAATTGGATTCATGTGCAAGCCAAAATAATTTGCAGTTTATATCATTACGTTTTGGATCTTAATCCTTAAAACTAACTGAATTATGGTTGCCACACCTAGTTGAACTTGGTTCACCAGTCTGCGTAGCAAAAACCACCATCTTTGGGGCCAGAGATTAAAAAACCACCACCACAATTGCAGTAATCAATCATTAAAAAAGAAAAAAAAAAAAAAAAACAAAGTTAGTTGACAGTTTGAAGTTAATTGAGAGATGGGGTAAAGAAGTAAAATAATTGTGTTGTCCAACCAATTTATTGTCTTCCACAGTTAACAAAAGGAACAATGAGTGTCCGTTAGCAATAATATGCACTTTAGTTATACCGCCTATGCTCCAAAAAAGTAGTTTATGTCATGAGCATATTCTTTGTTTCTTTAACAATCTAAGTATTCTACGAATTACAGTCCGTAAAGCACTTTCTACAAGCGTAATTTACTCCATTTTTTGTTCTATTGTGTAGGTGTTCCTCTTGAACTGGAAAACATAGCACACCCCCTTGGCGGAGGGGACATTGAGAATCCTACCGATAGCTTCATTTTTACAGTTTTGGCTGGTGGTAAGTCTTAAACCTTTAATCTCACTCTATCATTGCAAATCCTTATTAGTACTTATCACCACCAGGCTTTAAATTAACATAAAACAATTTTGGCATTGATGACAATACGCCCCTAGCATTCTGCACATTCTCAATTACTTATCCAATCCGCCTGGAATAAAATGGAGTAATAAAAACACTTCCGTGGTGGCATTTCTTTTCTTTTCTTTTATTTTTTATAGCTCATGTCGGTTGTATAAAATGTTCACCTAGCTCAGCTTATTCAATCCAATAGGACATTTCCGACTTTTCTTATTTTTATTTTGGATGAAAATAAATGTACGAGTTTAAGAGGTTAATTTTTATCGATTGTAAAACAATAAAGCGATAGTAAATCTATGCTTGGATCTTGAATTTGTGGAGGCAAATAAAAAAGAATACGAAAAGATAGGTTAAGAAAATGAAGGGAATGAAGCTAAATTTTGTCCACTCTAATTTGGACTTGTTTAATATTGTTTTGCAGTCAAGCAAAGATTGCATGCAATCTTTTGGAAAGTTGTCAAAATATTTGTTAAGGATTGAATTAATGCCATATTATGTTCATGATATACTAGTATCCATTGTGATTGCATCCCCTTGAATTCATTTTAATTACAGTGCCACATATTACATATATCCAAGAAAATAAATTGAAACACCATCAAGCACTTCAGCTTGTCAAAGGCCTTTCCATGGAGATAAAAAAAATCAAATTATTCAAAGGCGGCCATCATATTCGAGCCATCACTTTTCGAAGCAACATTTGCTGGGATACATGAAGTTATGGAAGAGATTATAATGTCATACTGTCAAGCCGTCTCTTGTCAAAATTGGATGAAGCAAAACATTTTCTAATATGCAATTTTGCAACGTCGTGAAAACGCGTTCAACCTCATACATCTATTTCATCATGTTCATTATGATAAAATCTTATCAGTATTGGACACATTGAAGAACAATGCTCTGCATTTGGCTAAATGTTTGGCACTGCACTAGGATCTCCATCACAAAGTCAATGCAGTCAGTGCAGCTCTACAGATGCAGCGTGAATTGCAGTGGTTCAAGGTAATCTTTCTAGACGCCTAAGGAAATAAATAACTAATTAATTAAAATGATTACCAATTTATTTATAGTTCATCCTCTCTTAGTAGACTTCCTCAGAAGTTACTAGCGCAAATATCATTATTTTCATTATCATACTACCTATAAAGAACTAAATCATGTCATTTGGCTTTTATTTCATACTGTGTGTGTGTGTGTGTGAGAGAGAGAGAGAGAGAGAGAGAGAGAGAGAGAGAGAGAGAGAGAGATGCATTCTCATTCCAAAGCCACCTCATTTATGCAGGAAGTGGACAAATTTGTAAAGCTTGTTGACAAATATGTTTTGAATGCTAAGGGAAAAACACCAGTAGAAGTTTTTACTCACTCACACAAAGAGTTAGTAAAAGAAGGGGAGATGTTAATCAAAGACATGGCCACTACATGTACAATTGTAGCGATGCTTATTGCTACTGTGATGTTTGTTGTTGCTGCCATTATGGTGCCCAATGACAAAAATGACAATAACGGTTTTCCACTTTTCTCGAAAGAAATAGTCTTCATAATCTTTGTCGTAGCATATACACTTGCTTGTTCCTCATCTATATCTTCTGTGATCGCATTTTTGTCCCTCTTTACTTCTCGTTACATAGAAAATGATTTTCTCTTTGCCCTTCCAAGTAGATTAGTTATTGGTTTGGTCACCCTCTTTCTCTCCTTAATATCCATGGTGATAACCTTTAGTGCCACACTCTATCTTGTTTTTGGGCATAATAAGGCATGGCTTCTTATTCCAGTCATTACATTGGGTTGTCTGCCTCTAACCTTGTTTGTAGTCTTGCAGTTTTCCCTTTTTGTGGATTTGATCAAATTGACCTACGGTCCAAGCATTTTTTGTTGAAGTTATCATATGCTTCAATAGGTAAAAGGCTAAAGCTTGAAACTCTAAATGTTTTCAAATGCTTCTTACTATTGACTATTGTTTTGGTTCTCACTTGTTTGTACCATTCCCTCAATAGAAAATAAATTTACGTGATCTTTTCCTCTCTTTCAGGCCCTTGCTAGGCCATACATGAGAAGAAGAGCTATAATATACTCAAAATGTGACTGGAATGTATTATACTTTAGATTCTTGCAAATGTGTTATTTGGAATTTAAAACTTTTTTGTTAAGTACATTTTATATTTATGGGTATTCTCATGATAAATTTTTTATTATGGTTGATGGTTATGTATGATTGGTTGGGTTGCCTTGTAATATTGTGGCCTAGTGGATTGCTTATGATGGTTTCTGTTGTCTTTGAAAAGATAATTAGGTTACCATTGGGTTATTTATATATATATATATATTTTTTACAGGGCTTGCTTAATAGACTACTCTAGTAAGAGTCTGATATGTATTCATAGATGTCCTGTGAATGTAGGTCCATATCCCTTAAAGTCCTTCAGGTGCTTTTTGTGTGCGTATAGGTGGATTGATGGGTGAAACCATATCCTCATATTTTTTGGCTCTCTATAAGTCGAGTGTGCTACTTGCTTTTAATATGTAATTTTGATCCAAACAAACGGTTTGAAATCCTTTTCCAAAAAAATATTTAGTAGCCCAACAAAGCATTAATTCAAATACTTTTCAAATTTGTTCTCAGCCATCAGCTGAACAGTTAATTTAAACGCAGATTTGGATGTTCTTTGGGAACCTTGGCTTTTCTGTCAAGGAAAATGAAATTGGAGGCCCTTCAATCCATATTTGAATTGTTGATGTCATGAATGGGGCCACAACATAAAATACCACAAATTTTGCCAACAAAAAAAAAAAAAACGATGCAACAGATCAATTTTTCCTGGCATAGATCAAGAATGGACTCTGAGAGAGACAGAGAGAGAGTAATTAAGCATCAGTTTACACCTCCAGATTTGTTAAAAAAAAATACAGACCAGATCAGCCATTTTGAAAGACAATTTTGGAGGCTAATTAGATAAAATCACAACCATAGTCTGGCCCAAATAATGTACTTTGGAGCAAACTAAATTACACAGCAAAAAAAAAGAAAAAGAAAAAGAGTTCCACAATTGAATCCCTGCAAGGGAATTAGGCATGCATCACATTTATATTTCCCAAAGCAAGAACGTGTACAAAAAGAACAGAAAAACTATGCCCAAAAATGAGGGTAGCAGCTACATACAACTGCCAAGCCTTAAGACAAATTGACCACTTCCATGGAAAAAATCTCCCAATAACTATACATTATAATGGCCCTCAAACAAAGGGCTTGTTTGGTAACATTTTTATTTTATATTTTTTTCCTTTTGTTTTCAAATTTTCTACAAAAAAATAAAAAAAATTGTTTGTAACTGTTTTCAAAAATTGAAAAACATGTTTAAAAGTTTGGATAGAAGTGAAAATACAAAAAAAAAGAAAGAAGAAATGTTTTTCACTTTTTGTGTTTGTTTTCAAAATTAGATCTCCCTCCTTTCTATTACCGTCTCTGCCACCAATCATTGTTGACCTAAGCTAGAGACCAAAGCTTCGGTGACTGGCGGTTATAAGTATAACTTGTAAGGTTACGTAATTGTCTAAATTTCGTGCCAAGTCTTGTTTGATGTAATTTGAGAATTTGGGTTATCAATCACAAGCATTTAGAAAAGATTTAAAACTTATTCATACAAGCTCGTGCTAAGAGAGACTTATATGATACATCTTGGGCAGATATATGGATTTTAAGAGACGTCGATGAACTTCGAGGGATCTCGAGGGCTGTTGCTGGATCCTCGCGGGATGTCGCGGAATGTCAATAGAAAAAAAAAGTGAGCATGCAAAATCTGAGGATTGAGCTCACGAGTTCTCAAGGGATCGAGCTGCATCTCGCGGGATCCTCATGAGTTCTCGAGGGATCGAGCTGCCCGAAATCTGGATTATTGGGAATCGCGCCGCTATGGGTTTTTTTTTTTTTTTTTTGCCTATTTAAGGCCCAGCACACTTCCCCAAACCTAGATTTAAGTCGCCATATTGAAAACTCTTAAAGAGAAGTATTTCCCACCTTCCAAAAAGCTTAGAAACAAAGCTTAGCAAGAATCTTCTTCAACTTTATTGAGGAGATCGAAAGTCTTAAAGGAGTTCAAGGGGCCAAATCCGTTCTAAGGGGATCTGAATGGTGGTCAATAATGGAGGCTGTGAATTGTGGATACGAGTAAGATCCAAACAATCATTAGATCAAAGAGTTGATAGGTTTTGATTGTAAAGAGTCATGTAACTGCCTGAACTACAAGTTATAGTTCATGATCTTTGTTCGGTAAAGGGGACACGTGATTTTTCTTCCAGTTGGGGCTTCCACGACAAAAAGCTTATGTGCTCTTGGTTGAATGGTTTGTTCCCTCTCCTATTTTGGATTGTACAATATTGCTTATAACCATTACATCTTAACTTAATATTGTAGGGTTTATTTTCCCGGACAAACCATAGACTGAGGTTAGGTTTTTCAATTGGTATCAGAGCAGAACACTCAAAATCTTTTTAATTTTTTTAAAGAGTGAGGTCATATTGCCTATGTTTGTGGATTGGCTAAGGGAAGGTATGTTGGCCCAAAAGGCAACCCAAGAGGGGGGGTGAATTAGGTTTTTGGAAGATTAATACTAGTTAAAATTAATTAAAATTAATCTAAACAAAGTAATAATGATCAATCTATATGTGATGTAATGTAATCAGTGGAAACAAAGAAAATAGAGCAATAGAAGGGAGACACAGATTTACCGAGGTTCAACCACAAACTGTGGTCTACGTCCTCACCCCAAGACCTCCTTGAAGTCTTCTTCCACTATGTAATCACCTATTACAAGATGGGCTACTGATTGACAAAGTGTTCAGCTCACTATACAAAGAACTCCTCTCCGATCTCTTTAATCTTCAAGTGGTTTTGTCCAAGCTCCACTCAAACTTACAAGAGTTTTGCTTTCACAAGAGAACTCTCAAACTCTCAATTACAAGTGTATATGAATATACAAGTAACAAACAAACTCTCTAGCAAGAGTAAATTTTACAATCTGAGCTCACAAGAATAAAACAGGAGGAATGTTCAGGAATATCAAGTTAATCAGTGATTCTTGTCTCTTGTTGTTTCTTCCTCTTGATTTTTGTTTATAAATGCAGTTGGAGGCTAGTATATATCTCCCTGTATTGATTCCATCCGTTAGTGGTTGTTGGGGATCATTAATGCACGTTCAGTCCGTTATAATGTTAAGAAAAATAGTCGTTATATCAAAGGAGTCGGCTCCAGGTTTGTGGAGTCGACACTTTCTGCTTCTGGATTTACCAGATGTAGTTCACTAACTTCATGAGTCTGCTCTTTATATCAATTAGCGACTCCTTGTTCATTCCGTCTTTATATCTTTGGCTTCTGCTATCATGAGGTGACACTTCATTATCAGGAGTCCACTCTTTGTTCATTCGATTCTTCAGCCTTTTACTTCTGTTGTCATGAGGCGACTCTTTGTCTTCATGTGTTCGCTCATTGATCATTTCATGTTCAATCCTTTGCGTCTGTCTCCATGCGGCAACTCTTTATTTCAATGAGTCCACTCTTTGTCTATTTAGTCTCCAGACTTTTCGCTTCTGTGATCAAGAGGTGACTCTTCATTGTACATGAGTCCGCTTATTTATCATTTCGTTTTTAATCCTTTTGCTTCTGTAACCATGATACGACTCCTCATTTCAATGAATCCGCTTATTGCCCAGATATCTGAATTCTATCTTCCAATGATTCAAATTATCTTAGCGCAGGTATAAGATCTTCAAGGAGTATGTCTTTGGAGTATGATGATCAATCAAATCTTCTTAACTCATCAAAGTTAACTTCTATTCAATTTGGATTGAATCAATCATTGGATATTTATCTTCTCTTGAATCTCAAACTGTCAAAGCTTCATTTGATTAATGTACATCATTTCTTCTTCATTTACAAAGCTTCTTCTTTCATTGTAGAACATCTCCTTCAATGCCAAGCTTCCTCAATTGTGTAGAACTTCATAATGCTTGATTTTTGATTTCCTCTCTTTGCTAGCAATTCTTCATTCTTTATTAAAATCACTTCAGTGAGACCATTGCATCCATGATGAAATCTCTTCATACATCTAGTCTTCATTGATTCTTTATATTGTAGAAGAATTCTTCACTTGGATTCCAAATAGATCAGACAATTATTGTGAGCCATCTTCTCAGCAACTTTAATCGCATTGTCTTGAATTGATCTTTGCATACTAGATGAAATCATCTCTTGAGCATCTTCAATTTTTTCAACACTCAATTCATCTTCAACTGATCATTGCACCTCCTCAACTGATCTTTGCATATTCTGATGAAGTCTTCAGTCTATCTTACAAATCAATCTTCATCGAAACTATGCATAGTTGATAGAAGCTTTGTTTGAACACCTTCAATCTCTTCGAATGTAAGACATTTGCTTGAAGTAGAGATAAGCGTCATTCCTCTGTTTGGTTCATTGCATAGCTCTTTGAATTCATTGCTTGATCTTTGAATTCGTTGTGCATTCTCTTTGACATGCATTAGACTTAAGATTGAACTTTAAATCTAAATTATGAACTTTGTTAATCTGCACACTAAATAGATTTATTAGTAAAATAACACAAGGTTTAGTTATCATCAAAATTAACATGGGAATTAACCTTGAGTCAACAAGGGTCAACTTTAAGTCAACAAGGTAGTTTTACTATTAGACCTCCACTCTTGATGGAACAAACTACCCCTATTGGAAAGCAAAGATGAGAGCTTTCCTTAGTGAATCGATGAGTGTGTTTGGCTTGATGTATTTAATTGCTGGACTCCACCCACAGTTACAACTGGAACTGTAACAACTTTAAAATTAACTACGTTGTGGGATGAAATTGATTTTTATAATTGTGAGTGGAATAATAAAGCCATGAATGTCATTTATAACGGTGTCACAGCTGAGGAGTTTCGACGAATCTCAAACTGTGAAA